>JAXCLR010000073.1:10384457-10447537 GCA_035584095.1 Annona squamosa
CTTCTTTTATATTATTTACAAAAAAAAAAAAAGGGCGAACCGAACCGCGGTTGGGCCGATTTTTACGGTTCGACCGCCCGGTTCACACGGTTCAAACGGTTTTCGGCTAAAATAGAAAACCGGGGCCAAACGGAACCGTTAATCTGGCGGTTCACGGTTCGACCGGTCGGACCGGGCGGTCCGGTCCGGTTTTCAAAACACTGAATATACTATGACAAGTCCGGGGCTTTGGATGACACCATAGAAGAAGAAAAAAATGACACCCAGAAAAAGCAGTGAATCACGGTTCACCAACCCTCAAAGTAAGTCTATGGTTGGGCGGCTGCACGCAATCCACACGGTCCATGATTTTAAAATTAAAACAAGGTGGGTCCAACTGGAAATGCTAAAGAAAGCATGATAGTCTATTCGCGTTGGAATTTGGAAATGGTGGCACCGACATCGACCGATCACCCACAATGACTGAAATCAGGCTAGCTATTCGGCTTTGTGGGTTGGGTTAGGTTAGGTGGGTTTGCCTTAGCGTCTGTTCTGGGGTGATTGGTAGGCCACTTTTCCCAGAAAGATATGGATGGCGACCCCACGTGGGTTACTTGCAGAGAGGTCAAGCGGACAAGGCCCAACAAAATCCAACGACCAAATTCATCGTTTACCATCATTTCTATCGTTAAACTCTTGGCAAGTTCTTGATTGTTTACGGTCCAGAGAAAAAGACAGGCCAGACTGTGCTATATTCAATAGATCGCCTTACGGGTAATACAGCACCAAGCGCAAGTTCGATAGGTGCAAAGCAAATGTGAGATGCATGAAAGAAGGTCCGAGACTTTTCCTCAGAAACCATAAAGGAAAAAGCTTGACGATGCAACACAGTTGTTCGTTCTCTGTGATCGCTCAAGGGATAGTGTTGAAGTTAAGAGAGGAAATACGATTTGAAGGTCAAAAATGAACACCCACCCCCTTCTCCTAAGGCTCGACGGACTTTGACGTAACATCAAATGAAGTGATAAATCAGAGCAGTTTTGCTGGCAAATTGGGAGATCCACGTGGCCTTACGTGTGGATCAAGTATTTAGCACGTGGCCTTCTCATAAGCTATTCCAAGGTGGGTAGTTGGACAGCTGTCCTATATATACATGTATGATATTGACCCTAGGCGCCGTGGCTTCATCTTTGTAATGAGGACAAGATCAGTCGAGGTTGAGAGTAAGGTAGGAGCCCTAGGTTGAGGCTTGGGCCTAGACCTGGACAGATTTGTTGCACTACAAGCAACTAGCAAGTTTTTTTGTGTGGAAAAATTGGAAGGCTTTTTTTTTTTTAATAGAAAAATTATGAAGCTTTGTACTCTTTAGCTGTAATCTCGCGTTTGAATTGCAATAGAAGTTATATTCCATTGAGTTAATTGTGGGGATTGTATTGTCCTTCTTATCGTATTTGAGAGCTTGTATCTTCCTTAGTGATAATTAGAAACTTGTAGTAGTTTTTCTTTGGATAAAATTGTAAAAATTGTCTCCGTATTTGATTGTAATATGAGTTAAGATGTGATATAAAAATATACATCAATAGAAGAAAGTTATGGAGAGAAAAAAGTTATGCTATATAAAGAGAATAACGTCAAAGGTGTTCCTTAGATATTGCTTGAGACCTTATAGTTGAGATTGAAAGAAGTAATAAAGAAGAGAGCAAATATGATGTCTCAGAGAACCTTTTTTCCATCTCTAAGTGCCTTTTCATTATACTTCTTTTATGGAATTGAAGGTAATCTTCTAGGTGTAGAGCTCAAGTGCAATTTATTTTATGTAGGTCATTCTTTTGCTAGTGACATCATGAGAGGAACGGCTAAGCATGATGACTTGGATGATGTAAGAACTTTGAAATCAATTCATGTGACTTTACACACGGATAAAGCATTGCCTTGTGTTGTCTTCTTTTGGACTATGCTCCAAGCAAACAACTTAATGTGTATCCTGTGCACAATGAGCTAGTGCAGTATAAACCCCAAGCCACAAGGTCTTGTTTTTGAGGTAAGGCCGCGTTGATTAAAATCAAGAGTCAAGATAGGAGCATTGTGTCACTCAAGATAATTTTATGACATCAAATATGTCATGAGGCCTACTACCTACATATCTTGCCTAATTCTAATCCACAAGCCATGTGGTCAATTATAATATTCAAATGAACTTTTGCATTGCATCTAAGGATCTTAAATATCGAGTCTTCCCAACTATCCTCAATGAGTAAGATAAGAAAGTTTGCTTCACTAGCTTCAAGGTTCATCATCAACTTAAGGTAGTTGACCAATTTATTTGAGGCCCATTTTAATAATTAATACTACTGTCCTATTACCATGATTGACTTATATTTATTCGTCAAGTGCCTGATAAACACTCTAAGGGATAATAGAGAATTAGAAAGAGCAACTTGCTTTCTTTGATAGGTGAAGTATTTGTAAAAGCCATCAAGAAGATATTATAACATAAAATGAATCAATGTTTATTTGAGTTTTAGAAGATTAAGATTACTAACATATTTTATTTTATAGTGTGTTTAGAAAATGATAAAATTTTTCAATAAAAAGTTTTTGTTGTAAAAGTTTTTTAAATGAAAAAAATAATATGATATGATAAAGATAACGATGACAAATAAAAGAATAAAATTAAAATAGATAAGTTAGTTGTATGAGTAGTTATGTATGAACAAATGAAAAGTAAAGCAGTTTTATAAAAAAAATGTGAATACATGATTAAAAAAATATAATTGTGGAGAGTAAAAAAATTTAGTTGTAAACAAGCACCCTCCGTTAATTGATATTAGCCCATGAATATTATATTATCCTAAATTTTAAATTATAGATATAATTCTTTATGTTGAGCATAATTTCTGGACTTGATTTGAAATATAAATACTTACTATTCGAAAAATGCACCGTTTATGCATTCTAGGTTTAGGTATCTGCTGACAACAACGGTCTATATTGACATCCGTTGCACTTAAGATTTTCGACAATAAGTGATATCAAAAATAGCTACTTTGCCCTTAGAACCCCTTGTTGCAATCTTAACCGTAGATCTGAACTGGTATACGTTCCATTAAATTCTGGTGAGAAATATCAGCAAGAATGGTCATTAGTGGTATGTTCTGCGGACCGGCATAAAGTTCGCGGTAGAGATCGAGCGATAGTAGGAGAGGCTGATAACGGAAGGAATCAGGGTGATTAATATGGTTTAAGGTAATTAAACGCTTGTTCAAGTTGGGCAAATGCGAAAGGGATGAGATTGGGATAGAATAGAACATGGTTTTTCATTCTAAAAACATTTTACTTATTGGCAGTACATAACGGAACTTATTTTAATGCAACAGGGTGCATTTATGTTTCGATGCACCCCACTGCAAAATCTTATTTATATATATATATTTTTTGAAAATTTTTTCACACAAATATTAATCTATGTATATTTAACACACACACAGAGATATATATATATATATATATCAATTTTTACTATTTTTGAAGATTTTTAGATTTTTAAAAATACTAGTTTTTAAAATCTGAAAAAATTTATCTAAAAATTGTAAAAATTAATACACATGTTAAATAGATTTAAATTAATATTTTCATAAATTTTTTTTAAAATGTTAAAAAATAAATTTTAGAACATTTAACTGCATCCTACTGTAGTGAATCAACTACCATGCTTAACATGTTTACTTTTTCAATTTCAAATATGTTTGGAAATGAATAAAACTCTTGATGAAAAAGTTACAGGAGGCAGAAGTTGTCGAATGATGTGATATAATAAGAATAATGATAAAGAATAAATAGGATAAAATTAAAATAGACAGGTTAGTTGCGTTGGTAGTTACGTAGAAATGACTGAAAAGTAGGATAATTATATAGAAAAATGTAAAGAAATAATTACATTGAGGGAAAAATTTTAAATCGAAAAATTTTATTTCAGGCTACCAACTAGGGGTGCAACTTGGGTCGGGTACCCATCGGGTCACCGGGTCACCCGATGGGTACCCTAAATAGGGTAGGTTCGGTTCCACCTTTGTTACCCGTAGGGTCGGTTCGGTTCCGGTTAAAAATTACCCGATAGGATTTGGGTAGGGTCGGTTCCAGGTTCCGGGTATCTTGAACCGACCCGTATATAATAATAATATATATGTATATATTAATATTTAGTCATCTGTCGTTTCCCTATTCGGATTTCGGCGACGCGGACAATGGAAAATCCAGTAATGATCCTTCTCCCGTGAAAATCCGGCAGCGATCATTCTCCCATGAAAATCCGGCGACTCGACCACACGATGTCCATTGCCACGCGGTGCAGGTTTGGGCAAACAGATATATGTCTTCCATTTAACTTTTTTGACCAAATCTTCCATTGAACTTCCAAATCAAATATTGGAAGCCAGCTTCAAAAGCTCACCAAATCCGCCGCACGCATCCATTTAAACCAATAGCCACCTGTAGCAGACAGCAGATCCAGAAACGCCATCGCTGCTTGCCTAGTTGCCTCGCCCCTGCCTCTTCAAATCTCTACAGCCTACACTGCTGGCCTGCTGCTTGCCTCGCCTATGACAAGCGACGCCATCGCCTTCGACGCGGGAAATTTCTGTTCTCGCTGGAAACGACCTTCCAGGCTACAGTTAGGGATTTAGGGATTTGATTTGGGGATTTCGCAGTTGTGGAGAATCTCTGATCCCGTTGTTGTAGCACTAGTGAATGCCCCATTTCCTTGCAACTGTTGGTTGCTGGACACGCCATCTCATGGTCGCCGAATGCCACCTATTGCAATAGATTGAAGGATTTTTCTCCTATATCATACAACAAGGTGACATTCTTTTTTCATGCTCAAATGCTTCCTATTTCACAGATTTATGCTACTCTATGCATTCGTTAATATTTTGATTTAATCTGTATATTAATGTAATTAATGATTAGATTGTGCGTGATGTGGCTACTAGCTATTCTACACTGAGATATCATTGTTAGAACATAAATATGTTTGTTATATTTATATGTTTCTTAGGAACTGATTTTGGAACCGACCTGCTTTTGAGAAAATTAGGTAGGGTAGTCTCCGGACCGACCATGTCTAAAATAGGGTATGATAGAAATTTTTACAAAATAGGTAAGGGTAAGTTACACTCATTCCCGGACCTACCCGACCCAACTTCGCACCCCTACTTCCAACGCACCGTCCATCTTACGATTCCAAAACCATTTGATTTGACGCGTCGAAACATCGGACAGGCGAAAGATTTGATTTGACGCGGTGCGAATAACCCAACACGTACAATATTCACCGGTGCATTAATCGTCCTCGTCTGTTAGCAAGACTTGATTCTCTTTCGTTTGTCGAAGCGAGAAGAACAATCCGAAGGAACTTTGATCGGGCCGTATATGATGAAAATAAACATACTTAACGGAACTGCCCATTCCATCAACCCAACCTTAATCTGTAGGTTCAACATTCAGAGCAACCTCAATCAGCACTACACGTGTCTGTCATATTCATTTTAAATGTCCAATGGTTCAATAAAGAAAAAGGTGGAAAGTAAAGAAAAAAGGACCCATTAAAAAAAAAAGAAAGGAGAGAATTCGGGCCGTGTTGCCTGTCCTAATGTTGACAAATTGAAAGCTGTGTTGTCCATTTAAAATGAAAAACCTGGATTCATTCAAGGGATCCACTTACGATGACCTGGCAAGAAAGAAATTAACTAATTAATAAGAAAAAAATTGGACGTACTCCAGGATAAGTGTAAACAAAAAAAATGACTCACCTTAGCTTTTAACTCTAAACTAAAATATGTACACATTCTACACATACTCGACTCATTGAGGTCATTTTGAGTGGCGAAAAAGTCAAATATTAAAGCTTCTACGTTAAGTTATTTTCATTATGTTTAATCATAAAAAATGAGAAGTGATTCTGTTAGTCTAGGCTAAGCAAATGTTTTGCTTATCTCATTTCAAAAAATTCATTTACAATATTTTTTTGACTTTTTTCTTTATGCACTTTTTGACTCAGCGTATTTAATATATAAATCAAGTTCTATCATTTTTGGATATGTGTATATAATAATAGTAATCTCGTGAATGAATCCCACTAATTGATTCGATAATTTCTCGTGCATATGTTTTTCCAATTTTTCTTATGGACTTTAGTTGTGTTGTGTTTTTTTAGTCTTAACCTTTTGTTTCAAGTGTCCGTTAATGAGGTAATGCAACCAGATTGCATGTACACATCCAAGTACCTTTTCATACTTTTTTAATCCAAAATTTTTTTTTGCATAAAAAAATCCTACATTTTTATTATATTTATCCATATGTGTTTGATTCATGATGGAAAAAATCACTTTCATTGTATAATTTTCCAATCAAGTGATTTTTGTTGCCAAGAATAAATACATATAATGAAAGGTTTAGATTTGAAAAAATTATTTTAAAATAAAGAAATAAAGGAGGGGTGCGTCCATTCCAGGTTATTACTCTTAAATGTAAGGATGTCTTACCAACCGGGTGCATCCGAGTTGACACCAGCACTTGGCACGTATGTTGTTGGTCATGAAATTCAGTCTCATACGGGAAGCTTTGTCACACGTAAGTGGGAGCTGTTGTATCCCCATCATGCTTGAATTTTAATATGATGAGATGTAACATTGCAGTACCAACCAAAAAAATACGAGAATGTCTACATTACATTCATCATATTGAATTAAATTAGTATATCTGTCCAATTTTGAGCCTCTTTTTGCTAATTTTTTTTGGTCAAATCTGATTCGTCGGTTATACTTTTTTTTTTTTTATGAAAATTCGTTGGTTATACTTAATGCCATTCATTTTAATAAAATACTAAAATTCATATCAATCAGAGTTGTATGTTGGGCACACCTTCGAAATACATATATACACACGTGTGTAGAAAATAACAGGCTCTAATACAGTGCATTGGGTGCATTAACACTTTTTTATTTTTTTGAATTTTTTTGTACAACTGTTAATTTAAGTATTTTTAAAATGTATATCAATTTTTACCATTTTTAAAAATCAGTGGCATTTTAAGTAATTTTAATATTAAATTTACTTAGATTAATAGTTGTATAAAATATTTTCAAAAAAATTAAAAAAATGAGTTAAAACACCCAAGTGTATTGAGCCTAAGTGCACCAGGTGCATTTAGCCCCAACTAGAAAATAACTTATATTTATATACTAAAGTTTTAGCAAGCAATGAAAATTTATCAAATCATTGTTATAGATAGGATGAATATCTAGATAATTTAGGCATTGAATTGAAAGCTTGTAGGTACTTATCATAAATAAAATTTTTTTAATGATTTTAAGATCATTCTTAAGTGACTCTTTATTTTGGAAACGATGCTAAGCAAAAGTTGGAATGATTTTTCATGCATAGCAATAGAATTAATGGACGAATTAAAATTTACCAAAATTGGGCTCAAATTAGGCGGAGGTAAAATTCACTTCGTTAGGACTGATTTAATGAAGACGGTCTCATTAAATATCATCTTTTTATCTTTGTTTAGTGGGAATATATATATCATTAGTTGTTGCGACATGTTAAATCAACAGAGGCCGACCAAGAAGACTGTTTCAATGCAATCATCCGGCTAGAATTTCTATTTTTAATATTTTTTACAAAATTTTAAATAAAACTCTTAATTTATGTGTATTGAATCTACAAACTAAATTTTATTATTTTTAAAAATGCGTAAATATTTTTTATTTTTAAAGATAAGAGAGTTGCTAGTACTTTTTAAATGACTAAAATATATCTATTTTAAAAAATAAAAAATATATACAAATTTTCAAAAATAATAAAACTTAAGACATAAGTTAAATATTCGTAGATTATGAGTTTTCTAAAAAAATAACTTTAAAAAAATACTAAAGAAATAAAATTTCTACCTAGATGCATCCTGAAAGAAAACCCGGCCTACCACAGGCCAACGTTTTCCTCCTTATACACGAGCCATATCCACGAGGGTGTGTGGGGGACCCCGCGCCCGTACTTGAGCTGCGTGCCGACATCGAGTATCTGATGCTGCTGACGCGACGCATGCTTAAGATTCAAGCGAGCAACTGCATGCTTGGCCGCGCACGGTGCGTGTGAGCCTGCCACGTGCAATTTGACTGGTCCCGCGCAAGAGCATGAAAATGGCTTTTTTTTTTTTTTTTTTTTTTTTTTTTTTTCTTTTTTCTTTTTTCCCAGCCACAACAAGGCTCCGGTGGGCCTGGTTTTGTTTTCCTCAGTTTGTATGCTTATGAGATATTTTCAAAAAATTAAGATAGTTTGCATATTTATCACTGAATTTTTAAAATTGTAAAAATGTACTTCCATAGTTTGCATATTTTTACAAATTCACCCACACCATCATAGTATTATAACATCATGGGGCTATTTGCAATTATAGTTAAATTACATGGGATTATTTACCATTTCTAAAACTAAGTGATTATATTTGCAATTTTAACCAAATTATGTGAGTATATTTACAAATTGCCTAAAAATTCTGAAAAAAAAAAATAACTTAAGGTGACATAGGTAAACTAAGGATGTATAGTGGTAGTTGTACACTTGTACTGCGAAAAGATATTAGAAAATAATTAAAAAATAAAGATAAAAATAAAAATAGAATAATTAGATGATTAGTACGTTTAACTATCCATGCCAATACGTTTCAATTACTAAAGGTCCAACATTTTCTAACAATTCTTTGGAACAACTGATATTTGATGATGCTTAGTTAAAAGGGCCGGTACACCCATTTTGGTAGATAAGCTGTAAGTTGCTTTGCAGTGTTTTTTGAGTTTATATAGTTCTATGTTCTTGAAATATGTTTTATATATTATATAATTACTGAAAACTAATTATTCTCATTTATTTGATCATTTTACGTATAAAGTAATTCTAAATTTTATCTCCGTAAACTATTTTTATAAAAAATTTCACTTTTAAATAAAGCATAAATATTTATCTATTTATCAAAATTATGGTTGTGTTTGTCAATTGACAAAAAATATTAAGTTAAAACTTTTCAATTTAAAACTTTTCATTCTCTACAACTATTATATTTTTTAATTATTTTTTCACATTTTCCTATATAACTACCCTACTTTTCAATCATTTCTACACAACTATCCACACAACTAACCTATCTATTTTAACTTTATCCTCTTTATTATTCATCATTACCCCTATCATATCACATCATTCGACAACTTTTACTCTTCAAAACTTTTCACCAAAAGTTTTATACATTGTCAGACACACCTTAAATACAAAATTATTATTATCGTTATTATAGGTCCTAATAATATATAAAAGACTATAAGGACATTTTAGTCTTTTCCGCTTATTTATGCATTTCGCTTCAATTGCCATCAAACTATTTTTGTAAAATTTTGATTTAGTTGATTATCAGTTTCGGTCACTTGATTTTCAATTACAATCAAGTTCCAGTAGAACCAAACAATGCGCTAGTTTATTGAGAGAAAAGAAAGAGTGGGAGCGTTTTTTGATATATGTTTTTTGCGAGTGGAGAAACGCTAGTTGGCTTATTCGTTCTACAGAACGCGAGCATGCACGCCATAGTAAATTTTACTTAACGTAGCTAATCATTTGGCTACATATAAATCATATATATTTTTATATTTAGTTGTATTAGACACGTTATGGCTATAATTAATTATTTAGCGATAAATAATTGATTTCTTCTGGGTCGTGATGGCTGATTAAATGTAGTTATTTTTTTTTATCAATGTAATCAAACGTACATTTAAAATAATCATTAAAATTTGGCAACAAATAATAATAAATTTTTTTATTACAACTAACACAAGATTTAGATGCATTTGATCAAATATAACCAAATGAAAACTTTAGATACGAAAAGTTTACTGTACATATTTTATTGTCTTGGATTGATGACACACTACAAAAATATTTAGTTTTGGGATTAAAAATTTATTTCAAAAGGATAAAATTGAGAGCATGTTTGGTCGAAATAAAAAATTTTCAAAACAAAACTTTTCAGTCCCCATAACTGTTATATTTTTTCACAATTTTCTGTATAATTATCTTACTTTTAAATCATTTCTACACTACTCATACCTGTCATATTGCACCATGTTTACCAATTCAAAAATTATAAAAAAAAATTTATTCAAAAGTTTTATTACTTTCTAAATACACCCTTAGTTGCTAAAGAAAAGCTTGATTGTCAATAATTTATAGACAACTAAATTTTGATTTGGCATTTAAAACATTATTATAAATAAATAAATTTTGACTTAAAATATTATCATAAGTAATACAATTTTCCTTTATTTATAAAAGCATAAATATAAGTAAGCAAAACTTACAGTCTATGAGTGTATTTGGGAAGTAATAAAATTTTTCATGTAAAAATTTTTGAAATGAAAAAAAATAATATGATATGATGTAGATAATTATGGAAAGTAAAGAAAATATGGACAAGTGAGTTGTATAAACAATTGTGCAGAAACGATTGAAAAATAAAGTAGTTATATGGAAATGTGTGAAAATAATTTTTAAAAAATATGATAGTCATAAAAAGTAAAAAATTTTGGACATGTTTATTAATCACAAAATTTTTTTAATTTAAAGCTTTTCTTTCTCCACAACTATCATATTTTTAATTTTTTTTACATATTCCTACACAATTATTCTACTTTTTAATCATTTATACCTAGCTATCCCTAGAATTAAGTAATCTATTTTAAATTTATTATTTTTACTTTTCATTATTACTCCATTATATTACAGCCTTATTTCAATTCAAAAGCTTTTATGGAAAAACTTTTTATTTAAAAATTTTATTACTTCCTAAACACAATTAGAAAATTTTGACTTCAAAATTTTTAATTTGGTGAACATGCCCATAGTATGTATTTTACTGTGTTTCTTGTTAATCCTGATTTCACAGTGGCATATGTCTCCAGTCCCGTCTATCACGTCGGAATCATTCCACAACAGCTTTGTCGATTAAAATGGACCGCATACGTGCCTTTGATTATACGCCAGGACCGTGTACGCAAGTGGGACATCCTCTCCATTCGTAATTCTTGTTATTCATAGCCGTGTTTATTATTATTATTATTTTGAAACACACAAAAAAGTTCATTTGAAGGGCACTATTTGCATTCCTAATCCTAAGTGCAACCAAATCTCTTTTTAACTTCGAGTTATGAATACTTCAGACCCTTTCAAAAGCACAGTTTTTTTTTTTTTTAAATGTTTTATAAAATTGTTCATATTTAGATAATTTAATTTGTAACCTAAATTTTATCATTTTTGATGATATATTTTTTATGTTTAAGCACAGCTGTATTCGTGTTATTTTAAATAGTTCAAAATGATTAAAGTACACTTATGTTTAAAAAATTCAAAAAAAATAGATTATCAGCTTTATAAAAAAAACTAAAAAAAATTTCTAAAAAATATATTTTTGCCCAGACAGCGCAAATGATTGTTCGCCTCTAATTCAACAACGTAGATGATGGTTCTAAATTGTAATCCTTTTGAAACCGGTTCTGCCATAACCCGATTATGAACCCATTTCATGTGGGCCCCCTAAGATGATAGAGCTAGTGAAATCCATTCCATTAATTGTTTAAAAAATATATTTAATTATAAAACGATCTTTTTACAAAATAAATAGGTGGACTATTGGTTAAATTTAATGAGTTTTATAGTAAATATAAATCTGTTAAATTTTAAATTCGTTTATTTGTATTTCACATGATTTCCTTCTTGCTAATCTATCTCTGGAACACGATATACGTACATTTCTAGTGTATTTTGTCAAAAAACGTTGCTATGCCTCGAGGGCAAATACGAATTGTCAGTATATGTACCGGTACAATGATGAAATTCCCCACTTGCAAAGAGAGATTAGCAATGAGCCACTGACATTGGTGTATTTTTTTTATCGGTATTTATACATTACAACAACTAGTATTACAATAAAGGTACAATCCTCACATCATTGACGAATTTTTATGTAAATATCCCCACCTTAGGATGAAAATCTACAAGACTATCATTACCACTATGGCGAGAAATTGCAATGTCTACACGCACACAGAAATACTCAAACCAGGGTTGTCCTTTTGTTTGCCTTCAGTGCCGACCACCAAGGCACTACCCTAGTGACATTAGTAGTGTATTATACATATGTGAAAAATAATCAAGTACAAACAGATTGTACCATAATGATGGTGTGTTCCACCGCAAATGAGCCTCGTGTGATTATGAAGTAAATATCTACCTCGTCCATTGTAGTTAGAATTATTTTTTTTTTTTTAAAAAAAGAGTTTTCCAGCCATCCCCATCAGCCAACTAAACTAGCAAGGTTAAGAGGAAAACTCTTCTTTGGCATGGATAAATTTCACGTCATTACACATGAACCCATTTCACGTGGGCCCTCGAAGATGATAGGAATGTATTTAATATAAAATGAAAGAATATCTTAAACATTGAACATGATTACAATTATGATAGGATTGCATTTGGCATAAAAGAAAAAAATATCTTGAAAATGTAATATGCTTGGAATGAAATTTTTTAGATGTACTAAATCTTAAATTAAGATTGGATTTTGTGTTTGAGATTATCTTGAGTAGATTAACATGATTAAAACAAGACCTTTTTCCAAATTTCGCTTTGTCGCAATAACAAAGGAAAATGTCGACTTTTTTGCCGTAGTGCTATTTTCACTCTGTCTCAACTAGTGCAGCAAAAGGTTGACCTTTTCTGGAGAGTTGAAACACAATTTTTGAAAAATCAAGATATATAAGGAGATCTTTTAGGTATCTTTTAGTTCAAGTTTTCAGTGTTAAAAAGGCTTTAGAAGAAGAACATGAGGAAGCTCGAAACTAAGAAGAAAAACCTGACCAAGCACCTAAGAGTGAAGAATTCAAATTTTCTCCTTTGTAAAGAATACTCTTAAAGAAAATTTGCTATCCCTCAAGAAAAGTTAGTGTGGTGATTCAAAGCTTCAAATTGTTATTCAAATATTGAATATGCTACTCTTGTAGATATACTAAATCAGTTCACTTTTATTTAACGTTTTGTTCATTGTGTTACCTTGGCGTTGATCATGAACAAACTAAGAGAAAGGTTGTAATAACTCGGTGTTTATGGTGATCAAATTAAAAGAAAGAGAATCAAAGATTGATTACTTCACGAGCTCATCTGAAACTTAGTACCTATTCAAAAGATAGTTGAACAAATTGTATCACTGTAACTTACGTGATATAGTTGATTAGTGCATCCAAAGTTATAATGCTTGGAGAGTGGAGCAGGATAGGAAGATCAAAACCACTATATGTGTTGTTTTTGCTTTATTCACATTTTTTTACCAAAGTTCTTTAAATAGCTATTACACGGGACCAACATATGTTGAAAACTAAATTTAAAATTATTATTTATATCAAACTATTTTATTATATTAAATTTGCACTATTTTCGGATGAGACTCATACATAGATCTAATTTAGATAAAAATTAGTATGTTAATAAAATAAATAATTCAAAATATAATAGATGGAGTAAATTATTATTGCATGATCATGTGAGGCTTCTGTTGAGCCAACTGTACCATAAGTTATGGTATAATTAACTGCACTTGAATTTCCTATATATATAAAATTTTTATCTAATGCATACAATTGCATTGTGGGGCCACTTAATCATAAAAAGGAATTCTATTTTACACATTATATTTAGAATTATTCACTTTATTAAAGTATTAATTTTCATCTAAATCAAATATGTGTATAAACCTTATCTTAAAATGGTACAACATTAACATAATAAAATAGTTTAATTTAAATATCAAGTTTAAAATAGTATTTTTTACATCTAAACCATCAAAAGTATAGTTTTATATATAGATAAATAATTGTATAAAGTAAAATAGCATTCTAATATATATGAGACCCATTTTGCAGCAGATTACAACATAATTATGATATAGTTTGTTTGTATATGATTATATCTAATATATAGGAAAATTACGACTCCGCCATGTAGTCCATACACTATGAGGCTTACTTGATCATGAATAGAAAATCTACTCTACCTATTATATTTAAAATTATTTACTTTATTGGCATATCAATTTTTATTCATATCAAACATACTTATGAGCCTCATCTTAAAATGATACTAAATCAACTTAATAAAATTATTTAACATAAATATCAAATTTAAGATTTTATTTTCAACATCAAAACCATCTAAAGTATGTTTTTTATATAGATAAATGATCATACAATGTATTATTACATGTTGGTATGAGTCGGGATCATTTTTCAATGAATTGTATCGTAATTATAATGTAGTCCATCTGCACCCGATCATATCTCATATATATGTAAATTGAACGTACAATAGATGTAAGAAAGCACATTTGCAGTTTTGCACTAGACAAAGCGTTTCTATCGTATGAAAGGCTTTTTCATGGATTTTGAATTCATATTGATAAAGTTAAAGCAATGTGATATCTCTGTGCCTGGTAATGCAAAAATTTTAGCAAATATGCCTTTGGAGGTTTATTACAATTTGCAAATATAATTTTGTTGTTGGTGCTATGTTTTAACTTTAGGGTATGTTTAGGAATGGATAAAACTTTTGGTGAAAAGTTTTGAAGAATAAAAATTATTAAATGATGTGATGTGATAGAGGTAATGATGAGGAATAAAGAAGATAAAGGTAAAATAGATAAGTTAGTTATATAGGTAATTGTGTAGAAATGATTGAAAAGTAGGGTGGTTTGTATAGGAATATGTAAAAAATAATTAAAAAATAGAAGAGTCGTAGAGAGTGAAAAGTTTTAGATTGAAAAGTTTTAGGTGAAAAGTTTTCGTTGTTGCCAAACACTCCCTTAGTTAATTTTTTCCTAAAATTCCTAAAGTACCCTTATGATCTTCTTCCACGTTCAACTTTAAATTATAAATACGAGCCAGCTACCCTGGACTGTCATGGCCATCCCATTGAAATGTGGTGGAACGACGACATTCCTAGCAGTAGGCCACATCTATAATTTTTCATGAGAACTTAATAACACCATCTGAGAAATGATCTCAACTTTCTATACATACAGTAGCCTTCGGTGATCATGTGTTTCGCACTTCCTTTTTCTAGAAGAGATTCTTAACAGGTGCCTACTATTTCGACAGCATCAATTTAAATGAATATCAATGAGTTGTAAAACGTCCAAAAACTATGGTCATACGAATCTACTAGCCCTGAGAAAAGAGCACATTACATCAGAGCGTATAGAATTGAACTTTTGAGAAGTTTTCCCGGAAAATCCTGGTGAGTATCAAAGCCTGTGCCATCGAGCATATATGGGCAGTTGCGTTGGATGCTTTTAGATCTCTCGTAACAATAAATGGCCTAAATAAAAAATTTTATGAAAGCTTTTGTATTATATAAAACCTGTATCATTCGATTGTTCCTGTGCAAAATTTCAAAAGCCCTTGGAGAAAGCGTAACCAGGAGAAGGGCTAGTAGATTAATTAAAACAATCGACCCCAGTTCCAGAGCTTCGGGTAGTGGGTGATGAATTTCTGCCGTACGGGACCATGATGCATGGTTCACGTAAGTATGGAAATGCATAGTAATGTGAACCAGATCGATTGACAAAGAACAGGGATTACATCTCAAAACAACTAATTACCAAAAACACTACTAATATATATGGAGGAATGATCCTATTAGCCCGGGTTAAGCAAATGCTTACACATCAAAAGACTCATTTACAATATTTTTTTTTGTTTTTTTCTTCGTACACTTGTTTATCTCAGTGTATTCAATATATAAACCAACACATGTAAATCGTTTAAAGTATGTTTTTTATATAGATAAATGATTACATAATGTATTATTACGTTTTGATACGTGTGAAGCCATGTTACAGTAGATTGCATCATATACATATGAGTTTGGTTTCTATACATATGAATGTACCAATTCACTTAGGCACTCTCACATAGTTTAAGCCATATCTTGATGATTTTGTTTAATTCCATCTATTCATTTTATTTAAACTATTTGTTTTATATAAATACAAAAATCATATCAATTAGATGTATGTGCATGCCATATTTTCTAAAAATGTATAAAAATATATACATATTTAAAAAATACTTGAATCCATATACCAAAGCTTTGGAACATTATAAAATTCTATAGAATTATTAATCTAAGTAGGATGAATATATTTTACATATTAAATTGAGATCTCATGGGTCCTTATAATAAACAAATCATTTGTAATGAAGTTAAAGTCACTCTTAAGTAATTATTAATTTTGAGAATGACACAACTTATGGATTGAAATAATTTTGGTATTTAAACAAAATAAATAGTGTTAAATATAATGCATGAATTGCATTTAACAAAATCAACAAAATAAGGCCTACAAGCCCTAAACAAGGTGGAAGTGCTCGAGTAAGCTATTACATCGGTGTGAATAGAAGGTGGACTCTCTCTACATGTGTCATATATAAATTACAAGAACTTTCTTCACTGTGTCTAGCTGAACTCTACCGCAAGAATAAGAACATACATCTAACAGCTCCAATCCGGTTATAATTTTTAGAGAATAAAAGTTGTAAAATGATGTGATATGATAAAGACAATGATGAAAAATAAAAAGGATAAAATTAAAATAGATAGGTTGGTTGTGCAGAAATGATTAAAAAGTAGGATAATTGTATAGGAAAATGTGAAAAAATAATTAAAAAAATAGTTTAATGAATAATGATAAGTTTTAGATTGAAAAATTTTAATTTACCACTTTTAAAAATTGACAAACACATTCTAATTTTAATTTTTTATATTATTTTGGTGCTTGACTGGGCCCTTTGACACATCTCTTCCCAAATATCTCTAGTACCTATCAACTAGCTTGCACTCGGACTCATGCCAGTCAATTTCGGCCTGGTGATTACGTTCAACGTCCAAATAATAGAACTTCAGGCCCTCAGAGAGCCACGCATTTTAATTGATGGATGATGGTGCCCCCAGTCAAATAAAGAAAGACGAAGTCTTTTACACTTGCCTGGAAACATATGAGGCATAACCCCACGTGTCGGGTCTAAGTCTGGCTTATGTACTGAGAACGACCTCTGAGTTCCCGCCATTTCAACGGGAATTCCTTCCAAAAATTAATTTTTTAATTTTGTTTCAAAAATCTAACCGAACTTATTATTTAAAATATAATTTTGACCTTCTGTAAAAAAAATAATTCAAATATAATGGTGATAACTAAAAAATTATGATATAAGAATATTAATGGTGCATATATTACTAGATAAAACAAGGTTTGTATGATCTAAAATGTTATATACATGTATTTGGTTTAGAAGAGTCTAAAAAAGTCTTTTTTATTTTGCTAAAATATTGTATACTAATTTTTATTTGCTAAATATATAAATTTTATGATTTTTACATATTTTAGGTCACAATAACATCTGGTTTTTTAAAAATTTTTATTGTGAATGATCAAAATCATATTTTAAATAATATGCGTAGTTGGATTTTTTAAAATAAAATCGAGAACTAGTTTTTGAAATGAGATCCTATTGAGATGGTGGGAACTAAATTTCCACAGAAGTCGTTCTCTTATTTAATTCTCTGGCTTCTGCCGCATTAGGTGCATGAGATTTGAGCCGTATGATCAATTTTATGATAAAATTCAAAAACAATCCCTGTGCACGTCTTGAAATGGAAAAACAAAAAATTAACAGACCTACGTTTTAGTCACCCACATCTCTCTCTGACAACCATGTTGAGATTTCCATACAATCTGAGATCTTCTTTCTCCATCTTCTCCTTCCACCATTAGAACTGAATCCAACATCAAAAAAGAAAGAGTTTCTAGAGTTTATAAATAGGTTTCTCATTAAATATAGTGTGCCACGCTATATAATCATGTGACCAAGCTGCTAGATCAAAAAGGACAATGTCACACAGTGAAGCCCATAACCCACGGGCTCAAGATCGTTTTTCTAAATTTAAGTATTATAAGTGCTATTACAGTTGACTCTCTTTAATTCTATAATGGACTAGAATCGAATCCCACATTAAAAAGTAAGAAAAAATTGCTAAAAGTTCATAAGTAGATCTCAAGTTAAATATGATATAATATATTTTAAAATCATGTAACTAAGCTACTAGGCTAAAGCGAATAATATTAAACAATAGGACCTATAGCGAATGAGCCTAATATTGTTTTTTTGGGTCCGTGCTTTATAAGTGGTGTCAAAGCAGACTTTTTCTAATAGATATGTTGTGGTTCAGGGACGAATAGGGCAAAAATTGATAAGTTTACAATCACATAGAACTAAATTATATGGAAAGGGGGGAAGTTACAAGGAATTTTTAAATAATCTCAAGGAATTTCTCCATCATCTCTTCCCACTATTGCCTCGGCTTACCTATATTTCACTACTATCCTATAGTGTTGTGAAAATCGAACCAGTAGAAAAAGTGATTTTGGTGTAATCGATTCAACTGTTTATGAAAACCGAATTAAATTGGTATATTAGCAATTTATATAATTCATATGGTAGAACGATAAGGTAAAAACTTTTTAAAAAATTGTTTTTAAAATCAATGGGTAATTGGAGTTGTGATCAGAAGTTTAAAAGTTAAATAATTACCTGTAAAGCTAAAGCGAAAAAAATTAATTTTTTATTTTTATAAATAGTAAAGCATAATTATGAGATATCAGATATTTTTTCTATAATACAAATCACACAAATTACATATAATAGTTTTTTGCGAAATGAACCCTGACATTACCTCATACAATGATTGCATAAAATCGATATTTAGCAAAAATTGAAAACCCTACCCAACAAAGCATAAGAAATGTATGCAAAAAAGCATGACCACAGATAAAGACCTCTGATAATTATGATGGAGGGACGGTTGTGGTGTCTGGCATCGACCATGATGACGCCAAAATAGTGGCTTTGCTGGGATGGGTTGAAGCAAGCCTTCACAGGTCTGCCTTTTCATGATCCACGTGCCCTCGCTCCATGAAGCGGGAAAGTACGGGCTGGTGGGAAAAGAGTCGTGGCATTGGCGGGAAGAATATCATAACCGGTTAAATTGGCCGATTAAAAATCCGGTTGGATCGGTGGTTCAACAGCTTTGCTTAATGAATTTAATCGGAAACCGGGCAGATCGGATCGGCCATATGACCGGCCGGTCCGATCTGGTTTTAATAACATTTCTACCATAGCAATATAGCATAGGGAACCTGGAGATGAAGCTCTTCGTGGAAGTCGACGATGATAGGGAATTTGACAATGTGGATGTCTAGGGAGACAAAGGGGGACACAATCTTAAAATGGAAGGCAAGTTCGGCAAGTCCATGGGGTGGCGATGGATGAGCGATTTTGAAAGAATCAAGGGATGCATAGAAATAGTTGGAGGCGAAAGATAGGGAGAAGAGGACTTACTATGCCGGCAGTGCCAATGAGGAGAGCTTTTGGGGTAGGGACTGCAAGCGCTGCCGAAGTGACCGAGTTATGTCTTGGAGATGGAATCCGTTTCAGCGACACTCGCACAACGCATATCGAACAGTGACAGATTGGATGGATGAAGGGTTGGCGATTTGGCAATTCTAGCATAACACACGGTTTCTTATTTTGAAACACCTGTAAAAAGGCTTGTTAATAAAAAAAAATTAATTATTTTACACGTGTAATTATGATGTTGTTTTTATCGGTTAGTTTTGCTATACAAATAAAAATGTGGATGGAGATTATATTGCTTTCGTGGGCAGGGGAAGGCAACGTTCCTAGCCATTCTTCAGCAGAAACACCTTTTTTTTTTTTTAATTCAAGATATGTTTGGTTGAGGGTAAAACTTTTGATGAAAAGTTTTAGAGTTAGAAGTTGTCAAATTGATAGAAAATGATGTGATATAATATAGGTAAAGATGAGAAGCAAAGAGAATAAGGTTAAAATAGATATATTAGTTGCATAGGTAGTTGTGTAGAAATGATTAAAAAGTATGGTAGTTTGTATAAAAAATGTGAAAAAATAATTAAAAATATAGTAATTATGAATAGTAAAAAGTTTTAGATTAAAAAATTTTAATTGACATATTTTGGCCCCAAATTAACACACTCTTATACATGTTAGGACATTTGATATTAAAATCAAGTATATTCAACCCTCACACCATCAAAGAATTTTTTTTTTTTTTTTTTTAAACATCCCCACTCATGAGTGGATTAGTAAAACACCCCACACAAACTTGAACACCGGACTAGTAACTTTTGTGTCACTAGTGTTACCACTAGAGTATGCACTTAGCAGTGAAACACATTCTTTTTTATTGCTTACATAGCCATTGAAGGTAATTAATGCCAGCAGTAGCAGTCATGAAAAATGAGAGGTTGACGACAGGGAAAGAGGTTATTTAGAATTTTTTGGTTTTTCATGCAGAGTGTTTTTTTTTTTTTTGATAAAGGAAACAACCTATCCCACCACCTTAGAGCTCGTCTAGGACGGATGGATATGAAGAACCAAGATTCAATTCCAAAAAATTATCTATACAAATTTTCTCATGAATAGCTGGGGGGGATGCCCCACCAGACTTGATGATCCACATACGACACAGAAAGAGAATCGGCTAAAGCATGTGCCACAGCATTGCCTTGCCTAAAGACATGATAAGCAGTAACATGGGGAGAAAGAAAAAGAATAGACTTGATCTTATCAACAATAACCCCAACAGGAGAGGAGATGGGCTCATTTGAGAGAAGAAAATTTATCAATAGTAGTGAATCGGACTCAATTTGCAGTTTTTGTAAGTTGAGCTCTTGACCCCATCTAGCCCCAAGCAGGAAAGCATATGCCTCCATGAGCAAAGGCTCCAGAGTGCCACACATGCGCCATCCCTTCGCAGCAACAAACAATCCTCTGGAATCCCTGATGACAGCAGCGAAGCCCATAGAAGCATGAGAATGAAGGATCCGAGCATCGACATTAAGCTTGAGGAAACCCGCCGGAGGTTTGGACCATCGGGGAACCAATGGTCGATCAATCGCACCTCCAAGAATGAGAGGGGTGGCCCTCCGTAATTGCTCCATGTAATCTATGCACCATTTGAGAGTGTTGGCAATATCCGGTTTTGTTCCGTTAACTCTCAACGCATTTCGCATAAACCATATCCTCCAGCAACAGAGAATGAACATAGCAAGATCCTTCGACGCATGGCGAGCGGAGAGAGAGGAGAAGATGTCTTGTACCGGAGTGGAAGGAGAGATGCCCCCAGCAGCCATAGAGCAAATTTAACTTGTGACCTCACACTCTGAGAATAAGTGGTTTGTGTCCTCAGGACCATCCCTGCAAAAGAAACAAAGGGGATCCACATCAATGCCCCTAGTGCGGAGGTTAAGGAGGGTCGGAAGTCTATTTTTGAACAGTCTCCAGCCAAAGATGAGGATTTTGCTGGGAAGTTTAGTCCGCCAGATTTCCTTATATATGGAGGATTGAGAGGAGCAAACGTCACCCGAGGCAAGGACTCTGTAAGCTGACTTTACAGAGTAGGCCCCATGAGGTTCAAACTTCCAGAATATCGTGTCCTCTTGTGCAGGTGAGGGTAAGGGAATATGGTTGATTAACTGTCATCCCTCGTACCCGGCCGCAGCCAAGATGCGATCCATAATCCACAGTTGGAGGCCTCGCAGATGAAATGACTGACGTTGATGTCGTCCGGGATTAATAGCAGAAGGGGCCCCGCCTTGGTGATCAAAGAATCAAGCCAATCATCCTTGAAGAACTGAACGCGCTTTCCATTACCAATCCGCCATTTACACCCAAAGCGGATCACATCCCTAGCCATAAGAATGTTTTTCCAAGTGAAAGAGTCCGATATTTTTGCCTGACAGCTCCAAATGTCGCCCGTAGGGAAATATCTGGCCTTAAGGATTTTATAACACAAAGAGTTCGTAGTTGTGGAAAGACGCCAGGCCTGCTTTGCGAGGAGAGCATAATTGAAAATGTGTAAATCTCTGAAACCCAACCCCCCAGATAGTTTTGTTTTGCACATCTCAGTCCATGCCACCCAGCTCATTTTACGCTTGCCACCCTGCTCGCCCCACCAAAACTTACTTAGCATCCCGCTGAGATCATGACAGAAAGATTTATGGAGAAGAAAAATGCTCATTGAGTATGTCAGGATCGCTTGAGCAACAGCCTTTATCAATATCTCTTTGCCGCCCCAGGAGAGGAGCCTTCCTTTCCACCCTTCAATTTTCCTCCATACACGCTCCTTCAAGCCCTTAAACAGGTCCCTTTTTGTCCTGTCCAACCATGCAGGTAACCCCAGATAAGTCATTAGATCCTGGCCCGAAGCACCCAAAATGGAAGTAATATCCCGACGGATAGACACAGTGGTGTTAGAGCTGAAAAACATAGATGTCTTATCCACATTCACAATCTGCCCCGATGAATCCGAGTATTGGTGGAGGATATCAAGCAAACTTCTAACATCCTCATTTGCAGCTCGAAGGAATATGATGGCATCATCCGCAAACAGAAGGTGGGTGAGAGAAGGCCCATTGGGATTAGCACAAATAATGAAAAGATAGGAAGATAGCGGATCACCTTGCCTTAGACCCCTTTGTGGTTGGAAATACGACGTTTTGAAGCCATTTACATTTACCCGATAAGATACAGAGGTCACACAACTCATAATCCAACTGGTCCAAACTGGACCGAAATTAATTGCTTCCATGGTTTGTTTGAGGAAATTCCACTCCACCCGATCATACGCCTTGGACATATCCAATTTTATAGCCATCTTCGATCGTTTCCGTCTCTGCCCGTGGCGGAGATAGTGAATAGCTTCATACGCCACCAGCATATTGTCAGTGATAAGCCTATTTGGGACAAAAGCACTTTGTTGTTCACTGATGACATCGTGCAGACAAAGTTTAAGCCTATTAGCCAGGACCTTTGCCAGGATCTTATAAACCACATTACAAAGGCTGATGGGACGAAAATGGGATAAAGAATGGGCTCCTACCCTCTTTGGGATCAAAATTAGCGTAGTGGAGTTCATCTGCTGCAATTGTGAAGTCTGGTGCGCGGGGTTTCTCTCGTCCATAAAGCTTTTACACCATAGAAAAATTTCCTGACCCACCGTGGTCTAGTGTTTCTAATAGAAGCCCGCAGACATTCCGTCCGGACTAGGGGCTTTGGTTGGACTCATATCCTTCACAACCTTCGTCACTTCCTGAAAACTCAAAGGCTTGGTTAGTCGTTGTCTTTGCTGATCAGATAACCTCTGGGAAATCATACTCGGGATCCAGTTGGCATCCGAAGGCCCCGATGTGGAGAACACCGACTTGAAATGATGTAATGTCATGTCTTGCATCTGTTCTTGGTCATAAACCCACTGCCCATTCAGATCTTGGAGAGCCCCGATAGAGTTTGAGCGCCTCCTGTTGGATGCCATTCGAGTGTTGTGTAGGGAATGTTTTTGAATTTTATTATAAGATTGATCCGACGACCTAGAGCTCACCTAACACCAGAGGAACGAACATAAATAAGCAATACTTAGCTTGAATGCATAAGATCATATCTCATTACATATATGTGTAAAAAATTGTGAAATAATCGATCATATTTTTGACATTATTTATTTGTATTATCGAAAAGCTTGATCAACAGTAGAGAGTATTGAGGATATTATTTTTCCATTTCTCATATATTCTTTTATTTTTCAATACATAACAATTATATTTTTCTCGTTACTCATACTATTTTTCTTATTCTCAGTATTTTTTTTTATTTTTCAATAAGCAGCCACCTCGGATCAACTAATCTCCTCATTTAAATCTCATTCCAATGGATGATTCTGAACAACCGATACTTATTTGACCATTTATTCACATGCTTGTTGATTACGAATCATAACAGCGCAAGTCCAGCAACTTTTTAAGAAGTCAACCCTGGAACATTGAAGGTTGACTCTTTTTCGATTTCCATTACAAGTATAAGACCATCGGGGTTACAGTATCGTAAAATGTACAATTACAAAAAGAAAAAATGTAATTAGAAGTGATCGGAAACATGGCCAGACCCATATCTCGAATCACGATTTCAAGAAAAAAAAAAAATTCAATATCTCTATTGCAATTATGGGTGGACATCTTTTTGAATGTGAAAACGATTTTCATTTTCAGAGAAAGCAAGTCTCCCGTGAAACTTATTTAATTTTTACTCAATCCATAACTTGGTAAGACCAGCTAAACTGAGTTGTGGACCAGAGTTGCGTGAACTCTAGATTCATCAAATAAGTAACTTCACCAATACCACGATTTCAACTCACCTGAGTCACTTCAAATAAGTAACTTATTTCTTGTAATCTGAACCGCCCAATAAATCACGCTTACAGGGAAAAGAAAAAAAAATTTTGTAGATTGCTTTTGAGCACTTTTGCACTATTTGGACTTTTTCTTATTTTAGGAAAAAGCAAATGTATTTTGGGAAGTGATATAAAAGTATAAAAGCAGAAATGGAAAAAAAAATAAAGGAGAGAATGATGTGATATAATAGGATTAATGATTCAAAGTAAAAAAAAAAAAAATTAAAAAAGTTTGACATTTATGGATTTTGTAAGTCCCTATTATAGCGACCGCGATAGTAACTAAATTACAATTTTTAGATAAATCAAATCTTACAATTATCAGTATATCCATTAATCATTCACTTTTATTTTATTTATTATTTTACACAACATTGCATATAATTCTCGTGAATGGATTCACTTCGATTGCAAATTTTAACAAAGAAATTATAAATTAATCGTGGATTATCAACTAAGCGTACCGGCACAACAACATTAGAAAAACTTAAAATATATATAAAAAAGAATATGTTTGGCTATATATAAAAGTTTCCAAACTAAAACTTTTCAATTTAATCTTATTTTTTAATTATTACTTTACATCGTCTTTTACCATTACCTTATTTCAATTGTTTCTACGGAATTACTTGTACAATTAAACTATTTATTTTAATTTATTATTTTTACTTTTAATCATTATCTACATTATATCACATCATTTTCTCTCATACACAAAAAATTTTTATTACTTCTCAAAGACACACTAAATTTAATTTTTTGAGCTTCGCTGGTATCTTATTCATGCGAAGTTTTTGTAGTTTTATAAATTTATTTACTATTTTTTATTTTTAAAAAG
Organism: Annona squamosa; assembly: GCA_035584095.1. NCBI lineage: Eukaryota > Viridiplantae > Streptophyta > Magnoliopsida > Magnoliales > Annonaceae > Annona > Annona squamosa. Next base: position 10,409,749 of record JAXCLR010000073.1, read on the forward strand.
CAACAAAATTTGCACATATCATTGACCTCTTGTTGATTTGAAAAAATACAAGATGAATTCAAAAAATTATGAAAGTACATATTGCACACGTATTTATATTTTATAATTAAAAATATTGTTTGCCGCATGTAAATCACTCTTTTTATGCACATCTGGATGTGATGGTCACGCCAAAAATAAATAAGGGCATGCTTATTTACAAAAAAATTCAACGAAAATGTTTTTATTTAAAAATTTTCATTATTTATTAATATCATATTTTTAATTTTTTTATATCTTCTTATACAATTAACTTATTTTTTAAATTATTTCTACACAATTACTCAAACAGCTAACATTTTTATTTTTTTATGAAAACTAATATATCTATTTTAACTTTATTCTTATTACTATTTATCGTTATTCTTATTATATCTTGTCATTTTTTACCAATATTATATTTAGGAAGTATAAAAACTTTTGAATGAAAATTTTTTATTATAAAACTTATTAAAATAAGAGAAAATGATATGATATGATAGAAGTAATAATGATAAATAAAGATAATAAAGTTAAAATAGACGGATAAGTTATATGCATAATTGTGTAGACATGATCAAAAGAAAAGTAATTTATATAAAAATTAAAAAACTGGATAGGCTTGGAGAGTGAAGAGTTTTATGATATATTTATTAAACCTAAAAAAAAAATTATCTCCAAAACTACCTTATTTTTAATTACTTTTTTTAATTTTATCATTCAACTATCTTACTTGTCAATCATTGTTGCACTGCTTATACAATTACCTCTTTATTATATAACATTATTTTCTGTCAATTTAAAATTTTTTATATAATAATTTTATCACTTCTCAACCACACATTAATAAAAACATTTACGGTGTGTTTGTAAATGGATAAAACTTTTTGATGAAAAGTTTTAGAGATGAGAAGTTGTCAAATGATGTGATATGATAAGGATAATGATTATAAATAAATAGGATAAAATTGAAATATCCAGGTTAATTGTGTTGGTAGTTGTGTAGAAATGATTGAAAAATAAGGTAGTTGTCTAGAAAAATGTGAAGAAATGATTAAAAATAAAATAAATACAGAGAGTAAAAAATTTAAAATTAAAAAATTTTAACTTAATAATTTTTTGTTATTACCAACCACACCCTGACTTAAGAAAAACAAACGGACACAGGTTTTGAAAACTTTTACGCGCAGAGATTTTATCATTCTCCGGACGCATCCCTTCTTGTCCACAACTCCACATGCCGTGCCCTGCGACAAGCTTTTTTGAAAATTTCAACCTTCAACTAATCCTGTGGGCCCAGCACAGTAGCGATGCAGCCTAGCAAATGATGATAGGAAGGGAGAAATATAAATTGACGTCATTATCTCACTAGTCGGCGACGTCAGCCCATTACGAACTTTAGTGGGAGGTGCGTTAATGACATGACGGGTTTGCCATCCCGACACCGACATTTTTTTTTTATTTTTTTATAATAGCCCGACACCAACATTTTTTATGTTTGAAAATCTCTTTCAATTGATCTAAACCGTTGGTCTGTCCATACCCATGGATTTTTATATTTTCCTCACATGTCACACGTGGCAACGTTGAAGCGTCCGTAGTTTTAAAAATTTTAAAGTAGGCCGCGCGGAGGAAGGGGGTAGCCAGTGCTTTCTGATGAGACCGGCCACATGCCATTGCTGTGCCCGTTGATTTTTTCAGCCGGGAAAAAACCAAAAAAAAAAAAAAAAAAAAGGAAATTCATGAACGCAGAGGTACAAATTCGTCGTCGTTAGGTAGAAACTGGCGAATGACATTTGCAGGGTACTTCGGCCGTCCGTGATGAGCCATTCGGGCGGGGCGGGGAGGGTTGCGGCCTCGCAGGCCACGTGGGTGGGGTTTAGAAGTTGACCCATTGCCATCAGCCACGTGATTCTTATAGGTTCCGATTTTCAAACTGAATTGTCTTTGATGGGAGGTAAATTTTTTTATGAAAAATTTTTATAGTAAAAATTGTCAAATTAATAAAAAATGATGTGATATAATAGGAGTAATTATGAGGAGTAAAGAGGATAAAATTAAAATAGATAGGTTAGTTGTATGAGTAGTTGTGTTGAAATGATTGAACAGTAGGGTAGTTTGTGTAGAAAAATGTGAAAAAATAATTAAAAAATAGAGTAATTATGGAGAGTAAAAAGTTTTAGATTGAAAAGTTTTAGTTGACACCTTTTTATCCTAAATAAACACACTCTTAGAATGATATAAAAAAAGATAAATATTTTAAAAATTGTATTATTAATATAAGATAATAAAAGTAAAGTTAAAATAAATAGAATAATTATAAAAAAAAATGATTGAAATTTATGAATGAAGTTGAAAAAATACCTATCAAAATTTCTCCCATTGACAAGTAATAATAATAATATACAAAATTATGTGATTCTCATTTTTTTTTAAGGACTCATGAGTATCTGTTTTAGTCCAACTAAAAAAATAACACATCTATCACCTGGGAGTAGCGTAGGTGGTAGAAAGGACATCTCTCTTATACAAAGAAATGAGATTGAAACTTAACGCGGGAGCTTGTTTCTCTTTAATATTTGGGACCATGTGGCCTTTTTCCTGTCAATAGCTGGGGGGCTTGATTATAAGATGAATAAAAATATCTTATTAAAAAAAGACATATGTTCTAAAAAAAATAACATATATTTATATATTTATTTTTGTAGACTTTCCTACTTGCAGTGCATAGTAGTAATGCGCTTACTATGCAATACAGTAAGACATTCATATCACCGGTTACTAGCGTGGTAGATTTTGCTAATGCTCCTAAAATAGAGTACTACTATTAGGCTAAATGTTTAATTATAAGGGCCATTATCTAGGTTAACAGGAATTCCTATTATTTCAATCACACAAATATGTACATTTTATAAAATTGGCTCATATATATTTAATGATGAGCAGTGTGCCGGTCACAAATATTTTTTTATTTTTTTGTTTTTTCATGGACATACAGGTCTAGAAATTTACAAAAATATCACTATATTTTAAAATCCAAAAATATACTTAAACTCATCTGAAATGGTAAAACTTAATTTATAGGTTAAATACACCTAGCACTATATATTCATGAAAAAAAAATAAAAAATATTAAAAAAATATGTTTTTTGGCCTTAGTTAACTCGGCCTAACAAAATCAGGCCTCATATTTAATTTACATATCCAACTTTTTAATTTAGTATCCGTATTTATATCTTTTTAAATTTCAAAAATTAATAATTTTATGAGTGAAAATTACTTAATATCTCCTGCAGTTATTAATTTTTAAAATTAAAAAAGACGTACACACATTTGAAAATTATAAAATTGGATACGTGAATTAAATATCTTAGACCCATTGTTTCGTTAAAAAATTTTAAAAACCCACACCTACGCATCTTTATTTATAAGAGTTTTTGTTAGCCTAAGCTAATTATACCGTAACCTTAACTAAAAATTCGACATTGCTTCTATTCATGTATTTTAATTTTATTCTTTTTATTTTTCATCATTATCATTGTTATATTATATTATTTTCTTTCAATTTAAAAATTTTTACCTTAAACTTTTTTCATTCAAAGGTTCTATCATTTTCCAAACACATTGCACTTTTACCTTACACATTTCATGGATGACCTTTTCACTTGTTTGTGCATAAATTTCTCATGATAGCTTGACTTCTTCTAACTTACCTATTGCATCACCAATAGTCTCTCTATTGCCTAGCTCTCCTCTAATGTTTACTGCATTGAATGATACATCTTCAGTTTATTTGTATGAGGCACTAGACAGTGTTCCTTGTGTTGCAGCCATCTATTGATTCAATTCCATCACATGGAGTCAAGTCTCACCAATCTACTTCTCTTGGTCTTGGTTACTCTCATCTAATGCAGACCTATTACAAAGATGACATCGCCAAATCAAGTCCCAAGTATACTTTGACTACTACTAATCATTTTTCTTCTGACCCTAAAATAGTCAACATATCTTTAAGCATCTTAGTTGGAAGAAAGCCATGTTCAAGGAATTGAATACATTATGCCTTACTAGTACATGAAAACTTGCTCCTCAACAACCTCATTTGAATTTTATAGGCTACAAGTGTGTATTTTGCTCTAAATTAAAGGCCAATGGGTCTTTAAATCAATTAAAATCTCATCTTGTCGATAAGGATTTTGCTAAGAAGTGGGGACAAATTGTGTTGAGATGTTCATTCTTGTTATCAAACTAATTAATCTTCATATTGTTCTCACCCTTGCTATTATCGTGGTTGGTTTATTCATAAACTTGACATGAAGTATGGCATTCTTCATGGTAATCTTGCTATCCCTGTTTATATGGAACACACACTTGATTTTCAAGATGCTTTTGCTCATGATCATATCTGCTTGCTCAAGCGGTTATTATATGGTCTGAAGCAAGCTCCCCATGCCTAGTTTGATTAATTTAGCTTTTATTTACTTTATTTTGACTTTATTCGCAGTCTTGCATATCATTTGCTTTTTGTTTATCAACTATAGGTCATACTATTTTGTTGCTTCTCTATGTGGATGGCATTGTTCTCATAGATGATTATCTAGAATTTTTAGATAGTCTCATTTAGGATCTTGGACGTCAGTTTGCTATGAAAGATTTAAGTGGTTTTCACTCTTTTCTAAGTATTGAAGTTCATCGTACCAGTCGTTTGTCTCTCTCACAATGTAAACAAGCTCTAGATCTTTTCGCGAAGGCATTCTTTTTGACAAATCACTAAGGCATTAATGTAATAGAGTAAGCCTACTACTACCCTTTTGCCATCTAAATTTTCTGACCCCATGAAGCTATTCCTTAACCCAATGCTAGGATTTACTGTCATCTTGTTGGTGATCTACAGTGTCTTACTCTTATCGGCCCAATATAGCTCTTGCTGTTATTTTAGTCAATCAACATATGATTTCTTCCTTTATTGCTGATTTTGCTTTCCTTAAACATATTTTATGCCATGAGTGTGGCACATTGGATCATGGTCTTTGCATTTTAACAAATAGCTCCAACTTTATTTCTTAAAGTGTCAAAACATAACCTACTATTTTTTCGCTCCTCTGCTGAAGCTGAATATCATGCTCTTGCTTCCACTGCGGTTGAACTTATTTGGGTCTATTATGTATTACATGATGTTGGCATTGTGCAATCCCAACCTACAATTCTCTTCTATGACAATACTTCTACTCTTTAACTCACTATGAATCCTATTTTTTGTGCTTGGACTAAGCATGTTGACCTCAATTATCACTTTGTTTTTAAAAAGGTTCCTTAGTCACACAATTACTAGACATGTTCTTTCCTATCGCAATTGTGCATGTATTTTTACTAAATTTTGCCTTGCGATCCTTTTTTAGATCTTTATACCAAACTTAGCATTTAGCCCCTACTATCCATGCCTCATTTAAGAGAGAGAAATAAAGCTAATCACCAATTCAAATTAATAGATTCTAATCTTTGGGATTCCAAGCTACAAAGTAGTTTTTTATTTTTACAATAGGCTAATCTATTTTAATTGTTTTGTTTTGTTCTCTTTTATTGCTTGTATTCTATAGGAAGCTTTTTATATTTGTATGGCATGTATCATGAGTGAAAAGAAATTACAATAATTATTTTTGTTCAATCCGCATTCTTCAACATGGTATCAAAGTCATACTCATACCCATTTGTGTTTACTCCTATTTATGATATGTGTCCATATCTTTGGCCCAAGATGTGAGGGAAGTGTTAAGTGGTGAGGAAATCTCTTATTATTACAAGGCTTGAAAAGTTGCAGGTTTATATAGATATAGAAATAGGTTTCCTAACTTGATTAGTTGTTCTGGGATAGAATTGACCTATTTTAACATTTCAATATTTGTAACTTACAACAAGATTACATATGATTTCCCTTTTTGTTCAGATGACCAACCCATTGATATACAATACATAACTTCTATTAATCGTGTAAATAACTTTTAATGAAAATCGTGATATGATTGCTACCCATTTAAGTTCCACTGTGTGTTTTCATTGTCAATCTTATCATACATAACTTTCAAATCTTGGATCTTAATGTGAATTTTATTGTGTAAATTTCAATTTGGAATGAAAAATGTGAACATCATTAAAAACTTAAATGTTATGCCCAGAAAGTGTGGAGTAATATGTTTTATTTTTTATTATTGTATTTTAAGACCATACTTTACAATATCTTTATTTCTTGGCAGCAAAAGGCAATTAAGAGTACAACTCAAGTAAAGTACCCATGGGTCGACCCATCGTATACCCTAAAATGAGTAGAGTAGGTTCATATTTTTTTACCCATAGGGTAAGGTGAGTTTCAAATAAAAATTAACCAGTGTAATTGGGATAAAGTAGGTTCCAAAGTTTGATTACCTAGAACCAATATATATATTCAATATCTCTTTTATAAAATATATTATTATCATTGAAGATATAAAATATATATTTTGAAACATAGAAACTTTTAATTTATGTATTATTTAGTATATTTAATAAATGTATTTTAAAACTATATTATCATCATATTAATTGTAAGTTTTAAGTAAAATTGTAATATAATGACTGATGTAAAGAACTGATTTGAAGCCAAACTGTTCTTAAAAAATAGAGTAGGGTACATGTAGACCAACTGGCCGAAAATAATATATGGTAGAAGTTGAAAACAAGATGACAATAGATTAGGCCTCAAACCGGTCGTACACAACCTAAATTGCATACTTACAAATTTTACATAACCCACCCAATCCCCGAGCACTAAGGCTCATTTAGTTTCATCACGTGCAACATATAACAACAGTAATACTGATAAGAGAAAAAAAATACTATAAAATATAAAGAGAAAAATTTGCAGGGCCATAACTTAAATAACACCACGTGAATCACGCCACAACATTCCTTCATAAATACAGCCATCAATGCCCGCCCAAATATTGCCAAAGAAACATCCAAATCGATCATAATTTATAACACGTTTCCTCTTTTTTTTTTAAAAATTTTTTTTATGAAAATATAAATAATGTAAAGGATACATGGGAAACGCTAGTTGCATCCTATTTAGGATGCTTATCCGGGAAAGGTAAGAATCAATATAATAAAAAATTTTAATTGAAATGTAAATTATAAAACTGTATTCTCAACATCTGAATCATCTAAAACATTATTCTAATGCAGATAATTAATCTTATAGAATAATATTTTATTCTAGTACATCTGCCAATGAATCTAAATATTTTTCATATTTTATCCTGTTGTCGATGGAAAATCCATTGTCTACACAACACTGGTAAGCTGACATTTCAGTGCCGCCAATGACGAAAATCCCTGGTTAACTGAAGAAATCATCAAAATGGCAGAACCCACACCATGCATTCAAGACCGATCTTGTCTGCCAATTTCAATAACCCATCAATAAACCGTGGCGCACATAACAGCCATTTCCATTGCTAAAAACACCATCGCACCCCTGACGGCAGCTATGATCAATATATACCGTCATTTATCCATATTAGAATTATATTTTAAATAGTTTAGATACTAAAAATATAACTTTAAATTGATATTTATTTATTTTATAAATACTTTAAATTGATATTTAAAACTAGCGCATGCACAACTCGGCTGGTAACGACGCCCCCGGTCAGGGTGCCAACTCAGGGGTCAAATTCTCGGGACCTGATTTGTTGCACTCGGAGCAGGCAGCGCTCCCTGCTCCGCCGGGTGTATATACTTATTTTTTTATTTTTAAATTTTTTTAATAAAACTCTTAATCTAAGTGTATTTAATATGTGTATAAATTTTTACCTTTTTGGAGTATTTTAGATCTTTATTTCTGATTTTCGAAAATTAAAAATTAATATTTAAAATACCACAAAAATGCTAAAATTTTGTACACATGTTAAATATACCTACATTAAAAATGTTATAAAAAAATTTCAAAAAAATAAAAAAATAAGTATATGCACCTGGGAGCAGAGAGCGCAACCTACTCTTGGGCGCAACAAATCAGGTCCCCAAATTCCTAATGTGTCTCTCAAAAAAAATAAAAAATAATAAGAACAGCATATCTCTCTTAAAAATAGATAAGAGTTTGTTGAGATTGTTGTAAATATATATATATATCAAAAAATAAATTAATATTTAAACAAATTTATTTTATTATAGTGATTTCATTATCTTTATACAGAGTTTATATAACTTAGTTGCTATTAAGTAAATAATTCTAATACGATATGCTAAATTATGATTTTATTATCTATAGAGGCTTGTTTGTAGCAATTGGCACTCTAATTACGATGGTGCTTCTATGAAAACCCTTTCTGTGTAATTCTTTTTATTTTCAACATCTAAATGGTGTGCAGCGCTGGTCATGGGTTCGAACGTGATTTCGGCCAAAAATTATTCGTGGGAGCTTGGGTCTCCCATTCGGTTGTTTGTAGGAGCAGTGGTCTCCCATTTAGTTGTTGGAAGCTGTGTCTTTCTGATTATTTGGTGGAACTGTGTCTCCGGATTTGTAAGAATGTCTCAGACCCTCAGTGTAATATGTATTGAGATGTATGTAAAATGTATTCCAATAAAAAAAAATCTAAATGGTTAATGAAAAATTCACTCTATTTATTTTGTTTAACATTACTTATATTATCACGGAAACTCTTTCATTTGTCTAATATAGTTGTATATGGGCCCATCTACAAACATATAAAACCAACGTAATAAAATTATTTAATGCTAAATATAAAATTTTTAAAAGTATTTTTAACATGGAAACCATCTAATATATCATTACTATATGGATAAACGGTTCTATAAAATATTACTATATTCCAAACATATATGAATGAATATAAGCATTTTACTTAATTTACACCTAAATATACCTATTTTTGAGCAAATATAACCTATTCACATATTGGATTTAAATAAAACTTGATCTCATAACTAAATAAATAATATTAAATATAATAAATAGATTAAAATTTTCATTAAACATTGAAATTTTAAAATTTTTACTCTTCATTATTATCTCTGTTATATTCATTATTTTCTTTGATTTTAAAAATTTTTATACTAAAAAATTTTTTAGTGTAATTGGGAAATGATAAAAAAATTTTGTGTAAAAATTTTTTATATGAAAGAAAATATGTGATATGGTAGGAATAATAACAAGGGATAAAGATAATAAAAATTTTAAAAAATAGTATAATTCTATGGGTAATTGTATAAAAAATGATTGAAAAAGGTAGGATAATTTTTTTTAGAAAGATGTAAAGAAATAATTTAAAGAATAAGATAGTCGTGGAGAATAAAAATTGTAGTTTTAAAGTTTTGTTGTGAAAAGTGACAAAATTTTGAAATGAAAAATCTTTGATATAAACATTTTTTAATTGGAGAAAATAATATAATATGATATAAGTAATAATAAGGAATAAAGAAAATAAAGTTAAAATTAAATAGGTTAGTTGGATAGAAGTAATTGAAAAGTATGATTGTTTAATAGAAATATGTAAAATAAAAATTAAAAATAGAATAGTTATAGAGAATAAAAATTTTTAAGTCATGCTTGTTTACATAAAAAACTTTTCAAACAACAAATTTTAATCTAAAATTGTTCACTCTTCATAATTACCATATTTTTAATTATTTTCAACATCTTCCTATAGAATTATCTTATTTTTTTAATTATTTATGCATAACTATCCCTACAACTAATCTATATATCTTTTTTAAGTCCCCCTCCCATCCCCCACCAACAAAAATCCATCCCTAGTTGGAAGACGAACAGGCTAAGTGTGGAGAAAAAGAGGAATTTATTCTAAATAAGAAGAGTTAATACAAAGAGAATCCAAAATATAAATGGGAGAAACCTCCCTCCAAAAATTCTCCTTAGATTGGTTGGATAATGCAAAATTAGCCAAATTATGAGCTGTTAGATTGGCGGTGTGAAGAATGTTGGAGAAAGATAGTCTTTTAAACCAACCTTTATATTCATTAATTTGTTCCAGAAAATGGCAAAGGTTGGAAATAGTATGGTGGCTACCAATGAGCCAATTGATAAGCACTAGGAGTCACTTCCAACTTCAACCCCTATTATGCACATGTCCTTGAGCCAATTTAGACTCAAAAGAATAGCAAAAGCTTCCATCTATAAAGGTTTGTACATGCTTTGGACTGTGGGTTCGAATGTCCTCCCAATGGTGGGGTTTGACTATGTGGGAGCTTATAGTCTTCACTAGGAGTGAGAATTGAAGCGAGTCATACTAGGTCACGGTTTATCCAACCCCAACCTTACTTTTTAAAAATTGAGTGTTGACCCTATTTTTATATTAGGTCAGGACAAGGTTAGCTTAACCTCTCACTTTTTTTAATAAGTTCCAAAACAAACTTCGGATTAATATTAGACTAGTTTCAGAGCAACAGGTTGGGTAAAAAATTCAAACCAAATAAGATAATTTTAAAAATTTATATATCTATCAAACGTAAAGATATATTTATACTAATTTTAAATATTATATGCTTCAATATTGCACTAATTATTAAAAAATACATCATTAATAAAACAAAACATGAGAAAATATCATATAAATTTATTAAAATAGGTTAATATACAATTGTACGAAAGAGATACATATGAGCAAATTCTTCTTATCGATTCTTATATTGTTTTCTAGATAAATTAATTCTTCTATTGTTGATTAGTTAATTATAAAAAATGCAAGAATTTTGAAAGAAAATAATAATATTTAAACATAGGTTTATAATTTTTAATAAATTAGTATACACAGGTAAGGTGGGTCAGGGTATGGTTGACCCACCCTGACCCTTATTTTTAAATTTAGGTCAAATTTTTTAACTCATTCCTATACTGGGTCAAAAAAATACATTGATTCTACCTAGTCAAAAATAGGTCGGGTCAAGGCAAGGTTACATGTCAACCCGCCTTAATTCCCACCACTAGTCTTCACTAAATATTAGTAGAGCTTAGTCTCCAGTGATTTTAGATGAAAGTTTGTAGTCTCCTAAATGAATGAATATGATTGTAATATCAATATGTCAAATTAAACAATATAAATAAAAAATTTATCATTTTTTGATTTAGTGTATATATTATAATTTATTTTAAATATTATAACAAGCCCCAAGGAGATAACAAGCTCTTATCTAACTAGTGATGAAACAACAAACTCTAACTTAATCACAATGGAGACATAGCCCTTGCATACCCTCGACACATTTCAAACTAAGAACCTATCTAGGAGAGGAAATGCTCTCGGTCATCTGCAGTTAGTTTTATTGGATGTGTTTGAAAAATTATAAAACTTTTGAATTAGTATAAAAATTTTGAATTAGAAAAAGCGGTATGATATGATAGGGGCAATAATGATGAGTAAAAAAAGTTAAAATAAAGAGGTTATTGTACAGGTAGTTGTGTAAAAATTATTTTAAAATAGGATAATTGTTTATAAAAATGTAAAATAATAATTAAAAAATAAAATAATTATGAAAAATGAAAAATTTTAAATTAAAAAATTTTGATTGAAAATTTTTACTTTGGCAAACACACCCAACGCTTAAAAGACACCCATTTGCAAAGTCAGGTGGTGTTCGGTGTATTTGGTTGGGGGTAAAATTTTTAATGAAAAGTTTTTGAGGTAAAAGTTGTCAAATTGATAAAAAAAATGAAGTGATATAATTGGGGTACTAATGAGAAGTAGAGAAAATAAAATTAAAATAGATAGGTTAATTGAATAGGTAATTATGTAAAAGTGATTGAAAAGTAATGTAATCGTATAGAAAAATATAAATAAATAAATAAAAAATAAAATAAATATCAAGATTAAAAAAATTTGAATTGAAAAGCTTCCACTGACATTTTTTTACCCTAACAAACACGGAGCGCAATCCTATGCACTCGAGTGCATTCAGCCTCAATGCACCCAGGTGTACTACAACTATTTTTTTTATTTTTTTTGAAATTTTTTTACATAATGGTTAATTTAGGTTTATTTAACATATGTATCAATTTTTACTATATTAACAGCTTTATCAAAAAAATTTCAAAAAAAAAATTAAAAAAAATAAGTGTAGCAAAATCGAATTCATTGAGGCTGAATGCACGAGTGCATAGTATTGCGCTCCAACAAACACGCCCGTTATGGTCACATTTCCGTTCGTGCGAGTATGCGGCGGAGACGTAAAGAAAACTTCAGCGTGCGAAGGCCAAGATCGTGTGAATAAACCCGAGGACGATGTCCGTCCTAGGTCGGGATTCCTCTATAACAGTCTACAATGACGGAAAAGAAGTCAGCCGCCCAACATTGAGCGATCCAGACGAGAGAGAGAGAGAGAGAGAGAGAGAGAGAGAGAGACGAAATACCTTGCTCCGACGAAGAAAAATCGCGACGGCGACACTTTTGGAATGGATACTGAGCGAAGGAAGAGGCAAGTTCCCAATGGTGATAACGGAAGGAGAACGCGGGCGCGTGGCGACGAGGTAGGGAAGGCGGCTTCTGAGGAGGATGTGGAGGAGTTCTTCGCGATCCTGCGGCGGATGCACGCGGTGGCCGGTTATATGGGCGACAGGAAGGGTGGCAACGGCCTTGACTTGACTGATGGCGGAAGGAGTTGGCGGCCGGCTTTCGAATGGGAGGATTTCGAGGGAGGAGGCAACGGCGCTAAGAGTCGGGGCGAGGAGAAGGGGAAGAGCGTGTCGACGGCGGAGGAGGGAGAGAAAAAGGAAAGGGAAGATGAGAAGCACTCTACTAGGGAATGGGATTTGAACGCGGAGCCGGAACCCGAGAATGCGTCAATGAATTCCAGTTGATGATACCAAAACCTGCGCACTTTTCCCCCGGGAATAACGAGACCAGTGGTCTATTTTTCCCTCTTTTTATCGGGTTTTTTTTTTTTAATGTATCTGATATTTTTGCCCACTATCACCGCACTAACTCTGAATACCCGATGAAAATCTTCATGAGTATGCAATATAAATGAATTTCTTTCTCTCTCTCTCTCTCTGTATGCTCTGTTGTGATGGAAAATTAGAATAATTTGTTGCCGTCGAAAGCATTGATTTTTTGAATTCTTTGTTGCTGCGAACTCAGTAGCGCAGACGAAAGTCTCGTTGCGGAATCGTGTTGCCCCCGCGCGACTTTTCCTTCGGACTGAATCGAAGGAGCGTTCTTTAATCTTTAGTGATAATTTTGTGCTTCTCTAATCCTAAATTCTCTCTTTTTAATCGATAATCCTAATTTCTCTTTAGAAGTCAGGAAATTAGTTCTTAGAGTTCAGCGCTCAGCGGCATTTAAGTGCCTGTTTGAATTTATCCTGGCACGGCTGGATAAGGGCGTAAGGGCAGTTGAAGAGCAATGCCAAGCGGACCCGAATTTCTACTGGACCACTTGCTTATATATATATACATTGCAATATCTCAATTTGTTCGATAATCAAGTTTGGGACATTCTTATAAGTATCTAATTAAGAATTTAATTTTTCTAATCATAATTCTTAAAATACTCACTTGGTAGGACACTCCACGGAAAATTTAGGAGTAAATGCTTCCAAAATTCAAACTAAGGATGCATACTCACCGGGGCATGTGACCTTGACAACTGAGGCAATACCTCAGTAGCTATTGGACACCTTGTTATTAATATTACGTTTTGAAGGAAAAAAAAAAAAAGCCTTTAGATTTTTCCTCTTTTCTTTTTCTAAAGCTGCAGGCTGCTTTCTTTCCTTTTTTTTAATTGAGGAAAATAGGAAGCGAGAATTTTTCTAAATTTTTTAATATGAGCATGGTGGACAACTTTTGTCGGTTTTGTATGAAAATTATTGCTTAAAAAGTTTATTTGTATTATTTCTGGCTTTATCGAAGTAGTAGGCACAGTGGGTATGAAGGCATTCATTGGGGTAAAAGAAAGTTGAAGCAGGCTGTTTTTCTGTCCATTGGCTAACCATGCTCCAAGAAAAATCCCCCCAGGACTTGTTGGTTCAACAGAAATATTTCAAACTATCCATCCATTTTCTAAAATTCCATTTCCTCCCACGTCTAATTACACAACTTCCCCCGGAAAAAAGCCGACCGTAACATTTCCCAAGAAATTAAAGAAGGCGAATAGATGTGACCAAAACCTACAATCATCATGTATTTGTTGAAAAAAAGAAATTTTTTTCTTTTTTATGATTATATTTACATACATATCAACACATATTACATTGAAATTCTAAGACATTCTTACAAATACGGAGAGACATAACTCCCTCAAAAAAATTTGGAGACATAGCTCCACCAAGCCAAAGAGAGACCACATCTCCCACAACATTTTCCGGGCCAAAATTCCAACGCGGGATTTGAACCCCTGACCACAGCTCCGCAAATGCCCTATTACCGTTGTGGTCACCAACTGAGCACGACTCAGTTGGTAAAAAAAAAAAAAAAAATTTTGGGTGTGTCAGCAAAGCACAGAAAAATGCAAAGTAAAAATTTTTAACTCTACGGTGATTATTATATTTTTAAATTATTTTTTCATATTTTTTTTATAATAATTATCTTATTTTTGAATTATTTCTTCAAAACTACTTATACAATTAACTTATTTATTTTAATTTTATTCTATTTACTTCTCATCATTAATGTTATTATATTACATTATTTTTTTCATCATTACTCCTCCCATTACTCATCATCATTTCTCTTGAACTTATCTTTATTTTCTTTAATCATGACAATTTTCATACAAAATTTTTATTTCTTTCTAAATACACCCTTAAGGTGTTGTTTGGTAATCCACAAGGAAATATAAAATAGAAAAGCATGGGAGCATTAATTCCCAAGCGCAGGAGCACTAATTCCTAAGCTCATTAATTTATCAATCAATAATCATATTTTTATCTATTTATCATTACATTCCAATCATTTTTTTTCCGCTACACTCGAATTACTTTATTTATTTTATCTTTACCTTTATTATTTTATATCAATTACACAGTTATTAAAATATTACATTTCACATTTCTCACCTCATTCCACGTTTCCCGCGACTTCTGCAGCGAGCAATTACAAGACCGTAGCAGCAATTTGGTTTTTTCCGTCACGAAGCTTGAAGTATTTCAGGGAATGTGCAAATGCGACGACTGATGACCAAAAGGGCCATGGACCAAATCAGCTACATGGGTCTTTTCCCAAGGAAGGATTTGCTCCTCCTCCTGATTATTCAAAATCACTCTCGGGAGGCGTTTTTTCCCCTCAAAACGTTTTTGGCAACTTATGCTTTTTGGAAGATCAAGCACGATAAACTAGTATAGAATTTCACTGAAATCAATTGGAAATTCGGTATGCCAATGGGTTTGACTCATTGGCATCGCGTGGCCCACGTAGTCAGTATCTCATTTTAGTTTTTTTCTTCTCACCAACACATGGTGTCGACTATCACTTGCCATGCAACTTCGCGTGTTTAGACACATCTTATTTTACAGATATATTGCAATTTCAGCATATGTCATTGTGAGGGTTGGATAGCAATATTAAAGGCATTATATAACTCGTTCAGTAATTTATGACTAGAAACTTTATTCAATAAAATCAGTTAAAAAAATTAGGTCGGAAGTTTTCGTAGAACTGGCCTGTATTATAAAAGCGAGCAAACCAGTCGTTGGGAGCCATCAAAGCCATACGTGGTCCATAAGGGCTCGTTGGACGGCATGAAGGCGTTTTTCATTTTTAATACACTTTTCATTTTTCGAATACGTAATTACCTTTTCCTATTTCCTATACTACTTTGCCACTCCTCACTCAGTCCCTCCATAACGTGTACGTCACATTCAAGCCCCTTTATACCTCGGAAAACGTTTTGCGAACGTGGGAGAACATAAGATGCGGAAGAGTACAAAATAAAATATTTTGAAAATTTTATAGTTCATTTGAAATGATAAGGGTAAAGTTTAAATAAATAAATTTGTTAAAAAGTGATCGATGCATAAATTAATTAGAATATAAGTGTAAAAGTGAAAAAAATACGATTATTGGTTAAGAAATAATACATCTGGAAAACCGTGTTAATATGGTTTTTTGACCCCACGTACCCCACATACGTTACCCAATGAGTCTTTGTTTTCAGAATAGATGGTCCATATTAATGAATTGGATTGTGAAGTGCCCTATGCAACGAGGACGGCAATGGTTTATGATCCTTAAAAAGATGGAATATGCCTCGTTCATTGAAATCGTTGAGATGCTACATGCACTGAAAAAATAACCGGATTCCCTTTATCTTTTGGCGAGCGAACCTTCGACACAGGAATCGTGAGGTAAGAGAGCAGTGCTTTAAAACGGCGTTCTGCTGAGGTTCCCTAAAAAACCAAAGTCCAAAAAGCTGGTGTTGACCAGTGCCCTCTTCCCTTTCCCCTATTCCTTTCCCATCTTCCTTCTCATCATGCCTTGGAAATTTTGGTTGTACTTGTCGTAGCTGAGGCATCACAGTTACTTTTATTTCAACTCAATTATTATAAGCCTGAAGCGGACATTTGATCTGAAGATTTAGCTGGTTTTACTTTTTTCGAGTTCATGGTGCATGTTGTTTGCGCATTAACCTCGATGAAGCTGAGGTTCTATACTCATCCATTTCCCAGTTTCTATTGAGTACTGTTACGATTATCTACCTTTTGCTGTTTATTCGCCTAATTTGTCATCGAAAACCACTGGCAAACTAGATTCAGAGTGCATAATGTAAATTTGACAAATGGATCTAATCATTTGTTCTTCAAACAGTAAGATTCAATAAAAGACGCATCCAATATGTGAATACAAAATCTTTAACTGGGCCAAAGTTGTGAGATCAGGCATGATTTGAAACAAAAGCATTTTCGCTACACAACCTTGATGCAAAGTTACTGTCATCATAGCCCCAAAGAAAAAGGTCCCACTGCATACTATTTGGATTTTTTACTGCTGCCAAATCTTATATAATACAAGGATAAAACAGCAAATCTAGTTCCATTTGTTGGTGGTCTAAGGATATCCAGTCATCCCAACGGTGGAGTTTACCTTGCTAGCTTTGCGGGCTGCCTGAGATGTAGCTCTGGTGAAGTACATGTAGTAGTACACGTTGAGAATCATGGTGAAAACCACAAAAACAGCTCCAGCTATAAACACACCCTTTCGCAACGACTCACATGACCAGTTATCTGCATAAACGGCACTCCTGTACTTAGTGTGGTACGCATTCTTTGCTGCGCCAGCAATTAGACATGCCTCTGCCACCAAGAAGGTTAACCTGCAAATATTTCTGAGTAAGCAACAATCAAATTTACAACATGACAAACAAAGATACACTCTTTAAGTCATATTGATTGGTGCACAATACTCTTTGAGTTGCTGAAAGGACAGTGTCCCCTCCAACTGGTATCTGTGGAGAATGTCTGCGTAGAGTCTTTTATAACCAATTTACTAAGATCTAGCCATGTTTTTTGGAAGACGATCTTGAAATCCAAAATTCTCAAATTTTTTTTTATTTTTTGCAATATCTACAGGAAATAAAGACTAGCCATTTCCTATTATTTTCATTTTCATTTTCAAAAGACTCCCTAATTGATCATGCTCAACTACAATGGGTAGGGTAGATGTTGATTTTAATACATAACACAACATACCAATAAAAAAAAAAAACAGTATATTTTCCATACCCTCATATTTCCTTCCCTCTATTTCCTATATGTTTGGTAAGCTTTTTTATTATAAAAATTGGATATGCCGCCTATAATGCTATGGATATGCATATGTGGTGTTATATAGATTTTCCCATAGGCTTATTCAGATATGGATATTCAAATATATAGTTGGTGCAAACAATCACACACATCAACACAAAGTCCACCTGAATTTGGTAGCATCCTGCGACTTTGAACAAATTTTGCATAGAAATTTGCCAACAGTATGATCGCAGTAAATGACTCGATTATCAATAAAAATCAGCACTCCCACAGGACAGGCAGGAACATAGTCAACTGAAACATGGAAGAAGTATGACAACACTCAATTGTAGTAAGGTATTTGACGCCACTGAATCATGGTCCCCCTAAGGCAACCTTAACAAGCTCCTAAGATATCTCCACTTTCTCAATCACAGTCCTCTTAAGAATCTTTCAGCACACTTATATAAGCCATATCAAAAGACTTGCAATGAAAGAAATGAGTGGCCAGACAAGGAAGAAAATACAAAAGCTTAGTGGCATAAGCCTCCATTCCCAGGCAATATTCTCAAAGTTCCACTGAGTTAAGGGGAGACACAGACATTGTCCACACTTTAACAAAGGACAGACAGGCATATCTTACGCTTTAACTTTCTATCTAGGAAAGAAAATGCTGGGCGTAAAGAAAAAACAAAAAACAAAAAGGTTATAGGCATTAGACTTTGTTTGGAGTGGCAACAACCACTGAATTAAAGGAAAGAGAGAGAATGTATCCACACCTTTAAGAAAAGGATGACAAGGCCTACAATCAACTTTGCATTTACCTTGTTCAACCTCCAGTTCCTTCACCTGATCAGATATTTACTTTATCCAAACACTATCCATTAACTATTTCATGTATTTCACATTTTCTACACCTGTATAAGAGGGCAAGACCGTACTATCTGTATGATTTTGCCATTTTACGACAGTTATTCCCTACCACATGTCCATTGTGTCTCACATTTCATCATGTGCCCTTGCAGGCATTACAATCCTGTGTTGATCAATAAAAGGGTCTACTTGTGTTAATTGATGCGAGGTATGAGAACGGCTACTTGTGTTGATAAATGAAACTTCATATGGATTAAAGAAATTGTTTTTGTTTAATGGCATGCCATTCTCAATTTGTTTTAGCATGTCCTCAACCTGTTCTGGGCCCTCATCGTCAATCCGCATTCCAATCCAGATTTTATAAATAACATTGGGTTAGGGTTGAAGTTTTACAATACGCATTATAGGGTCCACAAATACAACACCATTACGCTTAATCGAAGCAAATTATACTTCAGATAAAGCTTACAGTGAAACTAAAAGGAGCTATCGCAGATGGAATATTTATCAAAGAAAGGATTAGGTCAAGCAAGCTCTACGAACTATAAGTGCACAGCCATAGACAGCTATGGGCCTGTTTGGCCATGCTGAATTTCAGTAGAAAAACTTTAATGCGCAGCAATTGTTAACAAAACTATGAATCCAGACTTTCCATAAAAGCCAGGATTCTAGCTTTAACAGACAAAACTCAACAAAAATGGACTTTTTAAAGGTCCATCAAACACAAATTCACATTGTTTGAGGTAAATAAATGCAAAATTTTTCCACACTGTGCAACCAAACAGGCCTTATGGCTCATACATAAACTACAAAACAAGAGCCATTAGCATCACAAACAATTTGTTAGCGCATACTCAACAAGTATTGATTGATGGGCACACTGATAGAATAGGGCGCTTGCTGCACCTCATGCTTTCCAATTATTCAATGTTCAGATGTTGAGAATCAAATCATATAGAAAAAATTAAGTTTATCTCCTGTTACAATAATAAACCCAATTAAACTAATTGTAGTTGCTCTTGCAAAATTGGATTTTTATCCTCAAACATTCTCAAAATTAAAGCTCACACTCCTGTTTCCCATTCTTTCTCTGTAATCTAATCTTGGAATATGGTGAGAACTTGGAAAACTGCAAAAACAAAGGGCCCAACAGATTAGGCACCTTGGTACTCGCCCAGCAATTCGTAGACCCTCATTCTAAAACAGTTGAAATTCAATTTAAATTTTGTTCACACACTAAAATGTAAGAAAAAAATTATGTGCGTACGGAGAATATTTTATGTTGATGAGGTCCATTTTTAGGCATTTTCTGTACGATGGCAAGATGCATTCAATCGATATGCATGTCATGCATGAATTTGACTCGTCTTGTATAGTTGATCCTCACTATAAACCTATTGAAAGGCCATGGCATTGTATGCACATATTAGGTCGGAGTTATCTATCTACATTAGACTTGAGATGTGACTGATGACACCTGCTTTCCTAAATTGTCTTCGCACCTGTGGGTGTCCTTGCCCACCATTTATGAACATTGTTCATATAAAATAAAAGGCAAGTTTCACATATTTACCCATAACTCCACTTATACCCATGAATTCTCATCTTAATTCCACATATATTATTATAAGTCCGTTAAATGGGCTGTTAACCCTCTGTAAAATGACAAATATGCTCAAGCCTTAATATAATTTGAAGTTGTTTTGCTCAAAATTAAAAAGCCATATTCAAATAATATATTATTTTATAATTACAGATTTACAAAAGATTTTTATAATACGAATTTTTATCTATAAATCATAATTAGGGATGCTTGTATTCATCATTTTAGAGAAAGTTAACGGCCTCTTTAATGAATCCCTAACTGCATGAATATGTATGGAATTATGATGAAAATTTGTGGGTATAAAAGTCATTTTTGAAAGTTCTTAGCTATAAGTGAAATTAGGAAAAAATTTGTAGGCATATGAAGAATTTGCCCAAAATAAAATTTTTTATTAAGGGTGTGTTTGGAAAAGGGGAAAAGAAAAGAAAAGAAAAAATTCTCAACTTTTCCTCTCATCTTTTCATATCTTCCCATACAACTATCTTTTCTATTTAATTTCTTTCACTTTACTCTTAGTCATTACCTTTATCACATCACATCATTACCCGATATATTTCAAAAAAAAAAAAATCAACAAACTTTCTCCCTCTATTTTTTCCCTCTTCCCAAACACACCCTTAGTAATTCAAATCGGGACGCTATCAGGATAGATTTATTGCACTTTAGTATCAAATATACCCTGGGAAAACCTGATTAGAACACAATTTATTTAGAAAAGTTGTAGACATTGCAGTGAATCAAAATTATCAGGCAATGAGTCCACCTAATTAATGCACACAAAATCGAAGTACTTGATGCACTTGGGTGCAGGTTACCAACAGAAACCAGCTCTCTCACAACTACCAATCAGGCTTTTTAACACTCAATTTCACACATGCGGCGACATAAGAAATATTTTTGAAGGGGCATTTCTAACAAGTGTTTCAATATGATTTTCAACATATTATCTCCCTATACATTTCTAGTTCAAAAACACTAATAAAACACTACAAGAAATATCATAGAATAAGATACTTCTCGCATCTATTCCTAGGTCCCTCATTTTCCTTTTTTCTGTTTTCTTAATCCTTCATGCTCAATTTTACTAGGGAATGATTCCAACAGTCATTTCTCAGTTTCAGTTATGATCTAGAATGTCATGCAGCAATAGAAAGCTTAAGGCATCAGGTTGGGAATTAGAAAGCTCACCATGAAGATGCGAAGTATATAATGGACCATGCCCGGTTTCCACCAGGGGCCAATGGCCTCCCAAAACACATGCACTTTGTGACGCCCATCACTAATGATTCACTTGAAAGGAGAAACAAGAAAGAGCCAACTCCATAACCAGTTGCAATGTCTGAATCATAAACACAATAGGAAGCATTGGACGCATCATGATATATGGTCCCCTGTCATTCATAGACTAACTTCATGTCAAGAACACAAATTATGCCACTGATGGCAAGAGGATGAGGGAGCTGGGGGAGAGTATAAAGCATGCATCTGTGGTTAGTAAATGAAGACAAGTTCTCGTTGAAAAGTTACATCTCATTCACATTACTGCTAGCCAAGTAAATCAAGGAGCAAACAAGCATAGCAAAGCAAAATGATAATTACAACATTAGCCCCACATTGTCGATAACAAGAAATATAAAATCCAACAGCCTGGATTTGGATTAAATCTTTAGCCATGCTTCGTTTGCTCAAACATAGCACCTGAACAGATTTGGTGAATGATAATAGAAAAGTAGATTTCCTCGGCAACCCAAAGCTGACATAAGTTTCTAAACTATATAAAAACAAGAAAAGCAAATTAAAACTTCTCAACATTAAGTATAAACCATCCAGTATGCAACCAACAAATTGCACGAGTATATAGGCACATGCATCATGCTACATCAGGGACCTAAAAAACCAATGATCGAGCTCCAACTCTAAATGGCTGTTTGGTTGCAAGAAAGATAGGCTGCCTTCCATCCTCATCCAAAAAAATTTGAAGGTGATGTTTATCGTGTGTACTAGATCATGCTTTTCCAAATACACAGTTTTGCTACTCTTTAAAACACATTCAAATGCATATGAATTTCATGAAATTAATATGACTTTATATTTTGTTACAGGCTCATAGAAAAAGATGCATTCCACAAAGTTGAGGTATTCTCCTCATTTTTTTGGTAACAGAAATAAAATTTTTGAAAAAACACCTCAGTTGCCCATAAGGAAATGCCAGCAATCCCATACATTTGCACATAAATCACATAACAAATATGTTTTATTTTTATTTTTCTAGATGTCTGTGTCCCACCTAGATCTTTCATCCTATGAAATTTGGTAATTTTTTAATTTATTTAGTATTTTTATTTTTGAAAATAATAAAAAAAGGCATTGTCATAAACCACAGATTTGCAGTGCGACCATATAAGAAAACAGATGCAAGACAACAGTTGTATCTTTTTAATGTCATAAAAGACTTCTATGAGAAAACATGATGAATCCCATTTAAAAAAACAGAAACAAATGGTTCAATCTTTGAATCTGTTATATTTTTTCTTTTTCCCATAAATTTTCCTGGCAAGAGTATGTAGAGAAACACTAAAGTCTAAACTGTATCTGTCAAAAGAAAAAAAGAAAAAAAAGAAAACAAAAGTCTAAACTGTAGTTAAGGAACACATATAAGCACTCTTCTTGAAACCAAACAGTCCTCAGATTCACTGTGTCAACTTCTTGAAGATGAGAAATCATAGTTTTCTTGATCTGGGGCACCAATCAAGGCACCCCTTCCACATTTCTGCATGGTTTGTTACTCTCCTAGAACAACTTTAGGTCATAACAATGTAAAAGGGTCCCTGTGAGGAGAATGGGATGTCCACAACTTTACACCCTTTTTCTTAGAGACTACTTCCATGACATAAGTGCATGCCTTGAAGGAAAAAAGCAGCTATTTCCTCCTTATTCCCTATCTCTTATCGCTATGTAAGAACATCATAGAGAAATAAGCCATTTTATTTAGAAATCATGAGCAGCTATATCTTTCGTTACACAATCAGTCTGGGAAGAGGTAAAAAAAGTAGGAAAGGGAAAATTTTGGAAAAAAAAAAAAAGAGGTGAGAGAATGTTGTGATGTGATAAAGGCAATGGCAATACAAACTCCTACAGTTTTCAAAAAACGTAATAACTAAATAATTTGTAATTACAGGTCAATGAACTAGTTTAGAGCACATTTAGTTAGGATGAAAAACAGAAGTAAAATGAGAGGAGAAAATTTGGAATAGTTAAAAGAGTCGCAAAAGAAGAAATGAATGTATCAATTCCCCTAATAGCTTAA
This sequence comes from Annona squamosa, assembly GCA_035584095.1. Taxonomy (NCBI): domain Eukaryota; kingdom Viridiplantae; phylum Streptophyta; class Magnoliopsida; order Magnoliales; family Annonaceae; genus Annona; species Annona squamosa. Next base: position 10,433,280 of record JAXCLR010000073.1, read on the forward strand.
CTTGAATTCACATTAGTTAAGTTTTGTCGTAATAAACGTACAGCATTTTGAGGATCAGATGAGTGCTTCTCTGCATGATTCTAATCCAAGCCTCCACTTTAACTTTCATACACAATACAAAATATGCTATACTTCTCGACAAATTTTCTCAAGAAGCTTTTTCCTTCAATTAATCCAAGTGGGTAATTGAATGGAAGCATTCACATAGAAATCGTTCCTGCCAGGATCACATACGACTAAGATGAACATCACCCTGTTTGCCATACAAAAGTTTATTTGCTTTGGCTGTACCTAATCTAAATTGACATTTCTCTCTATGTTACTGTGAAAATGTGAAAAATTGAGCAGAAATTGCATTCTGCAAATCATAATATCATGGCCAGCATGACTTTGCCACAAATACCCATCTGGCTGGCAAGTTGCTACTATAATGCACACCTTCAAAAACTTGGTTCCATTTGTTCTTATACTTGTGAGCCTACACTGAATTGACTTTGAGACCTAATAAAATGTGTCTCCTACACAGTCAGGATCCTTTTGAGTGATAAACATAAGGCCTTGCTATGATACCAAAACCAAGATAAATGTATTTTTATAAAGTTCTGAAGGAGCTTCACAACAGATCCTGATTGATCAATGGCTTCAGTCAACGGATCCAAATGCAACAGTACCAATGAATCCAAAATGAACCAAAATGATCTTCAAACATGGTTATAAAATGTGAATGGTGGATCACTATTTCAGGGAAATTACTTTGTTCTGAAACTAAGGGCCTGTCTTGGCCTAGCATCTTTGAAACTGAATGCACCAACTACATCACCCATTTGCAGGAAGCAATCAATGCAAATGGACAGTTCACTGGTTACACAACTCACACCAAACAGCAAAACAGGCTCTGAATAAGTCAGCAAAATTGTATTGAATTAAACAAAGCAACAAACCAGGTGAATCCTCCCAATATCCGCCTCTAAGAAAAATTGCACACCAATTCCCGTGCCTCAATGGAAGAAACATGAATGTACTAAAGCCATACTGGCTCCATTATAGAATTATGTTTGAGAATTCTAAAATTCTAAACTTATAAGCTCTAGTTTGAAAATAAATGAGTCATCACATCATACATAGCGTTCATATGTCCAACATGTATGGATTGAGAAAATGATCTATACGCTGTACTAAAAATATAATGTCAACACGAAATCTGAGAAGGTGCCCATGAGAACATATCAAGAAAATTACTTGCATTCCCTTTTTGGAATTTTAAAAAATTATGAAGTGTGCACTACTAATGGTCTCTACCCTTTCCTGGCTTACCACCAAAAAAACATGCTCAACCACAGCGGAGCATATGTTTAAATGCCACAAACACAGATTGTAATCCGAATCTAGACATAAACGTCCAGAGTTTACAGAAAACCTAGTATTTTAAGCATTCACCCCCATCAAAATACACGTCCATGCAGTTGGTTACTTTTCCGGAAATCATTTTGCCTTCGTATAAACGTCCACTGCATCCATCAGGTGCAGGGTCCCATAAAAATATAGCGAATATTTTCCGTTTTCATTTTTGCAAAATGGGGATACTTTTCATAGGCTTTTGAATCTGATATTCCATTTCCTCGCAAAATAACCACCGCACGTAATAGGTTTCTGTACTTGAGCTTGTAATAGAGTTATATTAATGTTGTGCTTCTGAACGACTCGCCAACAAGTAATAAACAAACTGAATTTATTTTCAGGTGAACAAGTACGAATAGACAGATATGGTCAAGACAAGATTCGGATTCATCCATCCATAGAACTACCTCTCCTTGAACAACTGCTTAAGATATCCAAGGCAATCCTCGCACAATCAGAGACACTTCAGTACTAGTATCTTCCGTATGAATGTTGAGAAATTGAATCCATTCAGTGACGAGTCTGCGTTCGGTATTACAATCCACAAATCTCGAATATCAAACAAGCATTTCAAATCCGCAAGTTTAATTTACTGAGCATTGTGTTCCGTCGATGCAATCGTTAAGTGATCACAGCGAAAAGAAAGGCAAAGCGGAGGAGCAAGGTGGCAGCCATGCTTGGAAGTGATAAATCGGGCGAAGAAAATTCTACTGAGCTTCAACACATTAGAGAGAAGAAGCATGAGAAAGAGAGAGAGATCAAAAGGGGAAGAACTTACAGTGCTTCTGCGACGTTCAGCAGCGATGGCGAAACCGAAGGCGACTAAGCTGAGAGCAACCACTAGCAGATGAACTAATGTCGACCCTTTCCCCTCTCCCATCTCTCCCTTCGGAGTAGATCGGCAGCAGAGCTAGCGGCGGAATGAACAGCAAAAGGACTTTTGGGATGCGTCTTGTGGAGGGAAGGGACGGTGAGCGGCGTGCTACTGCTGATATCAGGAAGACAGCTCGACAGGCAGCGCGCTTGGTCGAGGCATCTGCTTTCCGGAAACATTCGTGAAATGTACCTCTACTTTTTCAAATTTACTTTGCTTTGCCACTGATGGAATGCACATCAAAATTGTAGGTTGCGTTCGGCAACAACAAAGAATTTTAAACTTATTTTTTAATTTAAAACTTTTCATTTTCTATTATTATTCTGTTTTTTAATTATTTTTTCGTATTTTTCTATACACCTATTATATTTTTCAATCATTTCTACACAACTAACCTATCTATTTCAATTTTATTTTATTTATTCTTCTTTATTACCTCTATCATATCACATAATTTAATAACTTTTCATCTTAATAACTATTCATTAAAAATTTTATCTATTTTCAGACATATCCTTGTTCTCGAACTGGCCATTGCCATTGTGAGGAGGCGAGGTAATTAATTTCTGTGGTTTGATGCATGGAAACGAAACGGTGTTCAAATGATACACTGTGCCCGTTTTCACCTGCTAGTAAGGTGGTTTATGTGAGCGAGCTAGGACCAGTGGCCAAGCATCAATTTACAGCAAAACTCTACTGCCGTTACTTTTGATGGAAGCCACAATTATACCAATTTTTACTGAAATTAAATTATTTTTTATGAACTGCAGTACTTTTATGTAAGGTCAGCCACTTTCAAATTGTATAAAAACACAGATAGCATATGAAAACCGACGGCCAAATAAATCCTTAAAAATCCGGACATTAGAAGGTCTAATGTTTTTAGGCAGAGATAATTTTTTAGTAAAAGTTGTCCTTCGTTAATTATCTCATCATTAAGGTGAATGATATAAAAAGAACACTTTGAATGAAATAAGAACGTAATGATATAGGATTCCGATACTATGCATCCGGGTGCACTAAAGCCATTTTAACTTATTTTTTATTTTTGTTGAATTTTTTTTCTACAAGTGTTAATCTAAGTGTATTTAACATGTTATCAATTTTTATTATTTTTAGAATATTTTAAGTATTTATTTTTTATTTTTAAAAATTAGTGAAATTTTAGTTAATTGAAAATTACTAAAATGCCACTGATTTTCAAAAATAAAAAATAAATATCTAAAATACTCCAAAAATAGTAAAAATTGATACACATGTTAAATGCACTTAAATTAACACTTGTATAAAAAAATTTTAAAAACGAAAAAAATGAGTTGATGCACCTAGGTAAAATGAAGGTAGGTGCACCCAGGTGTATAGGATCGGATCCCAACAATATATATTATGAATGAAAAATTATATTAAAAATTAAAAAGTACTTTTACAAGGGAAAAAGTCATCACGCATATATTTCATTTAAAAACCTAAGATATTTTTAACACTAATGATGTAATATAAAATGGATAATAATATAATATAATAGAGATGAAAAATAAGATAATAATTTAAAATAAAAGGATATGGTTAAAATAAATAACATAATTAAACCGAAAATTCTGTGGAAAAGTGGATGAAAAGTTTTTTCTCTTTCTTTCTTTTTCAAACACACCGCGACTTTTTCTCTCCAAGTGAAAAATTCAGAACAGCCCCTTCCCCAAATATTAATATCAGATTGCACACAAGATATGGACATTTTCCATTTCAAAAAAATCAATTTTTTTTTATTTTATGCAATTTTTCATTTTTCAGTGCCTTTTCACTCAAGATACAATTTTTCGCGATCTCCTCTCAACAACCCTGTTCAATCTTCTTATCTAAAATCTACACGTATTTCGTTTTTAAAATAATTGCTATTCTTGCACCAGATATATGTACAAGTTGAACACAATATCATAACCAGCTTAGGTTATGTTTCAAAGGATATAAGATTTTTGTATGAAATTTGTATCTTAATTCCCAACATATTTTTCTCAATTCCTAATATAATTTTTTCAATTTCCCATACAAGCTTTTATATTTTCAATATATATCATTAAAATCTTATCCCAATATAGAGATTAAATTCAAAAATATTATATCATTTGAAACAAACTAGGATCTTTCAGGAGGAAGGATGGTCGATATTTCCGGTATGGTACAAATTTTTAAAATATTGATGGCAATAATGCAAAATAGTGGCGGCAAAGAATTTAACAGTAATAACCAAAATGATAATGTCCAGATAAAATGCATAATTGTTAAATCCCGACAAAGAGAATGAAATAAAATTATTTTAAAAATAAAAACAGGAATGGGAACAAACAACCATGAAATACCATCATACTAGGTTTGCCTTCTCATATGATTATTTATCTTTTCAATCTTTTTTGAAAAATTCCACATGAAACATTTTTTGTAATTTTTTATATGGCTTCACTTATACATAAGCATGTTAGGGATAAGTTTTTATTATAATCCGATCAATTTTAGCTCACCTTGATAATGATATGAATTGATTTCACCTATTCTATTTATGATGTGTTAATATGAGATAAACTAGTGGAAATTTTTTTAAAATGTGAAAGGGTAATACTATATAATAGGAACAATGATTATAAACAAAGAAAATAAAATAAATATGATAGTGGTGTGAAAGTACTTGAACAATCACAGAAACACAAAAATTATAATGAAAATAAGGCAATGAATTATGTCATCGAAATATTAAATTATATCAACAAATGCATAAGATGGAACAAAATTGTTTTTTCTTACCTAGTACAAAATAGACCATTAGAATCATAAATCAAGTTTTATGCAAATCAAAGATCTACTTGGCCCATCTTAAAAATGTATACAATGAATATAATAAAATTGTTTGATTTGTATATTAATTTTTTAAAAATTCAAGCTAGGTAAAACTTCATTCCAAATTATATAAATGATTATAGGAAGTGTTATTTTTATTTTAATGCGCATGTGAATCAATATGTGCATTTTTCATCATTTACATATAAATATACTTTTTGAGCAAATGGACTCCAACGCACCTCTAATCAATGGGGTCTTGATCCCATGATCAAAAATAATAATTTTAAAAAATGTAAATGGTTAATTTGTCGAGGCGAGATCTCTTGCACCGTACTCCCGGGCGCATACGCCTAATTTTTTTATTTTTTTTTGAAATTTTTTTTATAACCTTGTTAGCCCAAATGTATTTAACCTCTGTATCAAATTTTACCCTTTTTGTAGTACTTAAAATGCCACTGAATTTTAAAAATTAAAAATAAATATTTAAAATAATTCAAAAATGATAAAAATTAACACACATGTTAAATACACATACATTAACATTTTTATAAAAAAAAATTCAAAAAAAAAGAAGGCTTTGCACCCGGGAGCAGGCAACGCTGGGTGCAGGAGATCGCTCCCCTAATTTGTCAAAATGGGCCCCATGCATAGGCTGTAAGCTGGCCTTGCTCTACAGTTTGTACTAACCGGCTTCAAATGTCCAAAACACAGTGGCCTGTACTAGTTGACACACGAGTCATCCGGGAAGGTGACGTGTGGCAACATTGTAATTTTAACGAAGTTCAAATGTGAAAAATTTACGAGGGATGTTCTGAGAGCAATGAGAACTGTCCGACGGCGTACTGCATCTCCGTGTTACAGCGTTGTTTCCTTCCAAACGTAGAAGCTTGAAGCAAATATCTAAGCCTTTCATTTGTTGGATATCATTCTCTGACGTTAATCACTGCGCCATAATGAACTGTCAACTGATATCCACATAAATATATTGAAATAACATAAACTCAGTGCAAGAAGCGAAGGCTGCTCAAATTCTACGGTTGGAAATCCTCAATTGGGCACCACATGGAAGTACGTACAAAGTGCATGGGTTGGATGTTCATACTCTGTTGATGGGGGAGCCGGGAACGGATATGACACATAAGAAAAGCTGCATGCATAGTCGGTATGCCTAACTCACCGATTCCCAAGTGGCGTGACCACTTTTAATGTGGATGGCCGAAGATCCCATTGCTTTTGGAGCGCTTTATTGACTCGAGGAAACAGAGAACGTGGCAAACATTCGTCCAGCTTGGACCGTTATCCTCCCATTATTTTAGTATATATAATTAGCTCGTTCAGTAATTTATTTCAGAGAAATCTGTTACGAATGGAACATTTGGGGGGCTCAAATGCAACCACAAAAACCAAGCCATCTCATTAAGATTTTCACAAAGCTAAGATAGTGGAGTCACCTGCTCATTAAGTGCTTGAAGCATAGTAGTTAGAACTTAGAAGGTGATGAGATGGGAACTAAGTTATAGTTTGGTCATCAGGGGATGGGAACTAAGATCGCATTTTATTCTTCGATGAAACATGTAAACAAAATTAGAAAATAACTTTTGTTCCCTGCTGCACGAAAATCAAGGAACCTGTTTCTATGCTCCTGCTCCTAGGCACATACATTTTTTTTTAAATTTTTTTACAATAGTATTAATTTATATGTATTTAATATGTGTATAAATTTTTACAAATTTTTGGGTATTTTAGATATTTATTTTTATTTTTGAAAATTAGTGGCATTTTAGATAATTTTAAATTACTAAAATGCCACTAATTTTTAAAAATTCAAAATAAATATCTAAAAACATCAAAAAATGGTAAACATTGATATATACGTTAAACACACTAAAAAATATAAAAAATAGATATATGTGTCTGGGAGTATTGAGGCTCAATGCTCCCGCGAGCATAGGATCAGGGACTAAAAATTGAAGTACTTTTTATACAGTGATTCAAAACATTTGATGTTTTCAAAATAACCGGTTCATTTTTAGATTATCCTATTATTATTTATTATCTCTAAACCATTAATAATATAAATTAATAATGCAAAAATCAATTTAATTAAATTTTTGTAAGTAGTTGTCTAACGATATCTGAGAGTGAATAATGATAAATAGGTAACTGCTAGAATTTTCAATTATATATATATATATATTCTCGAACTATCTGATTTTTAGTATTAGAATTATAAACGTTTGGATACAAATTATCAATGGTCTAGATTTAAAATAATAAAAAATAGCAAAAGCAACCGGTTGTTTGATAAGGTTTTGAATTATTGCCCTTCTTCCCTCGTAGAGTCTAATCATCCAGTCATCTCCGCTGAAATTCAACCGGTAGCTCCGATATGGGTTCGTAAGTTAACTCCATTAATAAGAAGTCGGCCTAAGACCTAACTTGGGATGGATGTAAATTTCAAGGTTTGCTGATGGCCCAGCGAACACTTAAAAGTGTGCACCTTAAAATAAATAAATAAAAAGAACGTCCATCCTTTAACTTATTATCAACAATCTCTGTCGTCGGGTTTTGTTATCTTCAAATCTTCTAAGTTACAATCCTAAGTTAGGATGTTTTAGCATTTGCTGTCCACTAGATGGATTGCGACAGCAAATAGGACTTCAATTCTATGCTTTTATTTAAAAATTTTTTTTTTATAAACTTGTTAGCTCAAGTGTATTTAACGTATATATCTATTTTTACCATTTTTGGAGTATTTTAGATATTTATTTTTTATTTTTGAAAATTAGTGGCTTTTTAGTAATTTAAAATTATCTAAAATGCCACTTATTTTCAAAAATAAAAAATAAATATTTAAAATACTCCAAAAATGGTAAAAATTTACACAGATTAAATACACTTAGGCTAATAAGTTTATAAAAAAAATTTCAAAAAAAAATAAGTGCATGCGTCCAAGAGCATAAGACTGAAGTCCTAACAATGGGGCACTGACGACATAGGTTTTGGTGAATCCCCTTCTCATTTGATTTTTTATTGTATAAATTATAAGCGTCTAGGTTGTTGACTATTTACATATCCTTAATTGTGTTATTTAACATTGATCATGCAATTAGAGATTAAAAAAATCATTTCCTAATATTATCTTTCGCTTGAAAGGTACCAATCAACTATTCATTAATTTAAGTAGTGGATATTTAGAATGTGTATATATATATATATAAAGATTTCAAATTTAAAATCATACTTCCACTTTTGACCATAAAACTGAATGGTTAACTCAAACAATTCGTACTAGCTGTGGACTTGTTTTTTGATATTTATACATCATGATATCTTGATATTACAATGTAACACATTCATTATCTTTACATTGTAGAAGGAAATTTTCCTATACCCTACACTAGAGGAAATTCTAGAAACCCTTATCAAGGGAGATGTAGCACCTCGATTTATGACATATTTATACTTAAGTTTGCCATAGAATTTCATGCCAGGAATTTTTTGAAAAGTGATGAAGTCTATAATCTAAACATTTATACACAAAACAAGAATAAAGTGATTTAAAATATTATGGGTGCGTTTGGTTAGAGGTAAAACTTTTAGATGAAAACTTTTCAGAATAAAAGTTGTCAAGTTGATAAAAGATGATGTGATATGATAGAGATAATAATGAGGTGTAAAGAGAATAAAGTTAAAATAGATAGGATAATTGTATGAGTATTTGTGTGGAAATGATTGAAAAGTAAGGTTGTTTATATGGGAAAATGTGAAAAATTAATTAAAAAATAAGGTAGTTATGGGGAGTGAAAAGTTTTTGATTGAAAAATTTTCAGTGACATGTTTTGTGTGTAACCAAACACACTCTATATATATATATTGGCAACATTCCGTCTGTAACTAGGACCTTTCTTACATACAAACATTCACCATATAATTCTTTATATTAAGAAATAACCTGTAACACTTCATCATAACCGCAAACACTTCATTTTCTTCACAAATTCATTACAACCACACATAATACCGAAACTCCAATATTCTTCATCTTACACAATACATACATCTATACAATTCACAAAATATAAAAGAATTAATACTATAAATATCTTTCACACTATACACACAAAATATATATAGGTCATACACACATCTCATAAATCAAAAAAAATTTAGCACTTTTAAGGTTTATCTTATTACAAGACATACTTAAATATGCACAAGAGCCTTATACGGCTCTTCACCTCATTGTCCTTTTACCCAGTGAAGTCTCCATAGCTCTTAAAATTAAATACTCTGCAACTGTTTAATAAAATCAGTGAATTCAAGAAACCCAGTAAGCAAATATTATTTAAAGAGAAAGAACATGAAACCCTCCATAGAACATCATATATGCATGAGGATGAAATGCAATCACAACATACATCATTCAATGACATAATTTTCTCTTTGACATGTGACACTTATCAAGTAATCACCCACACTCATACGTTGGACACACCGACGAGGCAACGTCAAGGATGGACAACCTATTCAATTACAACCTTGGCGAAATTTTACATTCATTTCCATGCATGAATTACTTTCACACAAATGGTCAAGTGCATTTATGTCATAAAGAGGAGTTTACTCGACTAATCATAAGAGAAATGTTTGTTTCCGTAAATCAAGTTCGAAAGCATGCTTTATCAACAAAAATATATATACATAAATAAAGAAAAATAGGGTAATGGTTATTTCCAAAGATTTTTTTAATATTTGCATAAAATTTAATTAGAATACCTATAAAAATGACTTGATTTATACATATTTCTAAGGAAATACATAAAAGCATAATATAAATATTTCTTACAAACATCCTTTCTCAAAATAAGTAATAAGATAAAAATGTTATCATAATAATTCATTGAATTTAAAAAGCTTGCTTACCTTAGAGTCTTAAGTAATGTCTTGTACTTCTCTTTTCATTTTCCTATCAAAATTAACAATTTAAAGACGCATTCACTTAAATCATCATGTATTTGCATTATAAAAATATATATATATATATCATTTAAAGGCATTTACTCCCTTAAGATATATTAGGTATATTAAAATCTATCTAATCATTCTTATACTGTGTGAATCGACTACCTACACATTTTACATAAATTTTTGACACCCGTACCCTCTCTACAACTTAGTATAATACCTCAATAATTTTAAATTTTAATTTTTTTTATATTTTCAACACTCCAAAAATTTTAAAATTTATCTATAAATAATGTTTAAGTCAAATATTCTAAAAGCCTCATGCTTAACCTACGTTTTTGGGGTTGACCAATTTCCATAGGTCATGAAAAATTTTATTTTTTTTTTCTTTTTACCCAAAATTAGGCATATTAATTTATAATTAATACATCCTAATAGCATTTGCAATTATTATATCATGATTTGGAACAAAAAAATTTGGATACACCATTCTTGAATTTTTTATTTCTCACTTGGCTTGATTTTAACATTCCATTTTCATGACTTGGGTTCCAAATATCCTCTTGTTCATGAATTTATTAAAAGTTTCATAATTTTTTAGCTATTTTTTGGAATAAAAATTAAAATCCTATCTATGTCAACTCTTAGATACTTAAATAACCAAATATACTACTCAAATTGGTGTAATTTACTTGCATACATGTTTCTCTAAGGTATTTTAGCAAAATCCTTATGTTTATTGCATAATTTTGGCGAAAATTTGAAAAACCAAATGAAAAAACTATTACTTCCTTACCTCCGGCGACCCGATGATGGCTGTGTGGATAACATCGTAACAACAGCGATGGTAAGCTTCCTCTCATCTTTTCCCTCTCCTTTTTCTTCTTTTTCCTCCTTTACCTTTCTTCCTCTTCTTCCCTTTCTCTTTCTAATTTTTTTTCTATTTGTTATGTTCGAGTGCCCGCTCGAACTCTTTCTCTTACACCTCTTGATGTTATTTGGTGCTCTGCATGTACACCAAAAACATGCACGTGCAGCAACATATATTAATTTTTTTTAAAATAGGTTGGGCCCTACAAGAGATTAAATTATAAACTCTCATTATATATGGACCAAATTACAAAAACTCCTTATATGAAGGAGGATGATCAAACTAGCGCGGGTTAAATTTTAGTCACTCTTTGTTACTACTCGGCCACAAGGCCGGTGGCGTACTAGCTGTGGACTTTGGATGTAAATGTTAAATAGATCATTTGAAGCATACATCAAACTGTACTATGTTAAAAGAGCTAGGCCACGTTTGGTAGTTCAGTGGAATTGGGTGAGATGGGAAACCGTAACAGTACAGTATGGTTTCTTAGGCCAATTATTTTCTTAATTAATAATTATATTTTTTCACTTTTGTTCTTATATTTCGATTTTTTTGCCAACTAACTCCATCAAATTTATTAACATACTTCAACTTTATTTTTATTATTTTTTATTAATCACGTAATTTTTAAAATATTTTATTTTCTACTCCCCATACCATTCTACAATTCTCACAAAATTTAAATTAACAAACGTCCCACTGTCACTTGTATATACAGTTACTTGCAGAGGTTTCCGAGATCAGCCATGAACGAGAACTTCAAAACGCCCTTCGTTTTTGTTTATGCAACGCGGGCACGCCTTTTATTTTCAGGAGGTCTGTGATGCACCGACAGAAAGGTGCGACGTTAAAACAACAAAAGAACGCAATAGTACGACGTGAGATGGTATGCGGCCCGTCGTCTATCGAATCTAGAAGCAAAAACGGACCAAGAGAATTTGATCACAGGAGTCCCCAAGGCGAAACCACCCCCTTCCATTTCCGCTAATGAATGAGATATTTTTTTTCATCGAGGAAATTATGTGGACGTAGAGTGAGAAACGACAAGTGACTTCGGGGCATCGGTGATAGGAGATCCATCAGGTCGTCTCATTGCCAATTTAAGAATGTTTGGCCGTACTCAATTAACAGATGATAAGGCGTCGACTCATAGTGGGCCACTCATTATAACCCAAGACAATATGGTCGTCAATTTACACAGGAACAATCCATTTCGATTGGCTTAAAATCTTCCAGTGAGATTCGATCCTGGCAAACCCCAACTAATGACCGGCTAGATCTTCAGTTCATTTGGCGGGTAGGCATAGTTACGATCATGGGTTTGAGTATAATCCTAATCTTAATTTTTTTAAATACCTTAATCCTAATATGTTTATTAACTCATTTAAAAACTTAAATTCTAACTTGTTTAATAAACAAGTTGACGGTTTGTTAATGGATTATATAATAGATAATCTGAAATGCTAGACTCTGGTAGACAATGATCTTTTCAGGAAAGGTAAGATGGTATTTTCGGCGCAGAAAAAATAGACATAAGGTAGTAATAGGAAAATAAAATTAGAGCGGCAGTGAAAATAAAAGTTAAGTGGTAGAAGAAAAACTTAGCAGAGGAAATAACCAAAAGTTTTATATATATATAACTTTAATGAGTTAAAGGGGTTGAATAAGTTATTAAATGGGTTGACAGTTTATAAAATCTTAACCATTATATATTTATTTAATTAAATAGTTGAAGTAGTTAGCAGATTATAATTCATTTATTAACAAATTTCAACCAAAATCCATTTATTAATGAGTCGAATGCAAGGGTTAACAAATTGATTATGACCATTAACATCTCTAGTTACAATCATAATTACAGTAGAAAAACACCTCTTGGATTTTTTGTTGGGTTATATATCTTGGCATGCCTTCACTAATTAAGACTGCTTGAAATTAATGAGTGAAGCGATGGTTTGGGTCATGCAAAATAATGTGTTTTGGCATTAGGATGGAATGGAATGGAATCATTCCTCTCCAACAAGGGATCAAAGGGACACCAAAGGCTCAAAGCACGACTAGTGCCCTAGATCATGATCAAGACAAACCACTATGTGCTTATAAAGGCAAACGGAGAAAATTAACCCCAAAGTACTCATTAACAAAATTTACAACAAGTGGACAAATTATGAGTATGATTGTTTTTAACAAAAACTTTTTAATTTAAAATTTTTTCACTGTTCGTAATTATCATATTTTAAAATTATTTTTTCATATTTTTCTATAAAACTATCCTATTTTTTAATTATTTATAAACAACTATCTATACAATTAACCTATCTATTTTAATTCTAGGGTGTAAAACTTTTGATAAAAAGTTTTTTATATAAAAGTTGTTAAATGAGTAGAAAATAACGTGATATTGTAGGAGTAATAATGATGAATAAAGAGAATAAATTTAAAATAAATATATTAGTTATATTGGTAGTTATGTATAAATGATTGAAAATTAGAGTTGTTGTATAAGAAGATGTGTAAAAAATAATTTAAAAAAGAGTAGTTATTAAGAGTGAAAAGTTTTAGATTGAAATGTTTTAACTTGACAACTTTTGAAAATTGCCAAACACACCCCTATTCTCTTTAGAAATAATTATTGTCATTATCATATTATATTATTTTCTATCAATTTAACAACTTTTATACTAAAAATTTTTATTCAAAAATTTTACCATTTTCTAAACATATCTTACAGAACTTTCTTTTTTGAAACAGTACTTAACCCATTTTTTGTTCAATCCTGTTAGATAGCTGTTCATTTTCCATGTCCTAATCCACATTTGGGGTGTTCATCGAAACGGGGTCCAATATTTGAACGGTTATATTTCCCAAGGATGAGGCCCTACGCTTGTGAGTTCCAGTGCCCACTGCCCATGAATAGCATGTTCGTATTTGAATACGTGGTGGATCTGAATAACCAAATCCGGGTCTTCTTCCAGACGGAACCATGCAAAAGAGGAAAGAAAATAAAAAAAAGGAAAATGTGTTGTCAAATTTTAAATATTTGATTTGGGCTGCTCACCTGATAGTTTGATGGAGAGCTGCCGGGCAATGAGGATTCTCTGGCCCTCAATCCGCCACTTAATTTTGTTGAAGGTTGCAACAATAGGATTAAAGTTAGATTGAGGAAAGAATAGGCTTAGGCTTCTTTTCACCATGTGAGATTGGGTTGTTCGTTGATTAGAGATGGACGAGACGCGGCAGCGGGCAAGCGCCGAAGCCAACAACGGTCGAGTGGGATTCAAGGACCGAGTGGCTAATTTTCCGCTGCCAAAATCA
>JAXCLR010000073.1:10452246-10470294 GCA_035584095.1 Annona squamosa
CAATCCTGAGTCACGTTTACCAATCGATAAAGATCCCGGAGTAAGGCTTCTAGGCACCCTGGGTCGGGGCGCCACACATGAGTCTAAGCAGACTCCATAATTAGATGACAATTAACACCAAAGCATAATAAAAAAAGGTTCATGATGCACATGTTGTAATAATAATGTGGTAAAATGATTCGTAAATGACTATGCAAGACATATGAGACTAAGGGTATGTTTGACATTTAATAAAAAATGTCAAGTTAAAGTTTTTCAACCTAAAACTTTTCACTCTTCACAATCATTATATTTTTTAATTATTTTTTCACATTTTCCTATACAACTATCCTACTTTTCAATTATTTCTACACAATTATCCACAAAACTAACCTATATATTTTAACTTTATCTTTTTTACTACTCATCATTATCTCTATCATATCACATCATTTGACAAATTTTACTCTCTAAAATTTTTCATCAAAAATTTTATTTATTACCAAACACACCCTAATACTCACACCTAAGAATGTACGCATTTAATTGCATGTCATTAACGGGTCATGCACAATCCTCTCCTCATGTCAACTAAGGGCTATGAACAACCACATACAACTGCATGACTCATTCATGTCTAGTTACATCAAGAGTTATATAAAGCAGTATGCTCTTGATCATACAAATGCATTAAGTTGTCAACCAATACACATAAGAACAAGTGCAACAAATTATGAATATGGAATTGGTAAATTCAACCAATTATGTATTACATTTAACATACTAACTATCACACAAACATTTCGTCATATACATAATAGGCATCAAAGAGGAAATTGTTAGTTCATCTTACCAATTCAACATATTCAAGTAGTGTCACATGCTAATAATTACAAACTTGCTAATGCATCATCTATTTCATGAAGAACATATAAAATTATTTTATTCCTTATGAATTCTGTTAACCTAGGTTGTCACAAACCTTAGAATGAAGTTGACGGATGCTACTCTTTTCCACCAACCCTAGATCACGTTTAGGACAAGATTTCCCCACTGATTTGAGAAATGAAAATATTTACTTATCTAAATTGCGATTTTCCCAAATTCAATAGTTGTAGACTCTAATCTTTAGAATTTTTGAGCTCTCTTGAGGTGAATTGATGATCTTCAACATAGTTTTGAGAGTTTTCAAAAAGTTTGGGGTAGATCAAAACTGAGAAGAAGGAAAAATGAAGGGAGGTGGAGCTGAAATGAGAAGAAAAGGAAAAATGAAGGGAAGTTGTGTGCGCTCCTTTTAAGAAAGGTTTTTGCTAATGAGGGTTAGGCCCAAACATGGGTTGAGCCCAGTTGCTAATTTACTACTAACTTTTTTATATATATTACTGACTCAATTAAAAATTTCTCTAAGGGTGCTATCCTCTTGACCCCTACGACTTGACTGGTAAGTCGAACCACATACCTAATATGGGAGGTTCAAGATAGTTATAGTGTCTCAAATAATGTGTTAATCATACAATCTTAAATCAATACCCCATCAAATCATATCATAACCAAGTGGTGCAGCCGTACAAACATACCAAGATCCTAATGCATGCATGCACATATTATATATCCCCAAGTGCTATGTTTATAGTATACACGACACTAACACTATTAATTACTAGTAATAAAGTCATAAATTATCTTATGGTAAAGGAAAAGTTATAATAAAAATACTTGGTCCCCACACTTAGAGACATAAAAGAATATTGACACTCACACAAAATGTTGCTTACTCTTACCATCTAACCTACCCCGTATAATGAGCACACACTAGATAGATACAAAAATTATTACAGAAACCTAGACACTTCCCCTATTATTTTTCTTTAAAATGTTTTAAATCCAAAATCTTGCATTACCTAACTAGAATATGCTGTTACGAGTACTTACTCAAGATCAACTAAATAAGCATTGTTGGTCAGAAATAATGAATTAATTCTTTAAACTTGAGGTCATTTTCATGAAATGATACAACATACAATGTACAACAAGTGGCAAGTAGTAGTATATTCCTCCCAATTATACTTGAAATGGTTCAATTCTACTTGAAAATTGCTATAGTTGACTCTATTGTTGAAACGTTTGATCCCATAAGCGGCTTATTTGGTACAAAAAGGAAGATTTGATTTTTTTTCATGATATAAGTTGGAAAAAATGCAGTGCAATGTCTGAAATAATAATTGTCTCTTTAAATGCATAGATGCATACTAAAAAATAATGCTTCAAGTTTTCTTCATTATTCAAGTAAATTGAAAATAATTTAGAGAAAGCGCAACATAAAAACCACTATCGATGAAATGGTTTCAACCTTTTGTGGCATAGTTTGTGGTTGCCAACTCTTCATGACAATCTGGACATCCTTTATCACTAGAATATCCAAATCCAATGATCTCCAAACATTTTCTTCTGGAAATAACTTGCAATTTCCAAAATCCATGACAATAGGAATTTAAAAGTTTAACCTAGAAGTCATAAAGTTACTTGCTTAGTAGAATTTCTATTCTAGTAAAAGCTTACTTCTTCTTCACAAATGCCTAACCTAGCTTATTTTAACTGGGATGCCAACGAATAAAAATATTCATAAGCCGAAAATTGACTTTTGCGATGTCGACGACAAATCGTCTTCTCACTTGTGAACAAAGGGCATTCTCGTTACTCTTCTTCTAATATATTATCCATATTCTCTACACTGGTTAGATAGTAACCTCAGAGCTTCATCTAAGGGTTAAATCACAAAGGTTCATCTTAGGATTATGAATGTGTACTTGTGGTGAATCATCTTTAGTGACTTAACAATGGTTTGATAAAAAAGCCACTTCCATGCCTTCCTATTCTTGATAATGTTACTAAGAATGTTAGAAATGTGCGTTGTATTCTATGTATTAGTTGTGTGTATAGGTTTGCATAGGGTATTTTTGGGATTGCATATGAGATTGTGCATGTGAAAGCTATAAATAGACATGTAGTCTAAAGGATTTAGTATCATAAAGAATAGAGGGTAAGAATCTAAGTATGAGGATTTGAGTGTGAAGCAGTTTGTTGCTTATGAGAGAGAAACTATAATTATTTATTAATTAATGAATTACTCTTTTCTCCAGTGGAGAGATGTCTAGCTAAAAAAATAAAATTCATTATGTTTTGTGCTTAAGTTGGATTTTCAACCCTAACAAATAGTATTAAAGTGAGGTTCAAGAAGAAATTTTGAATTTGGAAAATCTAGAGAGCATTAAGATTAGAGATTGCAAGCTCACATCAATCTAAATGGCTAGATTGTTGATCATGTAATCAATGACATGAATTGATTTGATTGATTGAATCATGACATAAACAAATCTAGGTTGTCGCCAAGTAATTAGTTTGTGAGTTCAGTCATCTACATATCATCAATGACAAGCACTAGGACAATCATCATCGATATAAGAGTCATTGTCATAGAGTTAGTTCTAGAGGCATCATTGCCTATAGAAAATAGTGACAACAAGTGTAGGTTAATTGATGGCATTGATTGTTAGCGCAAAGCTGATCTATGGAAGCAGTGTCAATTAGTATGACGATTGCCAACAAGGAAGAAGTAGAGGTGATAGGAACAAAATCTTCTTATGCAAATTTTGGTGACCGAAAAGGAGTTTTAATGATATAAGTAAGGCGTGGTGTTTATCTAACAATTTTAATCAATGGTAGATGGTTGCTGGCGATGTGTGGAGAATGTAGGCATGCAACAACATCTAGGAATTTGTTGTAGTTGGCTAAGGAAGGTGATAGAGAGATTATAGTCTATTGGACATATAAAATTTCTACTTAAAAATAGGCATATTTTGTGGGGTCTAAATCTAGATATTTGATTTAGGTGATTCAAGAGTCAATTTGTATATTTTAAGGAGCTCTAAATCCGATGGACAGTTTAGATTGAGTAGATTATACTTATTTT
Source organism: Annona squamosa (assembly GCA_035584095.1). Lineage (NCBI taxonomy): Eukaryota > Viridiplantae > Streptophyta > Magnoliopsida > Magnoliales > Annonaceae > Annona > Annona squamosa. Next base: position 10,456,196 of record JAXCLR010000073.1, read on the forward strand.
GAAGTGTTTCTTTAAAGAATGACAAATGGAGGAGAAAGCAATTCAACTTCAAAACTGAATTAATTATTAACATAGATGAGCATAAAGGTAGCTAATTTTATGGTGAAACTATTCAACGAGAAAAATAATTTTATATTATAGCAACAACGAGTGAAGTATATTTTAACTTGAGAAGGAACTATGCAAGTATTGAAGAAAAAATTTGAAAAGCCTACATGGATGAATGCTGATGTTTGGCAAGATGTGAAAGATCTAACAATTAATACGATTCAGATAGATCTTATGGACAACACTCTTTGAGAGAGTGTCAAAATGACAGACCTACAAGAAATTTGAGTTAAGTTGGAAAACAAGTATAAATCTAAATCCTTGATAATTAGAACATATTTTAAAAAATTATATGTTTTAAATTTGTAAAACTTAGAGATCTTAAAAAGTACTAAGATGAATTCAACAAGATCATAAGAAAGTTAATCGCTTTAGAAGAAAGGATCAAGAGGAGGACAAAGGCTGTTGGCCCCATTGCTTGAGTCATTTTATCATATTATGACGATGTTGTTGTTTAGAAGCAATATATTGAAGCTAGATAATGTTGTTGCTTCTTTACTGATAAATGAGTCCCGCAAAAAGTACGATGGTAATGGATCATTAAGTGGTTGTTGTAAATACAGAAGAAGATTATCTAACAATTCAAACAAACCTAGAGATTCATTTAAACTAGGTAGAAAGACATTGTTTGCTAGGAATAGGTAAGAAATCCTATATAAAAATAGTTTGTTAAGTGAAAATATAGTCAAAAAAAGAAAAAGAAAAGAGAAAGGAAAAGAGAAGACAAATAAATTTTATATCATTTGATTATTCCTCAGTTATCGTAGATTATGACAGTGATGTGATGCTTGTGATAGAAGCATACGCAGGTAATAGTGCTTGGATTTTCGATTCTAGATGCTCTTTTCACATGTGTGTAGCCAAAGAACAATTTAGTATGTGTAAGGAATGAGATGATGGAACTATAAGGATGAAAAATAAGGCGGAGAATAGAGTTATTGGTGTTAGTACAATATAGGTTCACATATTTGATGAGCCTTTCCAAATGTTGGTGATCTGAAGTATGTTCTTGATTTGAGGATGAAGTTGATATCATTAGGTGTATTAGACTTTAGAAGGTATGAGATTTATAATGAAAGTGAAGTTTTGAATGTGATAAAAGGAGTTATGATAATGATGAATGTATAAACTAATAGGGAGTGTGAAGATAGATGAAGTTCATATGAAGTCTTGAGTTGCAAATATAGGTAGAGCACAAATATATGATTCAGTGGTGAATTCTAAGAAATACCTTTTTGCTTTTGTGGTTAGTGAAAAACTCTCTTACTGAAATCATAGCAAAGCAGTGAGAGAGATAAAGCTTATGAAGGTCATAAAATGGAGGTGGGCTATGCATGTACTTAGAAGGGGTTAGATGGACCATGTAGGTTTAAGCATGGTTGAATAATGCTGGAGCAAGTAGAACAATTGAAGACACAAGTTCTCTATGAACTAGTTGACTTGTTATGTGTAGAATTCAAGCTAATATGGAAATTATTGAGATTATGTCCTGTATTCTGTGTATTAGTTGTGCATATAGGTTTGCCTAAGGTGTGTGTCTAAGATTACATATAGGATTGCATATAGATGTGACAGTTATAAAAAGACGAGTGGTCTACAAAATTTGGTATCACAAAAAATAAAAGGTGAGGATCCTTGTATGAGATTATGAGTGAGCAATAGTTTTTAACTTGTGGGATAGAAATTGTAATTATTAATTGATTAGTCGATTACTCTTTTTTTTCGCTGAGTATATCACAGGACAAAATTGATGGAAATCTTAATAGAATATGAGATATAAGAAAGATTATAAAAAATTATTTTCCATAAAAAAGTGTCAAATAATAAGTTTGAATTTGGTTTGAGACTCGACTAAATCAGATTGGGGATTGAAATAGTATTGTGTTAGTTATATACTTTGCATTCTAAGTATTTTTATATTTATAATATTGATTTAATAATGTCTTTGCAAGATTAAATGTCGAATTTTGCTTCGTTAAGTATAAGTTCTCATATTCTGTTATTACTAATGCAATTAGGCTAATCGAGCATAGAATCAGTGCTAAGGATTGGATATTTAGAAGCTAAGAAGGAAAACACATTCAAGAAAGAGAATTTGAAATGCATAATGGAGTGAAAACAAAATAAAATATGTGCCAAAACATGTTAAACAAGTTCTGACACAGTTAAAAATGTGCTAAGCAAGGAATCACGAAAAATAGAGCAACAAATTTACCTCCAGGGAGGAACATAGTTTAAACCGTGTTTCCTAGGAAGAGACACTACTAGAGTTTATGCTTATGTAGGCTTCTCTAGGATAGGCCCTATAAAATCAGAGAAGATAAACTCCTACCTGAATTGGGATAGCTATCTTTATGAAGGATTATCTTTTTGGTTAGGAATCCATCACAGGGGAAACTCTTAGGACTCTTCGCTCCCCTCCATTATAAACGAGACATCCGAGATTTGGTTTACAGTGTGTAGAAAATTTTGAGATACAATTCTCAAACTGTAAACATTTAGGTGGTGGAAATTTTGATTAGTTTCGTATCTATGATTCCAACCTGGCCATGCAAGAAAGTTTGAGTCACAACACCGATATCACTTTCACAACTCTATATCATGGTGTGATTTCCTAAAGGTAGGCTATCGTTTATTTGATTAGATTAATTCCTAGCTCTTCTAATATTGTTAAAAGAACTATTAAATTGTGCGTTAGCTTTCCAATTATGTACATTAATTTTGGTATCACATATCTATTAGCAGAACTATATGTATATATGCATATCAATATACATGATATAGTGAATTAAAATATATGCGCATGAATATTTGATGACATAAATTTGAATGTTGTACAATGCATCTTTTAAAATTTGCATATTGAGGTAAGAGTAGTATCTGAACATGGTTTATTAGGAACAATTTTTTAACATGCTTTATTTTAGTCCATAACTATGTTGAGAAACATTCATGACATATCTCATTTTGAATATTATTTTTTTCTAAATATAATGAACGGATTAGATTTTTCATCAGTGAAAGCATACGATGGTGAAAATTTTTTTAAGTAGCTATCCTAAGAGAAAACTAACATAACATTAGTTTGCAACTCTTTTTTAATTTTTATTCAATTTCATGAAATTTAACATGTTTCATATGCATATGTGTATATGCACTTGTTTGTTCTTTTCATGACTCTTAAGAGTTAATGGGTGTTGACCCCAAGTTAATGACAATTACCCAAGAGGGGAGGGGTGAATTGGGTATTTAAAATTTTTTGCTTAAACTGGTAAATGTTTTCCAATTTAGTTTAGTCCATTTTAATGAAACAAATGAAAAACAATAAGATAATGAAAGCACAAATGAAAATCAATAGACAAGATTTTATAGTGGTTCGAGCAACCTTTCCTATTAGGTTTCACTATGTATTCCACGAATACAACTAGAGCTTCCGCTCTCTTCTAAATTCTAGCTCTAGGGGCCATATACAACACATAGTACAAGTAGGTGATGAGTCCACACTCTAGTCACAACGCTACTTTGCTATTACTTGGTTTGAAACACCAAAATCAAACCAAGTATCAAAACCAAATAACAAATTGAAAAAAAAAGAGATCTACACTTTACAATTTGGGTAGGCAAGTTATAGCTTGGGGAAGAACTTGTAGAAGTGACGGTTTGATCGACTTTGGAGTATGTAGCAAGTTGAAGCTTGTTCTTCCTTCAAAATGTGTATAGATAACTCAAGGCTAGGAAAATGGAATTTTGAACTTAGTATCTTCTGTTTCTGCTCTTTTTTATATGTTTTCACGTTCACTTGAGTGTCTATATATAATGGAATGAGAGATTTGAATGTTAGAGAGTTAGTTAGCGCATAATAAATGCGTTAACGTTCAAATTTTCGAACGTTACGACTCAAGTCGCAGGCTAGAGTCAACTTCGGGTGCGACTTCAGGTGTAAGCAGGCTGCTCAAGTTCCTCCTCGTGTCAACTTGGTCTTGGACTCGATCCAAGTCGCATGTGGAGTCTACTTCGGGTGCGACTTTAGATTTCTGCAATTTCCAAGTCTCTTCTTCAAGTCAACTTGGACTGGGACTTGACCCAAGTCGCTGCTGGAGTTGACTTCGATGCGACTTCACTTCCTTAGCTTGCTTGATAATCTTTAATTTCTTTGGTCGATTGATTTTCTTCAATTTAAATGTTCTTTTGTTGATTTATATCACTTGAAACTTTGTATTATCATCCTAATCTTGAAAACCTATAGCTTTATGTCTTGAAATTTTGAATCTTTGAGTCTTGGAGTGCATGAAAATGTCCAAGTAATATTTCTTGATCCAAAATGATGAATTCATGCAACTTTGCTTGTTTAAGTATTTGATCTATCTTCATTTGATCTAAGTTGATTGTTTGGGTCGACTTGGTCTTCAACTTCACTCAAGTCGAATGTCAAGTCGACTTGGTATTTGACTTTGCTCTTCAAATCCTGTGCTGGTCAGTTGAAGTTGATGCTGGAGTTGACTTGGTCTGCGATTTCACCCAAGTTGCAGTGGAGTCGACTTCGTTTGTGACTTTGGCAGCTCTTGGTCCCTAATTTCAACGCTGGACAAAAATTGGCCTTTGAAGTCGATGCTGGAGTCTACTTGGGGATCGACTTGGCCTAAGTCGATGCTTGAGTCGATTGGAGAATCGACTTGACCTGTTATGCTTCATATTTTTCATTTTTATATCATTAAACATTGCACAAAACATATTAGTGGCCAAAACTTACTCAAATTGAGTTGTTAATAATCAAAACATATGCTTTGGATATTTTGCCTTTGATTTCAACAGTTGTTTCCAACAATGGGATCCTTGCATGTTTGTGGACATCAATTTTGTTTCAAAAAATCATACTATTTGATTATAATAGTAATCATAATTAGATATTTATTATGTTTAATTATGCAAACCAAAATTATTTTATGCTATTTGCATAATTATTTTGGACGGATGGATCATTAATTTGATGTAAAAAATGGATTTAATAATATTTAAAATATGATTTTTAAAAATTACAAAATAGACACAAGTCTAAGTTCCTTTATAGTGAGTGCCTTGGGCTTGGTTTTAAGCGAGCCCAAACAAAGCCTAGGCAATGCCAAGTGACCCAATAGGCCAAGAAAGCCTAAACTTAGTGGCCTAAAGAGCCCAAATATCTAACTTAATCCAGCTAGCCCAGGCATAACCCATGCTAGCCTGTGATAGCGAAGGCTAGCTGATATTGATGTGGCGAAATCTAAGTCATTTGTTTTATTTTTGATGGGTCTTAGTCATTTTAAATACGATTTTGATTATCCCATAGTCAATTGCTACAATGGTATGGTTAGATTTTTATCATTTGAAACTTAATTTTTGATGTTTATATAAAATATGTGTATGTGCCATGTTATATACCTTGTTTATTATATGCTTAATAGTTACATTATTATGTGAGACAAATAGGAAAATGGATAAATGATAGCTCCCTATTTGATAAATTTAAGGTCGAGCTTAACGACATTTAAGTACCCACATTAAAGCCTAGATGGAATACAAGACACAACCTATATGCACATTATTTGTTTATGAAACCGTTTATAAAATAATTTTAGATGAAAGACATAAAATCATCCCTAAGAAAAAAGCTCTACGACTTAATTAACTCTTTGTTAAAAAAATTAGAATAAAAAAGATAATCCTTAAAAGGAGAAGTGAGTCAATCAAAATAATTTTTAATGCTTTTTGTAACTAAAAAATGGAAAAGCACAAGATCGCTTCCGAGGTTAAAAGATTAGTCATTTTATCTCTTTATCTTAATTTATGCAATGCAAAATTCACCAGAGTCAATGGGAGAGGAAATGCTTTTTAGTTGTAAAGAGTTATAGAGCGCCATACATAAAGACAATACTGCAACTTGGAGTGATGCTACTAAAGTGCGTGTCATGACACTTACAAGCCATTTTTCCAAAAAAATTAGGGAGATGTGTTTGTTTTTTCAGTTTGTTTGCGTGTATTTACAAAGAAAATAAATTTATATAATTATTTTTACATTTATTTAATCTTTTTGGAGGATTTGCTTATGATGCAGAATTAGAGTTTTATGATATAACTAGTAGTTTGTGTCTAGGCTAGAGGTTACTGCGGTACTTAATAGACTCATGGTTATTTAGTTAGGACATTGTGAAAACGAGGGGAGCCTTCATGATCCAACTTCTTATTTAATTGACCAAATAAATTATTAGTCGAATTTAATTACACTAAGTGAATAGCTAAAAAATTTTAGTTAAAAAATTTAAAGTAGAAATTTATAAGTCAGTAGGATTTAAAGAAATTCTCTCGAAGAACTAAAACTTAGCATGATCAAATTAAATTAATGACAAGTTAATATTTGTGGGATAATTAATGATTAGAAACATAGTGAATTTTTAAATTTTCCTATGTTGTTTTACCATGAGCTCAATGTATTTTTGTAACAAATAATATTCCATGTTACTATTAATTCTATGCAAACATTCTTTATAGCTAGTTAATTACCAATATGATAAAAATGATTATCACTGACTTGAATAAATACAAGAAATTGAACAGCAATAACTATGATATCTGACATCGTAAAGTTCAATGTCTCCTAAAAGAATAGGTGATAAATATCAAAATTTTCACTTAATTTCACATAAAATTCACACCATTAAATATTAAAATGTTAATTAAGTACATGTTTTAAGTGAAATTTTGTGAAAATTATATTTTTCATAAAATCTTTAATTTGCTATAAATGGGTCATTTTGCAATATTTTTTTAAAAATATAAAATTATAAAAATAATTAGACATTCGAAAAGGGATTAAATAGGCTGACTTTGAAATATGGGTATAAAGTAAACCATTATGAAATCTTAAGATAAAATAAGATAAATTCAAAAGGGACTAAAAGGTAAAATAAAAAAAATCTCTGTGAGCTTATTAAAATTATTTTGATAGAAATTAAATTTTAAATCCACGTTTTCATTTTCTGCATGAATACGGGTGACCGTACACCGCCAGAGCACCGTATTCTGGTGCTCCATCTTCCCTAACTGCCTGCTCCCTCTACCGGTAACCATTTTCTGGTAACCCAAAATTATTGTCATCAATTCTGCCCAAACCCAGAGCTTCCATTTTTCAGTCACCGATTCAAATTACCAAACTTGGCCCCAAATTTAGCAAACCTTTAGCAATCGGCAACGGAGCGCGAGCTTATGTTCTTGAGAGCATGGAGCATTGATGCTCTCGGGAGCTCGATGTCCATTTCAGGGCGTGTTCTGCGAGCCGTTGGATTCGGCGCCAACCATGAGGAGTGCGAATTTGCGCATAGGCCCTCCGCATAGTGTCAAAGGTGATGGGAGTTTTTGCAAAATCAACCTCTCATCTCAAATTCGAGAAATCGGCTCCAAAAGCTCGCAAAAGGCCCATGCCCTTGCTGTCACGACACCACATTCGTGATCTACCCTTCTTCCCCACGCACTGACCTTCCGGAGCAACTGTCTTCCACAGCGTCGGCGATAACTCGGCTCTCTCGCTTCCGGCGAAAGGCTCCAGCCCTTCTTCTCTATGCTTCTGCTTCCACCCCCATCTAGTTTTCCCGCAACCCTTCTTCTGGAGCAGCCCTCTTCCAACAGTGTCGTCGCCTCTCTCGTCGCAGTCACACGCGACCCGTCGGCGAACAACTCTTGCAGGTTAACCCACTCCTTGCTTTGCGAGCAACCATCTTCCACTACTCCCTTCTTCCCCCCAATTTCGGAGTGAAAATCACAACAGCCCAACATCAGCAAGGTTCAACAACAGTAGAAGAACAGCTCCCGCAACTAGGTATGTAAAATCGATGAAATTTGGAAATTTTCTGATCATTTACTATCAATGAGAGGCATGTTTAATTTTTGTTAACAGAGCCAAATGACTTTACCTTCTTGGAAAAACTTACAAAATTTTTATGATGGTTTTTGACAAATTAGAAAAATGGCAATATTTTATTTTTTTGGGAAAAGTTAGTTAGCATTGTGGAAATAACCCCGCCTTTAATTCATTATCTTCTCTTCCTTTCTTTTCATTCCTATAAATGAAAGATAATGACATTGGAAATGCTAACCCTCAAATTATTCAATTTATATGTTATCACTTTGTTTTTGTTTGTATTTTACAGCAGATTTTAGTTTCATGTTCATGCTTTTGATAGGCACTGCGGATGTACAATCCTGAGTACCTTGAATGCCCACGGCCCCTCCCCCTAGTTGACCACTTTCATCGATGCTTTTCCTGTTTAACATTGTGTAGGAATTCACCTTGACTGGATGCAGCCTTCAATCGAACCTTGAACATTTGATATGATTTCTTGATTGTTTCTGATGTTTCTTTCTTGTGACATTGCCTCTTTATGGGTTGTCATGTCCTACGTATGTTTGAGGACTTGAAAAAGCCATTGAGGAAGAGAAGCTACTTCCTTTTCATTGACCATGTTAGTTTTGTGGTTCATTTCTCAATTCTGGTTACATATATAGATTTGTATATAGTATGTATTTTTGTTAGTCCTATAATCAATGACCTGATTTGATTTTTCATTTAATGTTTATACTCTGCTTGGAAAGGGGGATCCAGTGTAGTTGGTAGGCTGTTCTTTACATCTACTCCCTTCATTAACAGTGATGATCCGGGTTTAGAAAAAAGCGCACATAGTGGACGTTCCAGGAGCTACTACTCAAAGGAATAATTTCTTGTTTAACATAGCGAGTCAAGCAATTAACTTGAAGAGTGTGATTTTTCATTTCATTTTCTTTTAACTTACTTTTGGTAATGCTTTCACATTTGTCTCTAATGAATGCTTTTATTGCTTTCTATGTGAGAAGAATGGGACCCATTATGTAATTTTGTTGTCCATATGATAAGTCTTACAATTTCAGGTAATTTCATATTAAATTCACACTTTTTGAATACAAAATGTTAATTAAAGGCAAATTTTATGAAATTTTTTTTAAAAATTACATTTTTCATAAAAAACTTTAATTTTGCTATAATACGGGTCATTTGGCAATAGTTTTAAAAATATAAAATTATGAACCTATAAGTTAGAAGATTTTAACATTGAAATATGTATTAGCATGTTAATATAATTTGGGCAAATTTATAAAATTATTTAATTGGAAAATCACACTTATGTAACTACAATTATATGGGGAACAAAGTAGAATAATTTTTAGATAAAATAAATCAATTGATAAAATGAATACAAAAGAAGCCAAAAGATATATGATGTTATCGAAATTCTTTAGCCAAGAATTAATATTTAAATGTGTGTTTAAATATCCTGGGGGTACACCGAACAACCGTGCACCACCTGAGCATGAACCCAGCTTGGTTCGGTGCTCCACCATCTTCCTAAAACGATGAGCAGCCACTGTTGACCATCGGAGCAGCAAGGCAAATGGCCCAGCAAATCAAAGCAGCCATCGCCCACCAGCTAGCCTTGATTTCGGCACCCCAGTTTTTGACAATCAGCATCTCGAATCGCCCAAAAATGGCAACAATTCCATCCCTACACCTCTGACGACGATTCGCCCACTCATCAGCGTGCTCCTCTTGCCGATGATGTTCTCCATCCCTTCTCCGATTAAGCACCTTCATCCCTTCGTCTCCAGTAGTAGAAGTTTCACCTCCGGCATTGATGGCTACATCTCCTCGCACACCGGCAGCCCTTTCTCCCTTTCCAGTCGTCAACGTTCGCATCTAGCCCTTCCCTGTTCGATTGTCGATCCTCGTACCTAGTCCTCTTCCCCAAATTCCCTTTCCAGCCACGCGAACCCAGAGCAACAAGCCCCAACCAGAAAACCATCCAGCAGCCACATTTTAGAAACCCAGCCTCCATCATCCACCCAATTGGACGGCAGCACCTTTTCAAACCTAATTCTTCAAAGCTAAAATCAGCAAACCCATCTTCTCCGTCCAGTAGTCATTTTCTGATAAACCAAAGCACCCATTTTCACGGCAGCGAGCCCCTTCATTCTGCCTTCTTTCAGCACCTAGATCAGAACTCTCCATGGATTAAAGCATCGATCTTCTAACCAGTAGCAAATTTGCTGCTGTGCACATCATCCGACCGAAAAATTCAGAAACAGCCAGCATGAATCAATTTCGGCAATTCGCAAGCCGCGATTTCACAAAGCCATGATTTCGCAAGCCACCAGTAGCTTTCATTCCTAAGTTATCACCAATCGACTGCCATGGATTTTGAAATCCAGCTGAGCTCCCACACGATCAACAGCCGGCCATCAAAATAGCAGATCCCTTAACAATGGAATCTCCAATCAACAGCTAAATCCTCCGAGCACAAAACCATCCCGATTGCAGCAGTCCTCGGACGCCTCATCGCAACAACCACTGCACGCCGGCAATTACAGCAGGCCCTCTTCCCATTAATCCGATAGCCCCCTTGCATCTTGCTCTCGCTATACCCATCTTTCCAAGATGCTAATCGTAACTGCATCCAAAGCTCATCACCGCCCACCAAATTGCAGCGACGCCAGACTACGCCATCGAATCTGGCAGCCTAAGCCTCCAATCGCTGACCATCTTAGCAAGCAGATAAGAGCTGCTCGCAATTTTTATGGTCGTAAGCATCTCGGCATCAATTTTCATCCAAATGGCAGCATCGACTGTCCTACAGCATAGCAACCAGAACCAGTTCGAGCAAACGACCATTTCCAGCTCCCTCAAATTGCCGACAGCAATCCATTCCACCGAGCCAGCTGTTGCAGCAAGAATTTCAGCTGCCCCTTTGATTTAAACATGGACCGATCGACAGCCCCAAACTCGAAGCAACTGCCGCTCCATCTTCAAATCCTGCATACATCTTCCCCCAAACTCACAGCAGAAATTACCCACCAAAGCAGCCGTCCAAATAATCCGGCAGCCACAATTCAGCACGTCACCAGCGGCAGAAAACCCACGGCAACCAGCTTTGATATCAGCAAGCATCCCTTTCCTTCTCCAATCAGCAATTGCAAATGGCTCCAAATTGGAAATTCCAGATTACAACCATCGATTCAAGCAGTAAAACCGAATGCATCGTATCCATGATTTGTTTCACCTCCAAGCCGTTTGGCAAAATCCAAGTTGAAATTGAAATCGGTAAATGGAAACCCAAGCATGCTAGCACCAGAAGCGTAGAACCAATGTGAAGCAGCGTAAAGAGGAGGAAGACCAAAGCAGAAGAGATACACGATAGAGAGCAACTACAGTTACATCCAAAATGAGAATCCCACGTGGGATTCAAGCTTGGTCGTTGGGCCCCTCATACATCTATAAAAGGACCCTCAACTCATCCCAAGACTTGAACATTCTCCCATCACTTGAAGTGGGGCCCATTTAGGTGGGACCTTTGTCAAGTAGAAAAAAACTCCAAGGGCTTGGATTGCTTCTCAAAAAGAATGGTTTTTTGAGCAAGAATTGGGGTAAATAAATTTTCTGTTAATTATAGTTTTTCTTTAATACTTTGTAGTTGTTAATTTTAGCTTTGTAATATTTCGCCTAGATTTAACATTTTATGCATTGTAATTTTCAAATTAAATTTAATGCAATTTTCATTCCTGCTTTCGTAGATTAAATTTTACTTCTGTAGTCTTTTAATTGTTGTCCTAGTTTAGATTTAATTTTTAATTGCAATTTTTCCTTTCCTTTTTCTGTCTCATTTTCTCCTTTTTTGTCTACTTTCTTGTTCTCTCTCTCTAATTTCTTCTATTTTTTTTTCTTTTCTTCTCTCTCTAACGTCTCTTTCTCTCTCTTCTCTCTTATCTCTCTAATTTTTTTTCTCTAACTTCTTTCTCTCTCTTCTCTATACCCTCTCTTTCTCTTAAAAAAATAATTCGAAACTACATCGCCTCTCTGTGGATTCGACCCGACTCACCGTTATTCTACACTATCACCCGCATAGTGGTAGCTTTAATGTATTTCGATTAATTTTAATTACACTGGTGATCACAGTGCTCTTAACGACAAGCACTTGGTGCGCATCAATATCTATCTTGGAGTTGTTGAGAACGTCTCCAAAACTAAACTCGGAGATTCCTTACTGATTTTTTGGTCTTTTCTTTTGGAAAAGATAACATTTATAAAAAATTCTCTTATGTTAATATGAGTTCAAAAACAAGAAAGAGATTTGTGACATTACATTCAAACATGTGATATTGACATTATCGTAATCTTAAACTATTTCAATATGTTTTTTTTAAATAAAATTTTTCTATTTGGTCGTAATCTCAATCTAACTCAATCATTCAAATTTTGCCGTAATAGTTAGAACGATTCAAATTTGGTTGTAATCTTATTTGATGAATTTTGTCATAAAATATGATGCACATCTAAATGTTTAATACGGTGAGAAGTACGTTACCTGAAAAACCCAGAATTAAAAATTCTGATTTGGAGCTTCGATCCTCTTATTCTGATTTGGAATTGGATTTGAAAAGATACTCCAAATCTATCAAAATATGTCTTTATAAGAGAGCCAATTTACTCTCAAAATCCTCGAGCAACCAACTTCATCCCTAAATCTGTGCGGCATTTAATATTTTTTCATGGCTCCCAGTAAAAAATGCGCGCGTAAAAGCTCCTGGGCAAAACAGCGCGCGACCCAAATTGATGCTCAAAACTTGTAGAGGCTTTTCATGGTCTTTGTATGTTGACCACTTTTTCTTGATCAAATATATTTATTGAACAAAACTTATCCAAATGTTATGACAAAGTTTTTAATAATTAATTAAGATTTCCTTGAATTAGCTAAATAAATTACTTTTAGATGAAATAGTTGATTGAAATATGATTTAATTATCAATATGGGTCTTAAATAATTAATTTATCAATTAATTGTATATAATTAGTTTCATTAGACCGATATTATTTTTAAATTGAAATACCTATGTAGTACTAATATTAGAAAAAAATTCAATTTTATTAGATGGTTTTACCCACTTCATAAATAAGCAAAAATTCAATTCATATATTACATTTAAAGCTATTTGGCAAAAAAACTAAATTTTGTCTCAATTAAATATTTATGTGGGCATCATTTGATAAAACTAATACAAGTTTAAAATGTATATTATAAAAATTTTATTAATTATTTTAGCATTAATCAATTTTCTAGACTAATTATTTTACATAAAACAGTTGAGTGAGATTAAGTAATCAGTTCACCTGTTACTTAAAGAATTATTTTGATTGAAAAATCAATTTTTCATGACAAAGAAATATTTATGTGAAAAAGAAGTAAAATTTTTATATTAATATAATAACATATTTAAATTTATATATCGGTCCCGCTTTTATGAAATTTCTTTTCTATGTAAACCCTTCCATATTTAAAATCATGATAATTAATAAAAGTTTCACTATGTCTGGTATCACTTTATATAGGTTTCATCTATAAATATGTAATTTCAACGTAATGAAATAAATTTACAATAAAATATCAGTAGTGGGCTATGCACATATTTGATTTGGATAAAAGTTGATTTTTTAGCTAAAACAAATTATGTTAAATATAGTGGATCAATTTAATTTTTCGTTTGTGATTAAATTTTTAAATGTTAAAGGGAATATATGGCTTCATCTTCATGTCACCCCGTCATATAGAAGCGAAATCTTTTATATATTTATTTTAAACTACTAATTCAACATTTATATCATCTAAAATATTTTATAAATAAACTTCTAAATCTATACATCTATTAATGTATTTAACAAATTTCATATTTTTATAATTATTTAAAAGGAGGTTTGTTTCATCTAAAAATTGATTAAAATATTTTTGAATGCAACAATGCAATAAATTATTTTAGATAAAATGGATGCATCAATTTTCATTTTAGTCGTCAAGATGGGCCAAAACAAGGATTAGTATTTATTTTAAATATTTATTTTAATTGATATTAGTTCTATTAATATTTTATGGTATCCTAATTTTTCA
>JAXCLR010000073.1:10498478-10533150 GCA_035584095.1 Annona squamosa
TTTTAGTAATTTTAAATTACTAAAAATGCCACTGATTTTTAAAAAATCCGAAAAAAATATCTAAAAATATTTAAAAATGGTAAAAATTTATACACATGTTAAATAGACTTATATTAACATTTTCATAAAAAAAAGTTTTAAAAAAAATAAAAAAAATGGGTAAAGTACACCTGGGTACATTGAACCAGGGTCCGTCATGTACCACGCTGGTAACCCGCGCGTGATAGGATTGTTTGAGATTTGATGGTGATATTTTTTAGCATTTATTTATATTGTTACGATTATTATTTTCTATGGAAAGAATGATACATTTTTTACTCAACCAACTTCTGCTTTGTTTGCATCATGGAGAAGGCAACGCATGTAGAAATTCTCAGGCAATAAAATGGAATAGAATAATTGAGCATACGGAAAATAGCCCATGTTGCCACCCAAAATCAGCAATTTGTGACGCGGCCATGCTCCACTGGCTTGTGTTTTTACGGTAGCCTGACACGGTGTTCAGCATAATTTTAGCCGTGCAGTCACTCCCGATTTATGTGCTGAGGAATCCCTTAAAGGCAAAGGGAGGCAATCATGCAACTATTTTGCAAGTTGCAGCATTTATAGGCGGTCATGTACACCTCCACTTGTTTCATACTTGCTTAAATCGAATGGCTGGTTCGCATCTCATGTTTCAAAGAGCTATTACGAATAAGTAAAGTTATATTATTAAATGTAAAAAGTTGGATTAGAAATGGAAATTACTGTGGAAATAAAAATATACATTTCAATATTTTCTAATATTACCATAAAAATATATTTTATGATATTAGATTCTCTGGAACACACTTAGGGTATGTTTGGATTATATAAAACTTTTCAAATCAAAACTTCTCCTCATAAAACTTTTTGTATTTCATAATTAACTTATTTTTATTAATTTTTCATATTTTGCTATATGCCTACCATACTTTTTTATTATTTTTACACAACTACCTGTGTAACTAACATATCTACTACTTATCATTACCTGTACCATATCATATTATTTTTTTTATTTTAAAAACTTTTAAACCAAAAATTTTTCATCCAAAATTTTTATCATTTCTCAAATACACTATTAATAAATGTCCTCCGTCTTGGCCCTTGACCATATCATTCATATGCTACTGCAACTAATTGTCACATACTCACGTGTACAATAAAATGATTGAAATTAGTTTATCGACAAGGAAGAGATGATTATCAATGACTATATAGATTTTTGGGAAAGTTGTTAAATCTAATCGAGAGGGGCTTTTTGAGCTCAAAATTGAAGCTTAATTTGAGAACACTATGAACTCATAGTCAAATATGCTGTATAGATAGAGTTAACTAGCAAGGTGATTGGCTAGTGTCATGATGCAATATAAATTTTTCCACAAGTGCAATTTACTAATGGAAACACCTCAATCTCACTCCTCATTTAGGACATGAGGAGATGAGACAGAGGATAAGCTATTAGACGATTCATTTACATCAACAGAATCAAAATACAATGAATTAGCTATGCAAGATGGTGGGTTTTTCTGTCGAACACTTTCATCTATATATTCCACCATAGTCAGTTGTGCTAATTTGTAGGCAATTATATTTCTTGTACACATTACATGATAAAAAGAAATATTATGTACAATAGTAGCCAATTCTTAATTGTTGGAACATGTGGGCACAAATCAAAGTGGGAAGTTACATTGCCATTCAACAAAGATATTATGAGGGTGTTTGTTTACATCAAAAACTTTTTAATCTCCACAAATCATTCTATTTTTAATTATTTTTTTATTTCTTCTTATATGACTATCATATCATTTTTAATTATTTATATATAACTATGTATACATCTAAAATATTTACCTTTATTCTTTTATTTTTCATTGTTATTTCTGTCATATCACATTATTTTTTATTATTTTAAAAATATAATGAGTAACTTTCTACGATGTTTTGATACTGAAGATGTGTCGTCCATTCAAGTCCCTTATTAATTGCCCGTGCCTCCATCAAATAATTATCCCTCTCATCCTCCAAGTCTTTGCTGCAGCAGAAGTACCACATCAGTCCCGAGGTACAACTCCAAGCCCAACTCTCTTGCTATTCAACTAAAAGTCGACATCAATGTTCGATTTCAAGTATGCTCTAGTTTCTGCAATCTTACTGAGTTAGCCCCAATTCTTTGATTGTAAATTCTGATAAGTCTAGCAGATTGTATGATTTGTAGATAGTTCCTCGTCTAGCATTTATTTTTTATGTGTCATATCCTCTAGCACGTGCAAAGAAACATGAGAAAAAAGTAAATTGTCTCCTATCTCTAGAGATATTGGAACAGTTCCCACAAAGTGTCAAAATTTTTTCCATAAAACAGGTTGGAGAGGTAGGGGGTGAAGTACACACTTTATAGTCAAATATCGCCAAAACAGATGGGTATTATCTTCCACAACTTTGTTACGTAAGGAGCAGAGCATGGGGGTAAGCATTCCTCTTTAGGAAGGACTAGGCAGTAAGTTCATTATTATCAGTCTCCATCCAAAAATGCAGATTTTTTTTTGCAATTCGAGTCTCCACAGGGTTTGAAGAACCGTTGGATCGACAGCTTGGCTACCAGCATCATCCCTCTCATACATGGTAGAGAGAGTCAGTTTATATGCAAATGTCATCCTGGAGACTCCATCATGTTTCAAAGACCAGAAACGAGAGTCATCTTCATCATTTTTACGTATAGGGATAGAGCTCACGGCCTTCCGTCCTTCTACATCAACAGCTTGAATCACTCAGCGGGTCAATAAAATTTGCAAATTTATTATCATCATCAATCTCCCTAGGCAACGATCCAATTTTCTTTAGCTTGAGAGAAGCCTGGTTGTCCCCGAAAAAGTGAATATTCTGAATACAAATAACACTGCAAACAACCATTTAATCATGAGCAATGCTCTAATACAACCGATTGTATTTTACAACGGTTGATTTTTTTTATTTTTTCATATCTACTCCACCTACTGTATTTAAAATTATTTATTTAGCTCATATACTAAAAATTAAGTAAATTAAAAACTTTTATACTTGGGGTATGTTTGGGAATGAGTAAAACTTTTGATGAAAAATTTTAAAGAATAAAAGTTGTCAAATGATGTGATATGGTAGAAGTAATGATGAATAGTAAAGATGATAAAGTTAAAATAGATAGGTTAGTTATGTAGAAATGATTGAAAAGTATAATAGTTCTATAGTAAAATGTAAAAAAAAATTAAAAAATAACAGTTGTGGAGAGTGAAAAGTTTTAACTTGACATTTTTTAACTATTGTCAAACATACCCTTAATAATTTTAAAAAATATCATTATAAACAACCTTATATATTTACACTTGTTATGAATGGCATATACATCCAAATAACATGATTTTTCATTTCATGCAAATATAAATATAGTAAATCATGATTGATGGCTTGGATATAAAACAAAATATCAGAAAATAAAAATATATAAAACTAGTTGTACTTGAGAATCACTCTTTAATCATTAAAATTAATTTGTTCATTCTCACAATTTCATCCACTAGGGAGGAATTGCTTTGGAAAATGGAAGATAAAATTCGAAGCTTGGATTTCCTAAAATAAGATAGAATTTTTTGTCAACCACGCTAGTGGCGTACCGACATACCGACGAATATTGAAATATTAGTTAATACTTGAACAACCAAGTAGCTGACATGAGCATCTATAAAGTGTTAAAATCAGGAGGTCAATTTAGATTAAAAATAGTGACCCCGTTATCTCTCTTTTAAAGTACACCCCCATCACATACTTATTCATGATGGGTGACCAAAAATATTTTTGGTGTGTTTGATAAAACATTTAAAAAATTGCTAAATTTTTTAAGACATTTATCTAAATAATTACCATACTTTTAAGTTATTTTATAAATCTCTCTGTATAATTATTTTATTTTCTAATCAGTTATATACATTTTTCTATACAATTATCCGTTACTCCTAATTATCGTGCCTTTCTTGTTATATTATTCTTTTACTTTTAAAATTTTTTTCCAGTAGTAAATTTTCTTTTTCTTGAAAATTACCAAATACACCCTTCAGGAACAAATTTCACCAAAATTTTAATGATTACCGTTTGTAATTAAGATAATGTTCTAGTTGTTCCCGTTAAATGAAAAGTAGGTGTTATATTTATTTTTATATGCTTAATGAGGACATTAATTAAAAAGGCGTTCACTATAAATGTCCTTAGATAAAGTAGTGATTTGATTGCAACATAAATTTCCATCAGTTTAGCTGCAAATGCTTACTTTTTTAATAAAAATATATAGCTAGCTAAGAGTACGTACTCCCGTAAACCATTTATTTCATTACGTTATTTTATGTACAAAATACTTAAAACTGTCATTCACGTTCGACAAGAAATAATATGAATTGGGTCATCTTAAGTGACATTGAATTTACATGCATGTACTTTCTATATTTCTTTCTGGATATTAATGTTCATTAACAACTGCAACCAGTGCCAAAGGGGTACTGGCATGCATCTGCAGCATCTTCGCCCAACGTCATGAGTTTGAATATGGCTTGGGCAGTGGTGGGGGTGTTGTTCGTCCTCCTATAGTGTGTAGAGGTAGTTATAGATGTCTCTCCTAAGTGCGGATGTATTTACGGAAAAATGCTTTTATGTTGTGATGGCTATGAATGTTACGGAAAAATGTTTTTATGTTGTGAGGGTTATGAATGTATCTGATTGTAATATCCGTTATTACAGTGTATAAAATACTAATAAAAAAATTTTCATTAAAAACTCTTTTAAGCTATACCTACAGCGCATTCAGCCATGTTATTCCAAAAAGTTTCTAATATTATCGGACTCTTTGATTTTTTCGACTAAACATATAGAGCTAGTGTATTTAATTTATAAATTAAGTTTTACCATGTTTAGATAATTTTAAATATTTTTTATTTTTAAACACAGTAACATTTTTGTAAATTTTTGAAATAAAATTTTTTTTCCAAAAATTTACCAAAATGTTACTGTGTTTAAAAATAAAATATTCAAAATATCCAAAAATGATAAAATTTAGTTAAATACACTAATTTTACATCTCCATGAAAAAACTAAAAATAAAAAATAAAAAAGTATGTTTTGTGTCCACAAACAATCATTCCTCTTGTTAGTATTCCTGCACCTATCCTTCTGGCCGGCTAAAAATTAAACAAGCGCTATTTTTCAACGAACTCTTGAACAACCTGAAGAATGTGCTTCTTGGAGAATTATTTTTATTTAAAATCAATATATGAAAATTAAATAATAGAATTACTTTTATTTAAAATCATTCCCTGCTGCCTTCTGATGGGCCATGTAGGAGTGAGTGTGCTCCCCGCACAGGAGTTGGTGGTGCCATGATAAGCCATTAAGAAGTCACAACCCCGCCATTTACCTTTATGCCAGACTGCTGCCTCGTCCTCCGGGACCCAGCACAAATGGATCGAGCCTGAGCCCGTATCCTTTCCATCTCGACTCGCGAGCGCATGTTGCTCCGCATGTGATCGGCAGTTTTGTCAACGGACAGAGAGCACAGAACGCCACAAGCCACACTCGGAAGTTGGAAGATAATAACGCCAAAGATGGTTGACTGCTGCAGCCTGAGATTTCCATGGAGCTGGCATTTGTTGCGGCCCAGGCAAGGGACAACCGGCCAATAAATCAGACATGATTTTGACTGTCTAATTTCTAAAACTTCTTCTTCTTTTTTTTTTTTTTTTTTTGATAAAATAAAACTTCTTCTTTTTAACGAGGAAGACTGGAGAGCTTTTTTTTTTTTTTTTTTTTTTTTTAATGGAAGGAACACTTGAGAGTTGAGACTGCAAGGAACAAGATTTCCTTGCAGCAAGCAAACTAGGTGCATCTGCATCATGCCTCTGGGGTCGGTGGTGTATGCCTGTCCACCCATAAAGTTTCTACGAATGTACTTTAATTCCTATGTATGCAGAGGGATTTAGGATTCTCTTCTAGCCATCGAACTTTTTAAAGTCTCCATTGTTGTTTTTATTTTATTATTATTATTTTTTTGCGGTTGTTGTCTAATGGTACGGAATCATAATTGCTTGTTAAAAATGGCCCCAACAAGGCGTGAAAGAAAAGGGAGTTAGCATCATTATCTAACACATGAGGCTGTGCGCTTGCGGGTATGGAGGGATAATTAACGCCGAACATGACTTGTATTCGAAGTTTTCATAAATCCACCAGATATTAATATGCCGATTACATTGAATAGCTATGGATTAACAAATCCTATAATAGCCCACTACAAATCCAGCTGAGGAAAGCAAGCCTGCCAACTGAATTTTTAGTCATGAGGCTGTATGCTTGTGGGTGCGGGGAGATAATTAACGTAGAATGGGACTTGGATTCGAAGTTTCATAAATCTACCAGCTATAAGCATGTCGATTACAATGAATAGCTGTAGATTCGCAACCCCTAACATAGCGCACTACAAATCCAGATAGGAAAGCAAGCCGGCCAACTGAATTTTCACTGCTCTCCCCAGCTGGATTTCAACCGCTTCGACCGTACACATGGTAAAAAACCCACTTTCATGTACGCGGGCACATGAAAATTATTTTTTATTTTTAAAATTTAAAAATATATTTAATAAAATTAATAAAATTATAAAATGTAAGTACCAATGTTGTCAGAACCAAACCGATGATCGAACCGGTAAATGAACTGGTCTAGTTCAAACCGGTTCGACCGGTTAATCAAACCTGTTTAAACCGATGACGTCATAATGACATATTTATGATGTCATAAATATTAAACTATTTTTTAATTTTAAATAAATATATTGATAAAATTATATTTTCATAAATCCTAAATATATACGCTAAAGTTTAAGAACCACAACATAAGTAGAAAACATGTAGGAAAAATTAATTTAAGTATATTTAATATATGTATTAGGTTTTACTATTTTTGAAAATTTAAATATCTTTTGTTTTTAAAAATTAGTAGCATTTTAGCATTTTAAATTACTAAAATGTTAAAAAATTGAAAAAAATTAAAAATACTTAAAATTAGTAAAACTTAATACGCATGTGAAATATACTTAGATTATTAAAAATTTTAAAATTATATTAAAGCATAGAATACACTCCATTGCTATCCATCAACTTCCTATTTTTATATACTTAACCCATGTTACGTTATCGATCGCATCAGCATTGGTCGAACCCCGCTTCACAAAAAAAAAAAAAACAAAACAAAACAAAATGCAACACGCGTTTCACGATTCATGAGATTTCGCAGTCCTGCAGCTTTTGTGTCGTCGTGTGAAAAGATGCGAGCGGTGGGCGATCAGACAAGAGAGGCAGCGGCAGGCGTCGCGCGATCAGGCGAGAGAGGCAGCCGCAAGCGTCGGGTGATCGGGCGAGCGAGGCAACCGCAGGCGTCAATCGTGCGAACGGGCGAGAGAGGCAGCGATGAGCATCGTGCGAATGGGCGAGCGAGGCAGCGAGTGTCATCGTGCGAATAGGCGGCAGGTAGACAAAATATGTGAGGTGAGATGAAAATCAACGATCGAATCTTCCGAAATTTGCTGAAAATTGTGGAGACGAAAATGAAAAGGAGGCAGAGCCAGGGTTGGTTTGGGGCTTTTGGGCGGGATCTCGGAAATGGAAATGAGGGAAGAAGAAGGTAGATGGAAAGGAGGCAGAGATGGCATAGTATCGTGACTCTCATCGCTGATCGGACGAGAGGAAGAAGACGATGAGCTAGGGCAGCAAGGCTTTGATTTGGGGCTCGAGTGCTCGATGTCGACGACAGCAACTATTTTTTTTTTTTAATATGCGTCGAACCAATCGTATTCGGTCCAACCGAGATGTTCAGTTCAACCGCCGGTTCGACAGTCTGAACGGTTTATTGTAATTCAACCGAACCGTATGTAATCGAACCGAACATTTGACCGGTTCCCGGTCGGACCGGTCGGACTGCCGGTCCGATCCAGTTCTGACAACACTGGTAAGTACATGGTTAGGCACACATAATGTCGCAAAGAAATCAAAAGAGAAAAAAGAAAAAAAGGAGAGCGCAGCGAGTGAGACTCCGTTCTTGTTTCCAACACATTTGTTGCTGAGTCCCAGAATGGGGAAGATTTTGTCGTTGTCCTCATGTTTTGTTGAAGCACGAAATGTTGGATCCCACATTATTAAGCTTAGACTGCCATTTGTGGTCGGAAAAACATCCGATTATGTAGTTCCTCCATAGGACCGATGTTGATGATAAAATCAAAATATAACCCGTAATTGAAATTACCTATTTCAGTAGCACACTGAATTTCAAATAAATTAGGTATGTCATGGACACCATCGGAAAATAGTGTAGAACCAATACACTCAAATATTTTTTAAAATATCAATTTTAAAATTATATTCTCGATAACTGAATCATCTAAAATATTCATAATATATGAATAAATAATTATAATACGGCAAAAAATTATCCCAAGCTGGGGAGTTGAAGTATATATGAAGAATCAAAATGAGATGATAAGAAAGGAAAAAAAAGTAGGATTTTTGTGTCGAAATAAGGCTCGACAATTATGAGATTTGCTTGAAAAAATATGGAAAGTGGGTGCTTTAATATATGAAAAATGATTAAATTAAAGATATTTTTATAAGATGTGTAAACTAAAGATATTTTTAGTATGACGGAAAAATACCATAGGCCCTTTATAATAGTATGCAAGGAAATGAGTGAAATGAATTTGGAATTGATATGAGTTTTGAATAGTTGTGTCCTCCATCCAGTTTGCTAGGTGTTCTCCTGACTCCTGTATCTTCTAGAGTTAGTGAGTATACCTCTATAATGACTAATGATGAAGATCTATTAGCATACCAAGATCTATTATGGGTAATCTTACATGGCAATAGGCGAGACTCAATTATAAAGTTTATGTGCAGTAGAAAGATAACATCAAGCTAAAGGAGTAGTGAATTGACACAATCATAAAATGATGCAACATTGTTAGTTCGAAAGAATGACAATTTTGCCGGATCGCCTTGTGAGGAAGAAACACCTTGTTACGTTTTTCTTTTTTTGAAGCTTTTTCACCCATACCCTTTCCCATCTATCCTCAAATGGAAGATGGATGGACTGGGTTAGTAGGCTCACATGATAACTTTCTTGAGAGGGGTATGAACCGTTAGATTGTCGCCTTGAAAATATCATATACTGACCTCGCATAAGCATCTAATGTGATTATTACTAGAGTTTAAGAGTCCGGATTCGACATTTCGACCCACCGGCTAAAGAGATGAATTAAACTACAAAAGTCGATTTAGTGGTAAGCTGACAGCATTATACTACATAAAATATTATTCTATATTAGTATGTCAATGAACATATTTAGGAATTTTTCATAATTTGCATATAAATATATACATTTTAAAACAAATAAATCTCATCAAAGAATTTGATTTTGATTTCGTTTGATATTATTATAAAACCAATAATGCCAAGTTACATTAGCAGTGAGATTTCATCAAATCATCTCTTCTGATTCAATTTCGAAAGTTATAAAATCAACATAATAAAATTATTTAATTTATTTACTAATGTAAAAATTGAATATTCAACATCTAAACTATATAAAATATCATTATTATATGAATTAATAGTTGCATAACGTATTATTAGTTTCTAATGTATATATTAGATTAGAGGGTTGGTTTGATAACAGGTTCGTGGATTAGGAGGGAAGTTGGGAAGTGACAAAAAAAAATTTTGAAAAATGTGAAAGTGATGCAATATAATATGGTACAGTGGAAGGGCAGCGGTGTTAAGAATATGTTTAGAATATAAAAATAAAAAATAAAAATAGAATAGTAAAGTAATTAAGATTTAAGATATAAAATTATTTCATAAAAAGTGCGGTATTATTTTTTTAAAGTGCGGAGGAGAGAGTTTCCAACAATGCATTTTACTGAAATAACCCGAAGTATTTTTTATGTGTATCTTAAGCATGTACACTTCACAGTGAGCACAGACTGAAATTTTTTTTTTTTACATGATTAAGAAACTATTTAAACAATTTCATCGGTTGGATTTTGATTTCTTACCGCAATTTTATGATAGTGAACACTAATCATGCTGGGACATAGGATATCCCATAGAGGGGCTTATAGGTCACGTTGCGGCAGCTGATCCATTCAGGATTCTGCTGCACTCGACACATGCAGTGAAAAGATGGCGCGATATGCTGCTTTCTTCTCAAATCCTAGCTTTTGGCGGTTGCGGACAGGACATGTCCAACATGCAACCAGGCTTGACGAGTATATGCGCCATCAGCTGCAAGCGGGCCGACAAGATTGACACCGATGATAAGTACCTGGTACGGCACATATCGGACGCTCTCTTTTTCTTTTGCACAGCGATCCGGATCGCAATCCTACGCACCCCGGTGCATTCGGTCAGCCTCCTCAATGCACCCGCGTACTATACCTTTTTTTTTTATTTTTTTTTGAAATTTTTTTTACAAAAAGGTTAATCTAGGTTTATTTAACATATGTATTAATTTTTACTATTTTTGGAGATTTTTAGATATTTATTTTTAGATTTTTAAAAATCAGTAGCATTTAAAATTACTGAAAATGTCACTAATTTTTAAAACTCTAAAAATAAATATCTAAAAATCTTCAAAAATAATAAAAATTGATACATATGTTAAATAAACCTAGATTAACCATTTTGTAAAAAAAATTTCAAAAAAAATAAAAAAAAATAAGTGTGATACACCGGGGTGCATTGAGGCTGAATTCACCCAGGTGCATAGGATTGCGCTCCCAGCAATCTAGTACGACTAGTTTTTGTTAGGACTCCGATCATGTGCTCACGAGAGCAATTTTTTTCTTTTTTAAAATAATAAATCTAAGTGTATTTAATATATGTATAAATTTTTATTATTTTTAGAGTATTTTAGATATTTATTTTTTATTTTTGAAAATTAATGGCATTTTAGTAATTAAATACACCTAGATTAACAATCTTATAAAAAAATTTCAAAACAAACTTTAAAAAAAAAGTGTATACGCCCAGGAGTATTGAGAGCACATGATCGACGTCTTTTTTTTAATATTTTTTTTAAAATATTTTTATACATACATAAGGGTGAAGCTTAGGCTAAGTTGAGCCCAAACCCGGCTCGCTTAACTCGATTTTTCAGACGTTAGAACTCATTTTTCTATAGCTCGTAGAATCCGAATTTGATAAACCCCGATTTGTAAATGTGACAGAACTAGGGTTTGAATGAACCCGAGCCCGATTTCTATTTTATATATATTATAAAATATATTTTATTTATAATATCTAAACAATATTTCTTTATATTTTTGTATTTTATGTTATTTATATTTATAAATACATGGTTGACATATTATAAATAAAGTATATTATTTTCATTTATATTTATCTTTTATTTCTATAATCTTCTTCATTTATCTTTTTTTATATTAAATTTTTCTAAAGATATTTTTTATAGATGAATAATTTTATTCATGCAGGTTAAGCAAATGCCCCACTTAGTATACTTCAAAAAACTCATTTATAATATTTTTTTATTTTCTTCAAACCTAAGTGTATTTAACGTATAAAACAAGTTTTATAATTTTTAGATATATATATATATATTTAGATTTTTAAACATAAAAGTATTTTAAATACATATATACACGAATGTTTAAAAACCTCAAAAAATATATACACATATCCAAAAATGGTAAAACTTAGTTTATATGTTAAATACATTTAGATAAACAAGTTCATGAAAAGAAAAACAAAAAAAATTATCGTAAATGAGTTTTTTGAGGTGGGCTAAGTGAGATATTTGCTTAGCCTGTGCTAACTGGATTACTCCTTTTCTTTATTTTGTTATATATTTTTTTTAAAAATATGGTGTTTCCATATATTATTATGTTTACTTATATAATTTGTTATTATTGTACATTTATATAAAATTTTAAACCATCACTCTTAAATAAAATATAAATTTATCAACCAAAATTTCAACCCGAAACCGATTTTAAAAAATATGGTTAGGTTTTACGTTTTATACATAAAGTTAAGATTAGGGTTGATATTTTATAAATAGAATTAGGGTTAGAGTTGAGGTAAACTCGAATTTCATGAGCCCGAGTTACACCCCTGTACATACATACATACGTACCTCCTCATGAAATTTATATTTTTTAAATTTATTTGATATCTTATTTGAATTTTTAAAAATTAAAAATATATGTACCGATATCCATGCAATATTTTTTAAAGTAAAATAAAATTTTAATTTATTGAGTTTCATAAGATGAAAATTTAAGCGGAACCCTATATATAACAATTTTTTTAAAATAAAATAATATATTTTCAGGTCGATTTAAGGAAAACTCGGAGTTCATTTTTACAGTCACTCCTACGGGTCTATTTGGCCTGCTTAATTTCCTGAAAAAGCATTATAATCTTCCACTTGTTGAGGTGTTTGGCTAAGATTAGCTATTCATTTCAAATTTCTTTACTCTAAAAGCCCCAAAAAGGACGGGAATAATATGCTAATTCAGTCCTTTATTTTTAACAAGAACGGGCTAAACAGGCCCTTGTTGATGGTCGCTGGCGTCGGGTTAACGAGCACAGATTGAGATCGTTGATGTGGGCCAGATGAGCTGAGCTGGTTGATTTGGTCCCCACATGAGTTTGATGACTTTGGGCCTTGAATGTGGACCGCAAGGCCCACAAATCAAATACATTTCATTAGCTGTGGGTCGTGGTTTGCTTTGTTGTTTGAAAGATTGATTAGCAGATCCGGGGCCAAGGCTAGTCCTTGATGCCTGCACCCGTGTGTGTGCGTGCCCGCATGCGAGCCAGCGCGGCCATCGAATGTCTCACCTTCCACGTGCAATTAGCTGGCGCCAGGTTATTCGAAACAAGTATGTTAACAGTCTAACGTCCGGATGTACTATTGAACAGCATAATTTATATTTTTTTCTGCTATTCTAATAATTTATAATTATCACAGTCTATTTTTTTAAAAAAAATTATTGTTAAAAACGTTTACTTTTTCAAAAACCTTTTGTTAGCGCATTATTCGTTCTTCTGCGGCTCTGCCTGCTCCTGTCATTTTCTAATTGAAAATTCTTAACCTGCATTATCACTTTTGTCGAACGTTGAAGGGGATTTGTTCGAAAATTTTTTACATACATTCTATAGAATCCATAAACTGCTCGACTAATATCGTTCAATATTTATGGATGGCATGCTGAAATTTCCAAAAATATGTATAGGTACAATACATCCAAGGCGTCCATTTCACATAGTAAATCACCTGCCGCATTTTTGCCGAAGAATCGGAACTCTACGATTTGATTTTTTAGCGTTTCACTGTGGCCTCGATTTACGGATAAAACAGGTCCCAAAAAAAAAAAAAAAAAAATCGCCGTTGGACCATCGAACCATAAAACCAACGGATCCGATCAGCTTCCAAGTTATACTAATATTAATAAAAAGAAAAGAAAATAAATACCACCTTTTTATCAGTACGCAATTTGCTTCCATTGCTTCACGCTATAGCGACTAGCTAGCTAGTTACAAAAAACCACAGGAATAAGACAAGCCGTCATTTTTGTTCGAAATTCTTTTGCTGCTCCTACTGATTCGGGATTTGATGAATGTGTTTGATCTGCCACAAATCGTCTTCCCAAATCTCCTCATTTAGGGTGCGCAATCCCATGAAATCGTCTCCCGGCGGCAGCGAAAACCATCCCAAGCACAGCTGCTCGTCGTACCACGGCACATCCCGAGGGAAGTCCCATTCCCACCACCCTGTGTGTAAATCAGTTGGGTTTCCCAGCGGAGGAGGACAATCTGAACACACCCTTTTCTCGCTTTCATCTCCCTTTCCCGCCTGGCTTCCTTTCTCCGTATTTACGTTGCTGTCGACGAGCTTCTTGGCAGTGGCCCGCGGTGGCGGCACCATCTCGGCAATATGGAAAGTGGGGGTGGATTCTGCAGGGAGTCGTACATTTCGGGGCATTTCGGAAACATTTGAAACTACGTCGTCTTCTCTGCTTCTTTTCCTTGCCGATCCTTTGTATGAGCTCATCTTTTCTTTTTCTACAATCCGCCTACTCCCTCTCCCCACCTCTCTCTCTCTCTCTCTGCTCCGCTTCGATTCATGACTTGGATCTGTATTTATAAGATGAGCGATCAGATAGCACACGTGTGACACATCTCGGGACACCGTGTGAAAAAATCGCACGGGAACGCTTTTGTGCCTCCCTCCCATCTAGCTGTGTGTGTTTTGGTGTTACAGCCAGCAGCCTCCGTACACTGGGAATGAATTTTGTCCATTGCTGGCCACAGTTGGAAAACCATTTCCACGCAAGTGGCAGCCGACGTCCATCTAGTGGCGTAGCTGGTTCGCGACAGGGTGGATGGGCCGGGTTATTCGCGCTGAGGTAAACGTACATCAACTTATTTTGTAAAATTTCAATTCAATTCTAATTCAAACAACCCAATCCTATTTTGACATTATAAAAATCTGTTCAGTTTGGATTAGAAATTAGGTTAATAGTTTGCATAATTTATTGACCATAGTTAGGCTCTTGTCAACAAAATTTTCTAAAATAACAAAAACAATGACAAATAAAAATAAGTAATAATGGGAGTTATATATGCATCAATAGTGAATAATAAGTTTAAAAAATTTTCTAGCTTCCATTGGCCATTGATCTCTCTCCAACTCATCTAATGACCGCCAAAAGGGAATGAATGGATACCAAAATAGAAATTAATTTCAAATGCAACCTTTACTATTACAGCCTCATACAAGCACAAAATGTCAAGTAAATCTTTAAAGATTGAACCCAAATGCATTAAATAGAAAGTAGACATTAAGATTTTCAGAAAGAAAAATTCCTTTGTGCCTATAACATTTGCCACTAATTCCTTATATACCCATATTCCTTAATAAATTCCTCTTGTACGTATGTAATTTTATTCTAAATTTCTCTTAAAGTCGTGTCGTCAGAATGCAACCATTATCTATTCTATTGAAAAGATGATTTTAATCATTCAAATTTTTTTAATTGAAATAATTTAACCTTAACATGACACAATTAATGATAGTAAATTATTAATATATAAATAACGATTGTGCTGATTGCATGAGTATAATAATAATTTAGGGTGAAATATTATATGTGTAAAAAGAATTTGTGAAACTTTATAAGTATATTAGAAATTAGGAGCAAATATTAAGAGTATATAAGAAATTCTCCCTTTACATAAAAAATATCTAATCTCATACCTTTGCTAGGTCATTAATTAAGACAGTAAGACTAGCATTCAACAACAAGTATTGCTCTGAAGGCTATGTAGGATCTCGAATGAGAAAGAAGGCTAGCAATGTAGCAGGAGGTGCAACAACAAAGGGAGGTAGGGGCAGTGAGGGAAGACATGTCAGTAAAAGAAGACACAAAAATAAGGAAGGATGGCAAGGGCACCAAGCAAAGACGTGATGCAACAATAGAAGGTGTAGGTGGCAATGAAACCCTTGAGCTTTCATATAACTATATATATGTCATATGATATACCACAATAATGTAACAGTAACAATAGGACGAAATCAGGTTGGGTTGACCAACCCGCATTGGCTCAACCCAATTTCCAAAATTGGGTCGGGTTAAACCCAAGTCTCAAAGCTCGAGTTTCCAAATCCCCAAGCCAACCCTTGCGCAAATCAGTTTGCGTTGATGTGGGCTTGGGTTTAGATTGACCCTATTTACATTTCTTAGAATAAGCCTTTCTTCTATAGGATAATTATTTTTTAAAATAAGCATTATTTATTTTCATAAATAAGTTTTTTTTATTGTTCCAATTGAAATCTTACTTGCAATTTTATATTTTTTCACAAGTTTACAAAACTTTATAGACTTCTTTCATCAACTTCCATCATTAAGGAGAAGATTGAAGCTCCTCATACGGGAGACCCACACACACAGCTTCCATACATCCATGTGGAACGAAACACTCAGCCAAATAGGAGTTCGAACTTCTAACCATGACATCGCTTGGCTGAGACGTGACTTGGTTGGTTACAATGTTACGTTTTTCCATCTCATATTATATATTAAGTCCATAAAACCTTATAAATTTGATACATAAGTTAATTTTATGCATTTTTTGATGGTTGATTATATATAATTACTAGAAAACACATAAGGAAAGAGTAAGACTATTGTTGCCAAACTGTCCTCGCTTAATGTCTCTACCTTGACCCGCAATCTCTACCTGTACAACGAGTTATGAATACATTGGCTCGACGTATGCAAGACATATGTTCAACGGCTCACCTTGGGCATAGCCCATGAGAAGGCCAGCAAACTAACGCCTTTTTTTAATGATGATTACATTTGGAAGCTACATATTTATAGTTTAATAGCCCGAAAGTACAATTCTTTCAATTTGATGTGACAGATTTTCATAACTAGGATGTGTTTAGTTAGAGGTAAAACTTTTTAGAGTAGAAGTTGTCAAATCAATAGAAAGTGATATGATATAATAGGAGTAATGATGAGGAATAAAAAGAATAAAGTTAAAATAGATAGGTTAGTTGTATAGATAGTTGTGTAGAAATGATTGAAAAGTAAATTAGTGTGTGTAGAAAAATGTGAAAAACACACCCCTAATACGTGCAGGAGACCACACTCCTGAATTGGGAGATAAAGCTCCCCACCCGAAATTGAAATCAGGATGATTGTAATGCTGCCTAGAACAAGCAACAACTGCGTTGAAGTACCGGGCTTTACAAACTAAGGGCATATCCACGTGCAAGAGCATGTGAATAAATTTCAAAATTCTTATTTCATTCAAGTCACCAAACCATGCTACTCCTCAACACCATCATTCAAAAAGGTAGCTTATACCAATGAATCCGTCATTTTGATCTTATAGTTTGCTGACAAAACTACTTTATCCATTAGTTTATCTTTTGTTATGATGAGTTCTCACTAGAATGTAGCGTCCGGAAGATTATACTTGATTATCTTAAAGAAGAGACATATACAAAAGACAAAAAGAGCACTCTTCATCCCAATTGTAATGTTTTGGCTAGTTTCTCTTGGGCTGTATATAGTTAGGGACACTTTTGTATTACATTTTGCTTAAGTAGTCTTTTCTAAGTCATGGATTTTCCTATGTGGTTTTTGAGAAAGATTTTGGATCAATTGAGTTTTCATTTTAGAAGTAAAAAATTCTCATCTCCTTTTATAGTACATATTGACTCTATTGTTGCCTACATTTGTTAAACTTGCATCTTGTCATGACCAATATAAATAATTATTAACAGAAGATTATAGCACATATCTACTCTATTGTTGCCTACATTTGTTAAACTTGCATTTTGTCATGACCAATATAAATATTTATTAACAGAAGATTATAGCACATACTTACTCTATTGTTGCCTACATTTGTTAAACTTGCATCTTCTCATGACCAATATAAATAATTATTAACAGAAGATTATAGCACATATTTACTCTATTTTTGCCTACATTTGTTAAACTTGCATCTTCTCATGACCAATATAAATAATTATTAGCAGGAGAAGTCACATAATTATATAAATTTAACAAAGACAAACTTTACACATATTGTAACTCATATACATACATATATATATATATATTATGAAGCACCAAATCCATTGTCATCTTCACCGTAACATTTCATTTAACCCTAGAAGTGACATGGCAATTTCACATCAACGCTTCTTTTGGTAGGAGGTAAAAAAATCAAATTTATTTTCACAAACTTTTGAGATAATTTGATATTTTAACTACATAATTATATTACTTTTTCATTGTAACTTTTACATTGCAATCATATTTCACATCTTTTTAAATAATTATCTTATTTATTTTATGTTTACTCTCTTTATTCACAGTTATTAACCCCATCATCTCTCTTCGTCCACTTACTTTTTCATTCCCATAAAAATTTTCCCATCTGTTAGCTCATACTGTGCGGATCAAGAATATTATTTAGGTTGCTCCGTCTAATGGCAAAGAGATTGATTAAATTGAATCTGGAAGCTAGAAAAATATAGAATACTGAGCAGAAAATAAGAACCTTAAGCGATGGAGAGCAGCCCAATAATGTGAAAAATTGAGTCGATGAAATTAAAATGAAGAGATCGATAATTATGCAAAATATAGATAATATTTTTTTAAAAAAATTGTAAACTTATTTAGGTAGCACGTTGATTGAAATTGGTGTAAAATTAATTGCCTGGGTATGTTCGGCCTTGCCGTGTGATCATGCGCTTTTCTACAATCGCAAAACTGTAAATATAGGCTAGTTTATACATTTCAAAATCTCTTTTTGGTTTAAATGCTGAATGGCGCAATGTATTAAAGCCAGAATTGAAAATCACGTCGGTTGAGATTATGCTATTATACCACTTGACTAAAAACAAATGTTTAATCATTATTGACAATTACAAAGTCCAATCAACTCTTGGGGGGAAGTAGTTACTTCCCAATTATGGATCATGTGGGGAAATTTGTTCTAGGGAGAAAGGAAAAATAAATAAATACATGCATATATACGGAATACGTTCCCGTGCATGCGACCCACCGTGCAGTCCATGCACTGTGAGTCCCACTTGATCATTAATGGAAAATTCACCCGTACATTATATTTAGAATTTTTTATTTTATAGTATATCAATTTTCATTCAAATCTAACATGTGTATGATCTCCATCTTAAAATGGTTCAAAATCAACGTAATAAAATAGTTTAACATAAATATCAAGTTTAAAGTGTGATTTTCATTATCTAAATTGTTTAAAGTATGATTTTTACATGAATAAATGTTTGTATAAAGTTTCATTACAATCTGATATGTGCATGACCCATTTTATACGGTGCAATCCATTAGCACATGAATGAATCTCCATATATATGAAAATTTTTCTTATGCAGTGAAGCTGTACCATAATTAACGGTGCATTTGACCTAGAATGGGTCCCGCATGTATTTAAATGTATTGATATTTTATACATTCGTTTATCTATATTTAAATTTTATAGCAGAAGGTTTACATATTGAAAAAATAACTTTAAAATTGTTATTTACATCAAGCTATTTTATTATGTTGAATTTATACAATTTTCAGATGGGATTCATACATATATCCAATTGGGATAAAAATTTATATGGTAATAGAATACATAATTCTCAATATAATGGGTAAAATGAATTATAATTTTATAATTATTTGAGGCACATTTTGAGGTAACTACATCATAATTGTGGTACAGCGAAACTGCAATTGAATATTTTTCTCTCTCTCTCTCTGTATATATAAGGGTTGTTTCAGTGCAGCGCAACTACATCGAAACAGCGGTGTGGTTGCCAAAAAAAGGCCCCACATATATTACAATACAATGAAACTTTATACAATCATTTATCCATATGTAAATCATACTTTAGAGGTTTAGATGTTGAAAAAATCACTTTAAAGTTGTTATTTACATCAAACTATTTTATTACATTAAATTTATACTATTTTCATATGGGGTTCATCCACATATCTGATTTGGATGAAAAATGATGTGGTAATAAATACATTATTCTAAATATAATGAATGGAGTATTCAAGTACAGTGCCACTACACCGTAATTTGAAAATGATGATAAAATCAAAATCTACTCCACCTATTGTATTTATAATAATGTATTCTAGTGTCATATTAATTTTCATGCCAATCGGATATGTGTATGATCTGAAAATAGTACAAATTCAACATAATAAAATCGTTTGATGTAAATAACAACTTTAAAGTTATTTTTCAATATTTAAACCGTCTAAAGTATAATTTGTATATAGATAAATAATTGTATAAAATTTTATTATATTTTAATATGTGTTGAGCTTATTTTTTAGGCAACTGCGCTGCTATTCCGTGCAATTGCACCGTATCAGCCATGTGTGTGTGTATATCGGCTTTGAAACAAAAGATTCGCTATACGTTGAAACTAGTTTTAAATATTTAGAAGTCGTAACCATTTTACAAACGTAACTAAAATCATATGAGACAAGGTTTCTCTTAAAATCGGATTAATGATTCTTAATTAGAAGATGTATGCAGGTGAAGTGTTGACTAATTAATGAATACCAATAAATAAACAATTTTGCAACAATATATACACCCATATGAGAAATCGTTTTTGGCGGCCTTTATAAGCAACCGAAAATTTTTTGTCCATAAAGAGAATGTATATGCAAGAAAAAATGGTATTGCTTTTATAGGTGGGAAAAATATGATTTCTCATGATAATGCTTTCACAAGCAAGGAATAATACTTTTACAACTAAATTAAATGTTGGACGTGTAAGCAAAAAAATATGAATTATTAGTTAGCAACCAAATTTATTTCATAGTAAAATTTAAATTGACAAATAAAAAATTTTTGTACCAAATAAGATTTGATGAAATGAGAGACCCTTCATCCTCTCTCGCTCTTAGGGCTTCCTAAGGAACCTCTGAAGGTCCTAATCGGAGATGCTGGATGCGTGACAAACACCTCAAAATCTCATGAATTAGAGGCATGGCAACCTGATTGCCTGCTCTAATTTCCGGTGGAAGGTAGGATATATCATTTAACCACCAATTTCGCTGAGCTTTCTATGATATCAACTCGGCCATGTGCGTGCATTCTGTCTTGTCTGTGTATGAGACAGGGCAGGGACATCCTTTAGCCGAAAAATTATGCCAGTTGGGTTGCCTGGCACCAGGTCGATTGCTCTTCTTCAACTCTTTTGTTGTCTATATAATGATAAAGAAAAGGCCACGTATCTCCCTATCCAACATGTCATTATCGGCAATGCATTTTTTGGACCGCTCGTCCCAGTCTCCCTCTCAAATTGAAAGGAGGCCGGGATAGGGGGGTCTTTCACATCAAAAAAAAAAAAAAACATGTCATTATCGGTCTTGCGCGTGGCTCTGACGTCTCATCTGTCAATCAGGTAGATGAATATATATCTTAGCCAAATAATTAGGCCCTTAGCTTGTCAGCTGTCCAAAATATCTCTTTTTTCCAGCCCTGTGTTTGGGATTCCCGTGCAACAAAGGGTAAAAATAGGACTAGGGAAAGGATTTTTATCTAGTATTGCAAGGTGGGTCAATTATGTCCCGATTTATCTTGTCTCGCCCTGTCCTGCTGTAAGGTAAACTGTGTGACTTATTTACATGAATGTTGTTCTACTAAACAGATTGGGTGATTTGCAAACAAATGCACTTAGTTGGACCCTAATTACAAATACATTTACTTAGTTTTCAAAATTACAACTAACCCATAATTGCAAATATACTCATACTGTTATACTATCATTACTATATTGTTTTGACATGTGTATATTTACAAATATATACAAATTATGTGAGTATATTTACAATTTCAAAAATTAAGTATATTTAGTTTTTGCAAATGTACCTATGTCGCATATATTTGCAAATATACCAACTTTGTAGCGGTAAACTAACGGCACTATAATGACATTATAACGATGTAAGTATCTCTGTAATCATCGTTAAATTATGTGAAGGTTATTTGTGATTTCCGAAACTTTATAGATATATTTCAAACTAAGTAGGTATATTTGCAGAAAAATACTAAATATATTATTAAACTTTATAATTTATTAATCTAAATATGGTTTATGTAAATGTGTGTTTAGCTTTATAACTTGTTTATATGTATAAATTTTTATTTTTATTTTATTTTTGATGAAGGATGAATTTTTATTTTTTAACTACACATGTGTTGCTAAATTGTATTATTCATATGATTTATTTTATTTTTTTATAATTTAGCAGTTAATTATATTTCAAAATTTTATACCTACGTTCTTTCTATTGAAGATTGATACATATATTTATCAAGGTCAAGTTACAAATAAAATTACAAAAAAGATTTACTAACATTCTGTTATGATAATTTTGTTTTACTCTTTTAAATAGTATAATTCGAAGCATTTAACTTTTAAATTTATCATAGCTATACTTGATATTCATATCTATATGAATGCTTAAAATTATCACACTTTAACCCACTTTTTCAACTTAAATTCATTGTCCTGAGACGGACTCAAAACAAATTCATTGTCTTGATTGGATTGACATTATCCCCATCAAATGTAAAGATATAATCATACAAGAATTTTTTAAAGTAAGGTTAGAATTCAGCACACCCTAACCTGTCTCAACTTTTACCCCCACATGCAACCCATCCCAACCTTAACTCGAGAATTTGGCTAAAGAAATTCTCTGATTTGGGAATAACATCCGCAAAAGGAAAATTGATCAAGATATATAAATGCATTTTCTGGAGTGAGCTGTTGCTGTGTCTAGCTCGAGGTTTTGATCGTACACGGCCAGGCCCAGCTAATGGGCAGCTCAAAAATATCAATCTGGTAGTCCGGTGATACGTGATAAAATTAATTATATATTGTCGTCCAAGTTCCGAGGTTGATATACGTGCATATTGTCTGTTCGAAAGGCTTGCACGCCGACCCAATTTAAATAGGGTTTTTTTTTTAAAAAAAAATAATAATAATAATTTACAAGCATGGTGATTGTTGCTCACGCCAGTCCATATAATTTATTAATTAATATGACATTGGAAAGATATATTAGTCAAAACTCATAAGGCTTCCGGCAAACAATAATTTAATCTATGGGCAGTTATAATAAACTCCAAAACACATTCTTCATTGGAAAGGAACAGAAACAGTCGGCAGTGATAAAATGGATCCCTTTTGAGTCAGATTTGCCGACGACTCATGCGAATGGAATGCGTGCCCTCTGAACTTAGTAGCGGCGGTCGAGATGCGAGAGTTGAATGAATGGTTCAGCGAACCGAGGAAAACGGCAGCCATTAGAGAACCTGCGTTGGGGTGGACCGTGCAGTTTGAAAGCAAAATCTCATGGCAATCCGAAATGGACCGCCCATATGATGACTAGGAACAGCATAAAACGAAAGGATATATGAAAAATGGGCATTTTGAAGAAAAAAATTATCGAGTTTGAAAAGTAGGAAATATTCTGTTTGAATTCATTAGCGTGCACTGGGCGAAAATTAAGAATTGAAATGTTACTTTTGTCTGTATCATTTAACTAATTCACATCTCAAATGGTGCGGAGATGAGATAAGAATGAGATGCAATTTCTTATTTCCAAAAATAAATTTTCCATTCTCAAAAAATAATAGCTCATTTTTTTATATTCAATATATTTTTTTATCGATTCTAATACGCTCTCCATTTCAAATATACAATAGTACTTTTTCCATTCCACATCCACATCTCATTCCCCATCCGACTCGTGCAAGTCTTGACTATGGCCTTACCGATGCCCATTTTACCACCTAATCTCTTTATTTTTTTCGAAATAGCCATAGCCATTGCTCATAGCATATGCACGTGCAAGGACAGGGAATCGAAGCTCGATGTTGGGCACATATGCTTGCATATGACACCAACTGGCCTAAGGCCAACTTCATACCTATCACCTAATTCTTAAGATATAAAAAAAAATAAAGAAGTAAAAAAGATAAAGAGAAGCCACCAAGGATGTTTTCCAGTTGCCAAACGAGCACTGCTCTTCTTGTTACCGACTGTGGAACTGAATTTCCGTTCCCAGCCAGTGCGTGGTTCGAATCCCTCACGAGATTCTGAACCAGAGTTGAGGTGGGGGCATGTCCCTTTTATATTCAGATAAGAGTTAGTGGTCTCCCTACTTAATATGTGGAAGCTTATTGTCGTCTTCTATTGTAAATTTGTTAAAATTGTTTCAGAGTTTGAATGTAATATGAATTGATATATGATGTAAAATATCTTCCAATAAAAAAAAAAGATGTTTTCGAGTTAGATGGTAATTTGACTTTTACGTCAGTTAACCAGATTTCGAACCAAAAGAGGTGAGGGAGAGTTTATTTTTTATTTTATTAAGGAGAGCTTGTGTCTTCTATATTAGGAGAGTGGCCTTCTCTTGTTTAGGGAAAAATTTATTGCACAAAATAGGAAAAAAGGTTCTTTCGGATGAGTTGTAACTATAACATTAATAAAAGCACAAAAAACCTTTTGTTACACTCAAGCCTATGTGAATTCATGTATTACCCGATGTTCATATCTCAAATGAAATGTGAATGGGATGAAGTTGGAATGACATCTCTTATTCTCAAAAATACTTTTTATTAAAAAAAACTTACTTTTTATATTCCCAACAAAGCTTTTATCAAGTCAAGTATGTTTTTTTTATTCTCAACCTATAACAATATTTTGTCTACCTCGAATTCTTATCTTATCCCCATCCCATTAAAGAGATTCCTAGCTTAATCTCATTCCGTCTAAGCTGTTATTTGAGCTACATCCTTTATTAATAATGCCTTAAAGGTCATGAATTTGACCTCTTAGAGGGACTAGCTAAAGATCAAATTAACATTAATAGTACTCTACTCCAGGGGTTCAAGGGTATTTTAATAAACGCAGATAGTTTTGTATGTCAAAATTTTTGATAAGATTATGGGGGTGTTTAGTAATCCATAAATGTTTTCAAGTTAAAACTTTTCAATCTAAAATTTTTCACTCTTACCAATTACTCTGTTTTTAATCATTTTTTCACATTTTTCTATACAATTACCCTACTTTTCAATCATTTCTACACAACTAACTTATCTATTTCTACTTTATCTTATTTATTTCTCATTATTATCCTTATCATATTATATCATTTGACAACTTGTACTCTCTACAATTTTTCATCAAAAGTTTTATCCATTCCCAAACACATTCTATAATTACAACCACAAATCATGGACACTTTCTTTATCAATCATTCAATGTTACATGAGAGACCAAGTTTGTTTGGGATGAAGAGATTGGAAACGAGAAATTGGTAAAGCAAAAGTCGATGCCTAACTATTATGCAATTGCACATAATTTTTAATATACTCACAACATTTCGTAAATTACTTTTATACCTATAATTTTTCATCATAAATTTCTCTCATACACAAGCTGTTAAAACCATCATTATCTATCCCATTAAAAGATGATTTTATCCTTGTAAAATTTTTTCTAATTAAAATAAATCAATTTTAATATGACTTTCAAGTTATTTAATATCTTATATTAATGATTTACCACCATCAATTGAGTCATGTTA
Organism: Annona squamosa; assembly: GCA_035584095.1. Lineage (NCBI taxonomy): Eukaryota > Viridiplantae > Streptophyta > Magnoliopsida > Magnoliales > Annonaceae > Annona > Annona squamosa. The sequence continues at coordinate 10,523,771 of JAXCLR010000073.1, forward strand.
AGGTTAAATTATCTCAATTAAAAAATTTTAAAGAACAAAATTGCATTTTCAATAAGGTAAATAATAGCAGTTTTAACAACATATGTATGGAAGAAATTTATAGTGAAATGCTATGAGTATAAAAAAATTTATGAAATATTATGAGTATATTAAAAATTATATGCAGTTATTATGAGTGCAAGAGAAATTATCACATATTATCACATTTTTGAAATCGAAAATTTAGGGATGTTTGGGAATACGTAAAATTATGGGTCTATTGGAAATTGTGGGAAACGAAAAAGAGAATATTTCAATAAATGTGTGATTGATAGGAAATGATTAATGTATAATTAAAATAAATAGGTTTGTTGTATATAGTTGGTGTGGAAAATAATTGAAATGTATGAATAAAAATTTAAAAAAATGATTGATGGGATAATAATTGGTATTGAAAAATCAAATACTATAGAAAAACTATAATTCTCATAATCACGTATTAACAAACGTCGCCTTTGACTTTGAGCCTTTACCGGTGAGAAGAAAGAAATTTTTTTATGGCATTTATGCATCAATTATCTTTTATAGAATTGAATCATCTTACGTGAGCCCAGCCAGCGCCGTCGGCGGCTGATGTCCCCTGCGTCTGCGACTTGCATGCTATCCTTAGCAGTCGGGCTCGGGCCCGTAAGAGAAAAAAAAGAAAAAAAGAAAAAAAGAAATAGCTGATGTGCATGTAGATTCTAGATAAACGAGAATTGGTGTGACTGGATCAAAGGCTGACGCGTCAGGCTGGAACGGCGAGACAAAAGCGAGAGGAGACGTGTCCGCATCCAACGGATCTCTGCGGGTGAGAGCAGGAGACGGCAGATGCTTATTCCACAGCTCGATGTCGCCCTTCCCTTCGATGGCAGGAGAAAGCATGCATCGTATCACGCGCCACCGGACTGACATGCGCTCGACATGCATCGCCTGCACCATCCGTCACGCATCCTCTCCTCGCTCGCCGCTTAGAAAAGCGGCCGAACCCGGTTTCCAGAAACCAGCTTCTGGATTTCCACCTATGGGTTTCTCCCGACCCACCGTTCCATGGTGGCTGATTACAGTCACTACATGTGAAACTCATCCTCTCATCTCAACCTTCTGGACCCTCTGGATTGTTGTGAGCTGTCCATGGGCATGTTTGTTAATATGCAAGTGTGCGAAATTATCAGATTTGATTTTACAAGGCCAATAATTACTTTGTCAATCACACTATTTTTTCTACTTATGTCTCAACATTCCAATCATTTTCCCTGCTAACTACATATAATAATCATATTTATTCCAACTATATATTCTATCATTTCTTATCAATCATACATTTATCAAAATATTTTCTTTTTTATTTTTCACAATTTCACACAATTCTACACTTTTACACGTTACAAAACGTCCCCTCAGGGAAAACGGCACAGTTTCTTTTTTGAGTTCCTTTCCAACCAAGCATGCCTGATATATCCGGGAAGTTGAGCAGTTTTTCGGACAGTCTGTTATCCACCAGGGCACGATCTGAACTGGCACGCATGCCTCGCGTGCCGAAGGCAGAAAGAAGAGTCGCAGCAGCCATTTTAAAAAGGCAGGCGATAGTTTCCAAGGTTCCTGCATCGAATCTTGAGGACATTTCCCACTCCGCAAGCTTCGATGCTGTCGGCCTGAGCAATGTTGCCACCATGGGTTGTTATTTGTCATCATTTTGCTCTTTTTTTTTATGCCTTCTTTCGTGAATAAATCAACTATTCAATAATTTCATTTTTTGAGATATAGCATTGTACTTCAATCATTTTTTTAAAAAAATATTTAAATGCAGTTGTTGTTAAGAGTGGAAATCAAGGCGGGTTACACCGGGTCAAAGTTTACCTGACCCTGATCATATTTTTTAAAAATTGAGTTTGATTCACTTTTTATATCGAGTCCGGACAAGGTGGATTTGATTCTTACTTTTTCAAATAGGTTTCGAGACAAACTTCGAATTAATATCGAACTGGTTTCAAGATAGCTGAGTTGGTTCAAAAATATTGGTCACATAAGATAATCATCATAATTTATATACCTATTAAACATAAGTACACATTTATACTAAATTTAAATATTATATTCTTCAATATTTCACTAATTACTAAAAAACACAAAATTAAGAAAATAAAATATTTGAAAATATAGTATAAATGTATTAAAATAGATTAATATACAATTATACATAAAGGTTATATATGTACAAATTCTTTTTATTGATTCATATATTACTTTTTTAATAAATTAATTTTGCTATTGTTGATAAAGTTGATTATAAAAAAAGTGAGAGTTTTGAAAGAGAATAATAATAATATTTAAATATAGGCTTATAATTTTTAATAAATTTATACGTGCGGGACGAGTTGGACTCTTCAAGTTGAGACATAGTCGACCCACCTTGACCTTATTTTTGAATTCGGATAAAAATTTCTGACTCATCCATATATCAGGTCAAAAATATATTGGTTTCACCCGGCCAAAAATGGGTCAGGTCAAAATCAGGTCACGGGTTGACCCGCCTCAATTCTCACCTCTACTTTTTGTATTGAAATTTTAATGCATCAGGTATAAAATTCCATTTTTCAACATATTTTTTGAAAATTTTTTATATGATTATCAACTTAAGTGTATTTAATTTATGTATTAAGTTTTATTATTTCTAGAGATGTATAAATGTATTTTTTTATTTTTTAAGAATAAGGGTATTTTAGTCACTTAAAAATAGCTAAAGTACCTTCATTTTTTAAAAAATCAAAAAAATATGCATATCTAAAAATAATAAAATTTAACTTATAATTAAATACAAGTAGATTAATAATTTTATAAAAAATATATTAAAAAAAATAAAATTTTACACTTTAGTACATTGAAACATTCCTATATTTTTCTTACTAATTTTCTATTTATTTTAACTTTATTTTTATTATTACATATCATTTACATAAGTTTTAAAATATTTCGTTGGAGAAGGACGGGGCGGAAGCATGATTTGGCCGTTAAGCTGGACATGTCAAAAGCTTATGATCGAGTCGAATGGGACTTTCTGAGTCAAATGATGGAAGCTATGGACTTTGGTCCCGTGTGGATCACATGGATTTGAAGATGTGTTCAGTCTGTTCGCTACTGGATATTAGTGAATGGACACAAAACCCCCCCTCCTCAGCGGGGGCTGCGCCAGGGTGATCCACTTTCTCCCTACCTTTTCCTGATTTGTGCAGAGGGACTCTCCATTCTTCTCGGTCAGGCTCTGCTACAACAGTTGCTCAACGGAATCAAGCTATGCCCTCGGGGACACATGCTATCTCATATTTTCTTTGCAGATGATGCCCTAATCTTCATTAAGGCGACTGATGTCCATGCAAGGCTACTCCTTTTCATTCTCCGATTATATGGTGAATGCTCGGGACAAGTCATAAACATCAATAAGACTGCTCTCTTTTTCAGTTCCAACACCAACCAGGATGTCAGAAGCTCTATTATTGAGGTGTTTGGATCGTGTACTTCGGACTTCAAATCTTATTTGGGATTGCTGGTATGGTTATGACGATCAAAGAAAGCCTTGTTCAGAGAGCTGAAGGATCGTGTATGACGGAAAATCCAGGGATGGAAGGAACGTTTATTGTCGTGGGGTGGTAAGGAAATTCTTACAGAAGCGGTTGCTTAGGCCATTCCTATTTACTCCATGAGTATTTTTCTCCTCTCCAAAAGTTTTTGTAATGAAATTGCGAGTATGCTGAGCAAATTTTGGTGGGGTGAAAATGGGGGAAAACGTAAAATGAGCTGGGTCGCGTGGAAGGATATGTGCAAGGTCAATTTTTTCCGAAATGAGCAAGACGGTCTATGGGAGAAAACACTTGTCTTGCAAGCGGTTGGGGAGGTGGGGCGTGGCATCATTTTTTCATCCTCTCCTCCATCTGGGGGAGGGGAGGACCTTTTATACTGGGACCCCGAACCCGATGGACACTTTTCAGTTAAGTCTGCATATAGGCTCCTCACACATGAGGTGGATGGTGTTGCCGATCGTGATCAAGTCCAGGGGATCTTCCAATTTATATGGCGCGTTAAACTCCCAAGTAAGATACTTATCTTCTGTTGGAGGTTGTTTCTTGATGCTCTCCCCACCCTTCTAAATCTCCAGCGCCGAGGGATCAATGTTGACACTACATGCCTCTTTTGTAAGCAGCATGAGGAAGACTCTTCTCACCTCTTCACCAACTGTTCTGCCACGCAGCCAATTTATCTTACGGTCATGGGTGATCTTATTTCTCTGATTCAGGGTTCATCCATGCGGCATATCTTTCGGGCCTTAACCAATGCCAATCACATGGATTCTTTTACCCTGTTCCTCCTTTATTGTTGGCGCATTTGGTATCTCCGGAACAAACTCCGGGCAGAGGGTATAACACCGGTGTTCTCCACGGTTATGGGATGGTGTTTAAATTTTAGAGACCAGTTCCGGGCGGCAATGGCATATAGGAGGACCACTTTCTTTGAGAAACCTCTGGTTGCCCGATGGATTAAACCTTGTCATGGCAAATTCAAAGTAAATATTGATGGGCGACGGAATAGTCAGACCAATGGTACGGGTTTTGCGGCAGTTATTAGGGACTCCTGTGGTTCCTTTGTGGCGGCTAAGGGATGGTATCGATGCGAACTTCTGGAACCGCTAATTATGGAAGCTACCGCTCTATGACTTGGGTTGAAATGGGCCTTGGAGGCACATTTCGTTAATCTACAGGTGGAATCTGACTCCCTTATCCTTATTGATTTGTTGACTGCTGATCGCACTATTAGGACGTCGGTGGGCACCTTTGTTTCAAGAATACGTCGTGTCGCTCAATCGGCCCATTCTTTGTCATATCACCATGTGCTTAGGCAGGGGAACTCTGTGGCCCATCTTCTTACTGATTTTGTTTCTTCAAATTTTTTGCCTGAATAAGAATGGTGGGACAATCCACCTTTTTTTTCTTCAAGAAAAACTCTATATAGACAATTTTTGGCTTTGTTATACAATGATTTTCCTTCCCCTTCCACCTCTGATCCTCCTTTCTATCAGAGGTGGACAGGATAGGAGATAATCTTTTAATCAAAAAAAAAAAAAAACTTTTAAAATATTCTCACTCCCGCTTCTCACAGAATCTCGGAATCCGACACTTTTGAAATGTATAAAGTAAACAGCCTACGGTTGACCCACGTTGGTAGCGCAACTCGTGCTCATCCCTGGCTTTGGTCTGCTAAGCGAGGATTCGAATCTTGGAGGAGCTTTTAGCGGTTACTGTGCGGTTAAAATCTATCGGGGCTGAGGGCATGCACCGGGAGCAATTCACTTATTTTTTTAATTATTTAAATTATTTTATACAATTATTCCTCTATGTATATTTAACAAGTATATAAATTTTTACTATTTTTGCAAACTTTTAGATATATATTTTAATTTTTTAAAATTAATGGTAAATTTTTGCACCCGAATGCGTTATATCATGACTCAAAATCTATCGAGACAAAATCAAGAAAGTAGATTATTTTGATGAATTGTAAATATGTCACCATAAAAAAGTAGCTTACCATTTGTTTCGCAGTTATGGGTGGGAAAGCCACTTTAGATATACTTTAAAAAAATCTTAATTACTTAATTATAGCGTTTTTTTCATTTTTATTCTTATATTTTATTTACTCTTATTTAAGGTGTTCTAAAGTATCAAAGATACTGAATGAGATCTGCTCGTGATGGGATTTGCCGTCCCAAAACAAAATTTCAATTTCTAATATCTTTTTTCACATGTTCAATACAAACATCTCAATTCTCTATCCAATTAAAGCCCTTAAATCCATCCAAACTGCATAACACTTTTTTTTTTAAATATTACCTTCCTAACTTCTCCTTCTTCTTTCCTTAACAAAATGACCCAGAACACCCGTATTTCCATTTTCATGACTGTGGCACATGGGAATTTGGCATTGGTAACAGCCTCAGTGAATAAGTAGTTTGGTAAGACGGATCCTCGAGCGAAGATGTAAAAGTAGAAGTTAAGGTGGGAGAAGAAATTTTAAAAGTAGATTGATGTGACGTAGAATCAATGATTATGAGTAAAAAAAGGTAGGCGTATGAGTAAATATGAAAAAAATTAAAATGTAGAGATAAAAATAAATGAAAAGGGCAGATAGATGATTAGAATGTTAAATTATATCAACACATATTTTACTTTTATATATTACCAAACAGGCGAGGTCGGATCTTATCACATCTGGAAAATATAAAATTCTATTTTGTCCAGCAGACATACGATAGTTGGTCGACCGATGTTTTATGAAATCTGTAAAAACCAACCGTGTTAATTGTTATGTTCTCACTTGGTGGAAGATTCATTGCATCTCAAGTCTCAACCAAGACTTTTCATGTGGACTCAGCCCATTAATAAATTACAAATCAGTTTCCAGTCCACTAGTGGAACGTTAGAAGAAGGGAAGAGAAGATCTTGGGTTCACAGTTCACACGAGAGCCCGACAATTGCAGTCCCATATAATGTGCTATTTACAATTTGGGCCAGACTGTTGAGTAGTTCAAATTTAATAGAACCGTCGAAAGCCCACTCGATCTTCCCACTATTTCTTCAAGCATGCATACGACGGTGGTGGTGGCGGTGGTTCATTTTTTTTTATTTTATTTTTTTTGCCGAAATGATTTTCTTAAATTAAACCATATTGAACGCATCTATTATGGCTTTTGGGTGCAGTGCCTTGAATGTCCAGCGAGTCGTGTGATGGTTATTTCGAGTAATTTTCTTTTTAATCGTGGTGGCAAAGAGTCTAATCTCAAGATTCCATTTGCCGTCACCAAAAATATGAACAATCAATAGCTTTACTAACCGAGGCCACTAGTTCCTAAATATTTATAACAACAACGAGAGTGGATTACATGTGTGATGATGCTCACGGCTTATAAATCTTGGGACCTTTTGCGCACTTGCCCCAAAATAAACAAGCGTGACGATTCCACTACCATCCACGAAAAGAAATTCATGGTAATTAAACTACTTCCTCGGGCAGCCATCATCGGTTGTGATATGACGTCGTGAGTATCTCCTATCGAATACATATTTGAATTCTGTGTATGAAACGATGAAGACTGCAGTTGTTATGATCCTACTTTCGACCATGATGCCAAATATTATAATTCACTGGGGTGACATTTCAGATTAGCAAATTTTTGGTTCCTGCCTCCCATCCGTAAAAGAGAACGGCACTTGAAAAATGGGCGTGGACCAGCAGTTGGCTCGTAATCATGTTGATCTTTGCTCTAATCTACATTTCTCTTCTTAACAATCTTGTGCTTTCTATCCACAAGCCAATAGCTGGCACGTTGATGATACTTTTGGTAGTGGTCTTTTACATCATCAAGATCTCTTGCTAAACATGCAAATTCAACAGATGGGGTTACTGCATATGTAGATGCGTACAATCTGGATCTTCTTTCCCTTTAACCTTGGCACGGTCGTTATGGCCGAGATGATAGGTGGTGGCTGTAATGATGCTAGCGAGAACAAACCCACAAGTCAAAACTCCTTTTTATCTCACTGATTGCCAATCTCTGATCTAGCGGTTGGAAGTTGGGACATTAATTTTTTTTAAAAAAAATAAAAAAATAAAAAATCAAAGAACATGAAATGATTGCTAGTTTGTCTACCATTAATCTTATTGTATATATCATCAATAACATATTCTATCGAAAAAGCTTTTGTCTGGCATTGATTGGATCTAACCATTCGCGTAATAGAAACGAATATCTAAGAAACTAGTATACAATTATTCTATGACGTAGATTTCCCGAAACGAAGCAAGCAACGTGTCCTGATCGCTAGAGCTGACATCATGAGTTGCTAAACTAACCACTTGAAGATGCTATGATATATACTTGATAATGAAAACAAGCTACCCCACATGTCCACTTGTGGCTATCCAGATTATCTGGGCACTTAAATTATCCCTGCAGAGGAGGAAATTGAGGGGGGAAAAAAGAGACAGAGCCGGATCTTGTGTCCTTATTATTCTTCTTTTGGCCGGCCTAAGTTGTCCCCATGTGCTTGATATATGCAGGTGTCTCTTGGCTGTTTCCCAAATGCATGCGTGTTAGCTTAACCTTGTCGTACCACAGCAGCCACCTCTAAAATTTTCTGAATTCTGATCAATGACTTTGGGAATGGAAGTGGACTTTTCTAAAACACTAGCTAATTGGGTTGCGTAGGCAATAAGCAAAAACAAAAGCGAAACAGCTTGATGATCTTGCGGTGGTGGGCCTGATCATATCCAATCTTCCTTGGTCCTGGTGATGCCATCAATTCATATTGACCTCTACTTTTTTTTTTTTTTTTTTAAAGAGAAAAATATTGCGCCGTCGAAGGGCCCCGGTGGCTGAATTCCAAACTTGGGGAATACCAGGTCTCCATAGAATTCTTGTACCACTTCAAGGCCATACAATAGATTCAGCCAACTTGAGCAAGCCATCCAATCCGTCAGATGGATAGTGCACTTGATGGTGCTGATCGAAACAGCCAAAAACAAAAACAAAAACAAAAGAAAAGAAAAGAAAAGAAAAAAGAAAAAGAATAATCTGCTGAAAAATCTATCACGATATAAAAGGAATAGGGACTTGATGAAGATTGTCCACTGAAAGTAGGGACAGATGGTTCGGATGATTCTAAGGTCTATTATTCTCGAGATGGCTTCATCTTATGAATAAGTTGGCCAATAGCTGCTCATCCGAGGAAGGAAAAGAAGACCTCAGACAGCCACAGATTAATCTGAAAATCAGCATCTCAATTTCAGCTGGTCAAGGCAAATGTATATTCTGCGCCCAAATATAAAATCAAAGGGTCGGCAATCACATCAATCAGTAGTTATTGTATTCAGAGTATCATTAGAGACAAAATAATTGAAAACGACCAACCATTGATCATTTGATCAAAGCATCCTCGGAATCGCTTTGATCAGATGATCCTAACCACCCAAGTCGGTTGTACTGGTAGCTTGCAACAGGCTGGCCCTCATGTAACCGGTTTTATGCTGGCCTCTTGATCATCCGAATGGTACAGATTAATTTTATAGGTGTGCAATCAGTGACTCGGTGCACAGCTGCCAGGATGATTTCTGGCGCCTTGCGCTTGTTGTGACATACATCGGCTGTATTGTGACGAATTTACAATTTCAGAATTCAAAACCATATGCAGGCCGTTGGCCCTGCACACGGGCGCGCGCACACATATATATAGGGGCCGTTTGGATAGTTGTAAAATGATGGGATTGTGGGAAATAGTGGGAAATGAAAAAGAGAATTTTTTGAAAAATGTGTG
>JAXCLR010000073.1:10545471-10561875 GCA_035584095.1 Annona squamosa
CCTATCTATTTTAACTTTATCCTCTTTACTCCTCATCATTATTCCTATCATATCACATCATTTGACAACTTTTATTCTTCAAAATTTTTCACCAAAAGTTTTCTTCGTTCCCAAACACACGCTAAATATATGTAGATCACGGTCTATGCACAAAGGTGTACTTAGCTTCTGTGAACTCAAGTACTAATATCTATTTTTGTTATTTTTAAAAAAAAATTATATAACTAATAATTTAAGTGTATTTAACATATCTATCAATTTTTACTAATTTTAGAGATTTTTAGATAATTTTTTGGATTTTTAAAATTCAGTGGCATTTTAGTAAAATTACTAAAATTGCCACGGCCTTTAAAAAATCTAAAAATTTCCAAACTCGGTAAAATCTAATATACATGTTAAATACACATAGATTAACAGTATATGAAAAAATTTAAAAAATATTAAAAATGAATTAAATGCACCTAGGTACATTGAATAAAACTCCAATATATGTAGTATGAAAACAGTTGAAATATGGGGATAATAATAAAAAGAAATGATTTTTCATTCATGCATATATACACAAGTCATTTAATATTACAAATTAGTACGTGCAAAATTGTTACAACAAAAAGTAACCAAATAATACCTCTGCAACTAGGAGGACGGACATGGGTCAAAGTGTGCCCACCATGTGTACTTTGATTCTAGAAGCAATCATATTTAACTATTTAGCTGAATAATTAAGAAGTTAAACCATTTTAAATGAACCAATGGAGCTAAACTCAGTTGGTGAGGGGCAATGACCAACTGGCTATCAATGCCCCCGTAGAGAATTGAATAACGACCTGTGTAAGTGGAGTAATTGTCTCCAGCAAAATAAATGTGAGAGCTTAGTCTCCTGTAAATATAGGTGCGTCCCTTAAAAATAAATGGAAATATTTTGTCTCACCTAAAGATTAAACAAAATCTTATTGTCTTATGTATGAATGAACTTTATTTGTAATATAAGATGTTATGTTGTACAAGGCAAATACAAAATCATTCACATTAAATGGTGTATAAGAAGGAGCAAGAAAATATTATGTTTGCACGTTTCCAAATATACATATTGTATAAGGTATAAAAAAAAATAGTAGAAAGTTGTTATGAGAAGAAGTCTAGAAAATATGAGAGGGTTATGTGATAAGATGAGGATAATGATTATCAGTAAGAGGAACGAACCTCTTAGCTCGAGCTAAATAAATTTCTTGCTTAGCCCATCTTAAGAAACTCATTTATAATAATTTTTTTATTTTTTTTTCATACACTTATTTATATAAGTGTATTTAATATATAAACCAAGTTTTACTATTTTTGGATATATATATATATTTTTTTAAAGATTTTTAAAAATAAGAGTATTTTAAATACATATATACACAGATATTTAAAAATCTTAAAAAAATATATACACGTACTAAAAAACGGTAAACTTGGTTTATATATTGAATACACTTATATAAACAAGTGCGTAAAGAAAAAAATAAAAAAAATATTGTAAATGAATTTTGTTGAGGTATGCTAATGAGACGTTTGCTTAGTCGGGGGCTAATAAGATCACTCCTCTATAAGTAAACTATAGTTATATAAAAAATATATAGAAATGATTATGGAGTTTAGTATTTATATGAAAATATATGTGAAAAAGATTTAAAATATAATAATTGTATAGAAAAGTCTACGAAATTTTTTTTCTTTTTCATTCTACCAAACTATTGTAAAATAAAATAATTTTTTTAAAGACTTGGTCGAACTCTCCTCATCCGAGCAGTATCACTTATCATTTATGGCAATTAAATTCATAGTTAAATCATATTTAGCTAGAAAATTTTTTTGATTTACTTTTACGTGTTGCCAAATGGACTTTTTTTTTTTTTTTAACTCTCATTTTAGATCATCAAATACTTGACCAAAGTATACTCTTAGAGAAGGATAAGAGAGCTACTGCCTCTATATAACTTGGAATCTAAACTTCACTATTCTAATACCTTATTTAGCCACTCGATCATGCAAATGGTGACATAGCCAAACATACATTAAGGGAGTCTTTGACAAGCAACATAGGTAGTAAACACAGTTTTTTACTTTTTTGATAATGGTTGTCATCATTATCATCCACAATTTCCCACTTCATTTTCTCCCTCATGCTTTCAAAAAAAAAAAAAATTATATTTTAACTTTTTAACTAATCTATTTTTTTATTTTCACGTGTATATTTTAATTTTTTATACAATTATCTTATTTATTCTCATTTTATCCTTTTTATATATATCACATTAATCTCAAACTTTTCAAGAAAAATTCCGTGCCTCATCAACAAAGAGAATACAATAAAATAAATTAAAGGAGTTGTCGGTATTCTGCTCATTCGAGTTGTGTCGCTTATAATTGACTACGGCCGGATCCGTAGCCTATGAACATTCTGTGGCCTTTTGAAACATTCGATGGGACACGGCACCACGACAGATTTGAAAAAAGGGGCGAAAAAAAAATTTTAAAAAAAAAGAAAGATAATAGAAGATACAAGCATGACTGCTTTACGTTTCTTCACGCCTTTTTGCAAAATGAAAGAGAACCACCAGTGGTGAAACTAAAGCAGTGGCTATTTATAAAATGAAAGAAAGAAAACTAAAAGCAACAGTATTAAAATTTCAATTGGTGGGAAACTCGTTTTCAAAACTTTCTATATTTTCTATGAAATCGTTACATATGTATTTAAACTTATGTATTAAGTTTTACCATTTTTCGAGATGTGTATTTTTTAAAAAAATAAGTAATTTTAATCATTTTAAATGACTAAAATCTCTCATTTTAAAAAAATATAAATATAAATATATCTCTAAAAAAGTAAAACTTGACTACAGATTAAATACACCTATATTGACAGTTTTTTTTTTAAAAATTCTACCCAAATAAATAGAAACATTACACTAAACTATTATTATCCCTAAAACTTATTTCTTCACATCTTCCATAAAATTAATATTAATTTTAAAAAGTTTCCTTTAAAAGTTGTTCCAAAAAAAAAAAAACTACAACATTCAAGTCATATATTCTGGAAATCCTTAGTAGCATACAAATCATTGTATGCAAAATATATTTTTGGAAACTCTTATTAGTAGACAGATTTTTTTGTTAGCAAGAAAATTTTTTGCTTATAATGATTCTTTTTATAGGTAAAAGAAATTTTCTTGACTTATAGTAATGCTTTCATTGGCAGATAAAATTTTTCTTATTTATAATAATGTTTTGGCAACTGAATCTAAATTTGATTATGTAAATACAAAAATATGAACCATCTGATATTCAACATTTATAATTATTATGGCATATGCCACAAACTATTATTAACTAAGTTTTTTAGTCGTCAACCAAGATATAGACCAGTAATATAACATATGAGGTGCATGGGTTTAATCCTAACTTTGAGTGACTCCAATATAATAATAATAAAAAAAGTCTTTTTATTTCTAATCAAAATTTAACCTTTTGTTAAAAAAAATAATCGCCAAAAAGTCAAAAATTTTATAGCAAATGTCATAAATCAACTTTAAGTCTATTATATACATTTAAAGGCCTCGATTAAAATAGATTGAGTGTTTTGATGGATTTATAGGAAATGTAAGGATGATTATTTTTGAAAAATGATGTGATGGGTTTGATATTGGAGTTGAATACACCAGTGCACTAAGAAAAGAAGTTTTCATATGCATCCATGTTTTTTAGCCAAAAATCTATAAATAAGCTGAAGGCAACCAGCTTAGCGGCCGACCACAACATTATTCACAGCTGAACCCAAACTCTTGCAAATGGACCGGTGCGCATTTATATATTTTAAGTTTTTATTTTTCATGAAAATATAACCTAAATCTATTTAATTCATATACCAAATGTTGTGGTTTTCAAGTACATGCATATATTTTCTGAATTTCAAAAATCAATAATTTCATGCTAAAATTATTTAAATGCTTAAAAAATTGTTGAATTGTGAAATTTAAAAAATATATAAATACTTCAAATAACTATAAATTTTGATATGTGGATTAAATGCACTTGACTGATATTTTAATTAAAAATTGAAAAAAACAGCTATGCATTGATCTTACGGGATCATAGTCCCATCACTAGTATAAAGTGGTAGTCGTTTCAATTGGAAAATTGGCAAATGCACATTAGTATTTTCCGTCAAGTGTATATGTGCAAAAAAAATAATGATTTCATTTACGAAAATTTGTCACGGCGAAAATTCTGAAAGATGCAGCTAAATACATGTGTGTGAGCTGTTAGATCTCGTAAGAATACTTGATGTTGTGAGAACTTGTAAAGTGGTCTCATTTAATATATAATCCTAGATTCTGCATAAAAATGATAACTCAACATATTTTGGAATATAACAATTTTTAAATGGTTGATTCTCTTTCTATTTGAGCATAATGAGAAAGCTCTATAAAAGTAACGGAGTCTGGGTCCCTTACACACACAATTTACACTTATGATTGTCCATCAGCTGCTGCTATTACGAGGAGAAAGTGTTGTAAGAGACGACTCTGCACTCAATAAAATTGTTCATGTTATTCTAATTGGAATCTACGACAACAATGCATTTTGTTACGCTTTCGTATTACCCAAATTCAACATGTAGTATCAGAGCACACATTACGATTCTTTAGGGCATCATAGAATTCATGATATTTACGTTGTCAGTCTCATGTATAAATAATAGAATTTTATGTATTAAATTTCATCTGTCCGTATATGGGATTGTAACGGATTAATATGAATTAAAACTACCATCAATACATATGCAACATAATATTAACGCATGCTTATATATAGTCTAAATCATGCACATATGTTCATGCTATAATGGATTTAGATATTTCATAATTTCATAGCATGATTATAATTTTATGGCTGATTATTTCGAATTAAGGAACGACTATGAAAGGGCAGCCATTAAAGTCCCCAGAAGATGGGTTGCGCACGTAAAATATGTTGGTCCAACTACAAATATTTTTTAATTGAATATATATTATGATTCAACATTACTGGTCACCTAAAGCGACCATATAAATGCAACTAAATGGTTTAAATAAAATTGGTCATTGAAAATTTTATCCATTAAAGATATATTTTTTAAAAAAATTGCCTATTATGATGGCCAAAATTAAAAAACAAGTGGCTAAAATCAAATTTCATGGTCACCTTATATTCTGATTTTCATGAAGTTCAAGTATATCCCATGGGTAGTTTTTAAATTAAAAAAAAGGAGCCCGATTAACTCATGTACAAAGATGCATTTCTATTTTACGATGAATTATTATAATCTTTATAAAATTACATGCATGGGGTGTGTGTATATACATGATTCCATACTTACGTGCCAATTTGTTCGTAGCTATATAATTATTTTTTTGAAAAAATTATTGAATTTTGTGGCATGAATAGATATATATTACAAAATGCAGATTTCATGCTTTAATTGCAGTTTTGTTGTTTTCATTATATGTCATTGCCATGATAAGGAATATGCTTAGTATGTAGATTTCGTGCTTTAATTGTGGTTTCATTGTTTATATTATATGTTATTGCCATAATTAAGAATATGTTTGGTATTCATCATGTAGGAAATATTTTCCATCAATATACCTTCGTATTCATCTTGGTGTAACAGTGATTATTAATAGATTTAAAATAAAAGGAAAGAAAAGGAAACTCCATTAATTGAAAATAAAACAAAATAATAATAATACCTTAAGCATGCAATATATGAATAATTATATAGGTTATGATTATTAATTTTTTATGGTGAGATTGTATGCTATGTTGTAAATGGAGGTTGGTGTCTAGGCAAGAGGTATTGAATCGAATCATATGGTTATTTAATTAGGTCTCTACTGCGCTAGGGGAGCCTCCCATATCTTACTTTACTTATCTGTCTAACAAAAAGAAATACTATAAGATTTAATCGAATATAATGAATTTAATCATCATTATTATTAGATTATTCATATATTTTATACTCCATAAATCGAGTGGGAGTTAACAAATTGGTTAGTTTTATATATTAGAAAGTTAATAACTCAGTACTTTATATTAAACTTAACCTATTATTGTGTAAATTTTATCAACATTCATAACTGAATATATATGTTATTATTATTGCTTCCAATTCATTTATACAAAATGTTGATTTTGTAAAATTATTAAATAATTTATGAATAATCTAGTATTACTAATTACCCAAAGGGTCTAGAGTACTTTACTTTCACAATTATTAAATAATAGAGAAAATATTTTGGTTCATTTTCTCACGACAGAAATTGTATTATAATTAATTTAAGCAATTTACGTTCAGTACATATTGACTATCCGTATATTTTCAGTTGTCCTAAAGGATCTAAAATATTCAATTAAACAAATTTGTTAAACAATGGGAGAATATTATGGTATATTTTTTCTCATAAAAGGAATTGCATTAAAGTATATTGAAATATAGTTCTACTCAAAGGTGACTATAATTCAAGTTTGTCAATAACTAATTAGAATTACTTAAACAAAAAAATTTTTTACCCAAAAGTGGAAATGTTTTTAACTTTATGTATTCTTAATTAATAATTGAATATTATAGTTATTCATGGCAAAATTGTAAAATCATGGATTATGTTTTGCGTGATGGTTATGAAATTTAGCTATGATGGTTTATTACTTTAATTGTCATATGGAAGATTATCTGAATCACAAAAGTAATTTGAGTTTAATTATGTTTCTTAAAGCTGTGACTCCTGCTTATATTTAATCTCATATGTCTCGTATGTCTCACATGCCAATAGTAAATGTGTCAAACTATACTGATTGGCATAAGTAGCTCTTAATTAATTTAGGCCATTTCGACTTAGACCTAGCCCTTCGAATTCAAAGGCCTGACAGACTTACTTATGAAAGTACTGAAAGTGAAAATGTGCAATTTGATAACTGAAGGCATTCTTATAGATTGTCGCTCAGGAGAATAAACAGCACAATCGAAAAGACAATCAGGGGTTTCATTGCTGACCCTTAAGATGACAGCGCTAAAGCCTATTTGGACTCAATTAAGGACAAATTCAGTTTGTCAGATAAAGCACTAGCAGGAATGCTCACGAATAGGTTGACACCGATAAAATATGATAATATTAGTGGAGTAGAAAACCGCATAATGAAAATGTCAAACGTATTTGAAAAACTTAATGTAATGGGATAAAAATCTCTAACGCTTTCCTGATCATATTTGATTTGAACTCTCTTCCATCACAGTTTTCACAGTTTAAAATTTCTTATAATACACAAAAGGAAACATGGACATTAAATGATTTAATATCTATGTGCATGCAAGAACAAGAGAAGTTGAAATATGATGGATCCGTAGTCATTAATATTGCATCAACAACTAAGCAAATAAGTAACAGAAAGTAAAGAGGAAGAAGAAATTCCTAGTAAAGAAAATTGAAGGGGATGGACAGAAAAATTTGATGAAAGATGTTACTTCTACAAAAGAAAGGAGCATTTTTAGAAAAACATTCATACACGCAATAGTTAGTTTGAAAAGAAAGATAACATTTTCTCTAATTCATGGTGTATTGACTCTGATGCTGCTATTCATATTACAAACTCTTTGTAAGCGTTCCTTTCAACTAGCAAACCAAAACCACACGAGTCCACAATTGTAGTGAGAAATTAGTCAAAATCAAAAGCAGTTAGGAATTGCAAGTTTCGCCTTAATACAGAGCATTTTCTCGAGCAACATGATTTTTTTTACGTTCAAACAGTATGTAAAAATTTAATTTGTTTGCTAAAAACTTAATGTAATGGTTTATTCGTTTAGTTTTACAAACTCAAAATTTTCTTTATTTAAAAATTCTGTTTTAGTTGGTACTAGAACATTAGTTAATAGTTTATATCAAATAAATGCAGATGGCGTATTTATTTATGATTCGTCCACCTTGAATGTTTTGTTAGTGTTAAACGTGGTGTAATTAATGAGACTTCCTCTATGTTATGACATAATAGATTAGGTCGCATATCAAAGGAAAGGATATTAAAACTAGTAAAAGACGAAGTTTTACATACTCTAGATTTTATTGATTTTGGCACATGTATCAGTTGTATTAAAGGAAAACTCATTAAAAACCAAAAAAAAAATGTCATAAGAAGTGAGAGACTCTTAGAATTGATTCACACTGACATTGTGGTCCATTTCCATCTTTTATAGGAGGAGAAAAATATTTTATCACATTTATTGATGATTTTTCTCTTTATTATTATATTTTTCTATTACATAAAAAATCCAACTTCTTAATTGCTTTTAAAACATTTAAAGGATAGGTGTTATCCTTTCTACCTCTGGACATTCTCACTCTCAGAGGTTTGCAGGATAGGTGCTCATCTTTCAATAATAAAAAAAAATTTAAAGGATTAGTAAAAAATCAATTAGATAGAAAAATTAAAATTGTAAAATCTGATAAAGATAGTGAATATTATGGTAGACACGATTAATTATGTCAAATTCCTGGTTCTTTTGCTTAATTTCTAGGAGAGAATGACATTCAAATTCAGTATATAATGCCAAGAATTCCACTATAAAATGAAGTTATTGATATGATGAAGAGTATGATTAGCAACACATCTTTACCTTTAATTTCGTGAAGTGAAGTATTAAAAATTGCTATGTATATCCTTAATAAGGTTCCTAGTAAGACCGCTCCCAAAACTTCATTTGAGTTGTGGATGGAAAAGAAACCTAACTTGAGACATATGAAAATTTGGAGTTGCCAAGTAAATGCAATGATACACAACCCACGAAAAAAGAAACTAGACCTAAGAGCTATTAGCTGTTTCTTGATTGATTATCCAGAACAGCCTAAAAGATATATGTTTTATTGCTCATCTCACACTACTAGAATCACTAAGAATAGAACAACTAGATTCGTTGAAAATTGTGAAAATAGTGAAAGCACAACTGCACGGAATATGAAATTTAAGGAGATCAAAGATCCTTTCTCAGGTACCTCACTCACAGAAACAAGAATTGAGATTGTTGATCGTAACTTGATAGATCAACAATCAAAAATTGCTATGCAACCTGCCAAAGAAGTAAAAAATGAACCTACATTAAATCCATATAATATTTATTATGATGACAATATAGATTACATTAATGAACCAAAAAGGTCTCAAAGAGTGAGAAGATCTATTATTTCATATTACTACATTGTATATTTAGAAGAACGCGATGATGATCCTAGTATTGAATATGGTCCATTTACTTTCAAAGAAGTCATTAGCAGTGAAAGATCTAAGTTTCTTGACGGGTGTAAATTGGTTGGTTGTACAAGAATACAGTTTGGGATCTTATTTCGTTACCTGAGGGGTGCAAACTAGTTAGTTGTAAGTGAATTTTCAAAACCAAACGAGTCCCCAAAGATAATATAGAAAGGTACGAAGCCAAACTTGTTGGTAAAAAATTGTCTCAAAAAGAAAACATTAATTATAAAGAATCTTTTTCACCAATCTTTAAAAAAGAGTCATTGAGGATTATTATGGCCTTAGTGGTTGACTTCAAATAACATCAAATGGATGTAAAGGCAGGTTTTTTAAATGAGGATCTAAAAGAAGAGGTTTATATGATGCAACCAGAAGATCTTAAAATGGAAGAAAAAGAGTCATTATTATGCAAATTAAAGAAGTCTATTTAGACTTAAATAAGCTTCCCAAAAATGGTGCTTAAAGTTTAATAAAATTATTACTTCCTTCGAATTTGCAGAAAATATTGAAGATCAATATATACATCTAAAGTTGAGTGAAACAAGTTTATACTTCTGATCTTATATGTGGATGATATTTTAATTGCTACTCATGATTTGAGTCTCTTATATAATACTAAAAGTTTTCTTTATGAATATTTTGATATGAAAGATATGAGTGAGGTGTCATATGTCATAGGGATTGAGGTCCATCCAAATAGACCTAACAGACCTTTACGGTTGTCACAAAGAGCTTATATTGGAAAAGTTTTAGAAAGGTTTAATATGTCGAACTGCTCATCATGTTAAATGTTGATATTTAAAGGTCACAATATGGCTTGCATCAATGCTCAAAGAATGAGATTGAAAAGCAGAAAATGAAGTCAATCCCATATGTTTCTGCATTTGGGAGTATGATGTATGCCCAAGTATGCACACATCCTGATAGCTATGTAGTGAGATTACCTAAGAGATATCAAAGCAATCCAGGAATGGAGCACTGGAACACAGTGAAGAAAGTGATGTGATATTTTCAATGAACTAAAAATTGTAAGCTCACATATAGTGAAACTGATCAATTAGAGGTAATCGGTTACATGAATTCAGATTATGGTGGTTGTTTAAACAGTAAAATGTCTACATCTGAATGTACTTTTTTATTAATTGGTGAAGCAGTTTCATGAAAGAGATGAAAGTTGAGATTGTTGACTCTCATGAAGCATCCTAATATGCATGTGGTTGAGAAAATTCATCTTAGAGCTTAAAGTTGTAGATTTTATTTCTAGACCTCTGAGAATGCATTGTAATAATTCATTAGTGATTAGTTTATCCAATTATAGAAGTTCATCTCCCTGTAAGAAAGGATCAGCAATCATCTTATATCTATTAGTTTTGTTGGTAGTAAAGCCACGATAGCTGATCCCATGACTAAGGCTCTAACGCTTAGTAATTTTTTTAAGATATGTAAAAGAAATTAGTCTTACCATATGAGACAATTATTAATATAATGTATATAAATTTGATAATGGATTATTAATTTTTCTTTCTGTTTCATTAGAATATTTTGCTGACTATTATGTGTAGTTGAAACAAAAGGATATGTTTATCTGACATTAAAGTGGGACATTATTGTAAATATACTACATTATTGTAAATCCCCTATTAAGAACTTAATTAAGTGAATGTGATAATATCATGATGCATGGAAGGAAATGTGCACATACCGTATATAACTGTCATGATCCGTATTAACAAAATTTTAAAATTTAAGTATAACTGTTGAATTCTGTATTTATTAACTGGGCATTTTTTTCAAACGAATGCACTCATCCAGAAGTTTATTTTTTTATTTTTTTAAATATGTATATTAGGCTAAGTGGGAGAATATCAGATCTTGTAAGAATATTCAATCTTATAAGATCTTGTGAAGTGGTCTAATATAATATATAATCCTGGATCAGTATAAAAGTGGTAGCTCAACATATTTTGAAATGCGACAATTTTTAAGTGGTTGATTATCTTTCGAGTTGGTCATGATGGGAAGACTTTATATAAGTAGGGGAGTCTAGGTCCCTTATACACATAATTTGCACTTGTGGTTGGTCATTGGTCATTAGTTGATGATATTATAGGGAGAAAATACTATAAGAGAAAACTCTACACTTAGTGAGATTGTTCTTGTTATTCTCGTGGAATCTATAACAATGATGGATTTTGGTACGCTTTTATATTACCCAAATCCAACATAAACTAGCTTAATGCATGTAGCTAATGTGAAGAAATTGAATGACACTCAATCATTTGTTAAGCTTTGTCATATAAATTGTATATGATAACGAAAATGTATTTTAAATTTGAAGGTTAAATCAAATAATTTAAGCATTGGAGGCTTGTTAATAGTCTTTTTTTATTTATGATTGATGTGGAAAATTGTTCTGATTGAGGCCAATGTATGCGCCTTAACTCAAAGTAGTAATAAACCTCGGCATTGTCATGAAGCTAAGGCTTCAGCTCATGGAGCTATTGCCACAACTAACTCGACCCTTACAAGACGTATCCAACAATTGCCCTAAGGCGTTAATCATAAGAAGTTTATATATACTGGTCAATGCCCCGTTCCTATACAAGACAATGGCAATGTGAGTTAATCTTAGAGCTCTCTCCCCATCTTAGTTGCTACGCTTGGTTGCCCTTATGATACCATCATTGACGAAAGGAAGCTTGCATCAACAAAATTATCCTAATCCCTTCATCCCTTCATTTCAATTGATCTCATAATGGTATCCCCCTTAAACCTTTCATCCATTGAATTATGCACAAAGTTATGGAAGAAACCTATAGAAAAGAGAACTTGAAGAAGTAGAGGAGGTCACACTGGCTACATTTGTTTTATCACCTCTCCTTTTTCTTTGCTTTAATTTTAAGCCTTCCCAAGTCTTAATTGGAGACATTAACAAACTCTTGTTTTCTTACGTAATAAAAACTCATTTTCTTGTGCCACAGCATTAGAGTCACCGTGGTAACCATGTTGTTCCATTTGGGACGCGCTGAATGCCACTAGTGGCTAGGGAATAAGAGGTGAAATTTTATATTAGTTTAATCCCTCCTATAATAGGGGTTTACAATATTGTCCCACCGTTGCGAGAATTTACAATTTTTCCTGTTTGGCAGGGGTTTAGGAAGAATTTCCTCAAAAGTGTAAGGGTGTGAATGTGGCCTATTATAATATTTAGATGTCATAACGTATATAAAATAATATTAAAAAAACTCATTTACGGTCCTGGAGCAACTAAGGTTTTTTTTTTTTGAAAAAAAAAAAATAATAAATGGTTATTCTTCCGTTTTTGTCCGCTGGCTTCGTGGTTGCCAATTCCTACTTCTACTCGACCTGCGCCACCTCAACGATATTATTAAGAATAAATAAAAGAGATAAACAAAGGAAAAGATGGAAATCAGCACTAAAATTATGGAAATGATAAGGTCCTGTGATACTTAAGAATAAAATAGTCTATGAAAAAGACATTCACAAAGGGATTTTTTTATTCTATTGATTACAATGAAGAGTGCCTCACGCTGGCCTGCAAAATGGGGATCAACACGTGCACTCACATGTTATATTTCCAAGTTATGCCTGATTGACTAAAAAGGGTTTTCTGGAGCAACTATACAAAGTAAATATCGATAATTGGTAATAAATAGAATGACAGTTAGAAATTAGCAAAAGTAAAATTTCTAGTCAATAATCGCAATCGTCTGATCTCAAAAGCTTAGATAGCTATCTTTCAAAAATTTCATTCATTTTCTTGGTTTCCGCGGGAAGAATCCATTGAAAATGGAAACTCATTTAGTGATTGGGTTGAATGCACGTTGAATTCATTGAAGGATGATGGACACCGTAATCTAGGTGCAATAGCATCCTACCACATATTACCTCCCACGGCCAAAAATTATATTTAAATTATTTTTTTAAGAGTATTCATACATTATAATCTCAATTGGTATTATAATTAAATTCTAAGACATTTTTACAATTTGTTAACAATTATCTATTACTTCTAAACTTTTCCACCGGTTGACGGCTCCCACAAACTTGAAGAGATTTGCAACGACGTCACTTCAGAAATGTTGTTGGGGAGATTTAAACCCAGGGCCACCTACTTGTGAGGCCATGTCCTGCACCACTAAAGCACAATTTAATTCAAATACCAAGTTTTGTCAAATTTATAATATTTTACATTTTTATTTTATTTTTTTAGAAAATCAATTTTAAGGGCACTTAAGTCATTTTTCATCCATGAAAGACTTGATTTTAAAAATTGAAAATAAATATATAAAAGTACTGTAAAATGACAAAACTTGGTATATAAATTTAATACACTTTAAAAAATATGTTTATGAAAAAATCATAATTAATAATAAAAAATAAATAAATATTGTATTTCACGGTAAGGCATACAATAAAACTCCACATGATACTCCAAAGTCCAGCCTCCGGCGGCGCGCAACCCAATCAAAGGGCACGTTTGGTAAAGTAGCATGGGAAATGCGGGAGGAAAAACGTGGTAACACGGATTTCGAAATCTATCATTTCACAACTAATCATTATATTTTTACACTTTTACCCCTATATTGTAATCATTTTCCCTATCAACTATCTTCCAACAAACCTATTTATTCCAACTTTACCCCTATTATTTCATATCAATCACACAATTTTCAAAATATTCCATTTTCCATTCCCACCAAATACCATATTTCCCCCCACTTTCATATTCCCAAACATCCCCTAAGATCAGTACCACGTTTGCGAAGTATCAGAGGCCGTCTTTGGATGCAGTCCAACGGAGACCAGCTTTGCTGTAGCAGCCTTGCCGGGCGTGCGATGCGGCTGGCAATCATGACGCAGCAACCAATCCCCACCGTCTATTTTTTGGGATCATGGATATCGACGACTCTCGTGAGGCTATTTTGGGAATAAATTGCAGCAACCTCCTTTCCCTGTTTTCCAGTTATAAATCCTTGCACCCTTTCTCTTTTTTAACTAATCAAATCACGATTGTAATCCGGTGCTAGAAGGACGTATAATCGTCTATTTGGCAATCGCACGTTTTTGATAATTAATGGATGATTGCAATTAGTTTATTAGGATTAGATGATAAAGGTAGAAGAAAATATAAAATAGGAATAAGGACCAAGCGGAGATCGAAGATTGGATGGCCAGAAAATGGCAACCGGCGAGAATTGGCAAAATTCATCCAAAATCAGTGGTGGAATGGATACGACTTTTTTTTTCGAAGAAGAAAAAAAAAAAAAAAAAAAGCCCATTTCCTACGTTGGTGGGCCCCAGCAGCTTGCATCACTTTCCACCTAAACGTTCAAACGTGGCCGTTCATCTAAATACCCAAGTGATGATCTGAACCACTGCTAATCGCATTTCTCGAAGTAGATTTGGGATCGTGACACGAGCATAAAAAACGCGTCATGCTCTGGAGCGTACGATCAAGAGTAGGAGTCTGTTGTGCTATGTGCCAACAAAGCCCAAATATGTTGCTGTGCCGATCGACGATTTGAACTGTCGTCGCATATTTCGTCGCGTGGACGAGAGACAGCCGCACCAGCACCATCAGTAGCCTTTGCAGTAAATGCTTGGACGGCCTCAAGCCATAAGGCAAAATCTACGATTCCGACAATATTTCAATTTTCAAGCATAAAAAAAATAAAAAGGTCGCGATCTTTCATTGTCGCATAAAATTTTTTTTTTACAGATGGTTAGGGCTGTACTAGATCCTTCTTGTAAAATTCTATAATTTTTTAAAATTTGTTTGGTATCTTATTTTGTTTGAGTTAATTCTCAAAAATCAAAAAGCGCCGATCCATGATTACTTAGTTAATCATCATGTCATGATGGCGATGATCAGAAGCAAGAGGAAAATAATCATACCAATAGGATTTAATAATCAGCTGAAAATGATTTCCACATAGAGAGAGATGTTTGTATTCCTTTTTGCTATGTAATCGACGGTCCAACAGTTTATTATTAGAGGAATGAGGAAAGAAATAATCACCTCTGTAATCAAATCCACAGAAAACCAATCTTTCCGCACGAGTGCCAAATAAAGTTGCGTGTGGGTCTACCAAATCGTGGCCTACTCCAGAAGTTTCAGAGAAATTGGCGAGGTGAGAGGGCGGGAGTGAGTGTGCGTTTAAGTCGGCGATTATTTTAAACATCGGGCACGGGAATCCAAGGAGGGGGTGTGAGGTTCGTCAAAAGGAATCGCACGTGAGGTCGCCGCTCTACAGATCGGTCAATTATACGGCCTCGGTATCGGCGTCTTCGGATAAAAGTCGTCGAGAAGTGACTGCTTTATCCAGGTGGGCCGTCAGTCGCGTGTTTAGAACCTCCATCCTTTGATCCGAACCGTTCAAATGAAATCTACCAAAATTTCGTCGAATTATTAACTGGTTTTGGTTGAAAAATCGTCTGAAGACGTGTCGACTAAGCAGTAGTATTTTTTAGCCGTTCGTTGAGGTCTGGAAGAGATGTCGGTTGACTGGGCCCTATTTTCCCATGAATCATGGAGGGGGATGCTTCTGGATAAAAGACAGGGATTTGCACCACGTGGTGGGCCATCGGGTCGAGAAAGCCCGCGGGTCAGAGGCGTGCGGGCGAATGCCCACTTTCTCCGCTGAGTTGGAACGGAAGGTGCGGTAGAAATTTTGGATCTGGTCGCGTACCACGCCGATTCCATGATTATCTCGCTCTAGATGTGCCGATTTCACTAATCAGTTGTGCGGAGATGCATCTATGAGCCCCTTTCAATGTAACCCATTGGTTTTCAATATAAGGTGGTTCATGAAAAATCTACTCAATCTATTTTCGTGATGAATAACTCAATCTATTATGTTTAGCCTCATTTCTATTATTATAAAAACTCTTATATTTATCTAATATACTATATGAGTCTCATATACAAATATATAAAATCAACATAATAAAATAATTTAATACCAAATATCAATTTTTAAGTAGTATTTTCAATAACTAAATTATCTAAAATATCATTATTATATGAATAAATAATTTTATTAAATATTACTACATTCA
>JAXCLR010000073.1:10572977-10592297 GCA_035584095.1 Annona squamosa
CACTCATCTCTTGCTGCTTAATCTCCGATACACCGGATCTCCCGTGTATTTTTTTCGTTTCCTCTCTATCCCATGGCAGAAACTGAGTCCAAAAGTCTGAAACGAGCCCGGGCCGACTCGGATAACTCGCCCGAGTCTCATACCGAGTCGCAGCCCGACTCACCGGAGGCAAAGCGCCTGCGCGCCGACTTCCTCGAAATCCTCGACGATCCTGACAGCGCAGGCGAAAGGAATGACGACCTGGCCTACGTAATGAAGAGCTTCGAGGAAGAGATCGCCTCCTCCCTGCCGCAACCGCCGGCGTCGGACTCCGGCGAGCGCCCGCCCGATCTGGGATACCTTTTAGAAGCCTCGGACGACGAGCTTGGCCTGCCGCCCACTGCCTTGGAGCGCGAGGACGTTATCCGCGACCAATTTGAGGGGGGAGGATTGGGTCAGATGTGGGGATTTGAGGATGAGATTCCCAGCTACGATGTCCTGGAGTTTGGGATTCGCCAGATGAAGGAGAACGAAGAAGAGGAGGCACCCTTCGTTTTTGAAGGGCTTTTTGATTATTCCGATGTGGGATGCGGGCCGTCGGAGTTTTCTAATGTTTCGTGGCAGCCCGAAACGCTGCCGGCGCTGTAGTTGTTATCATAACGGCGCCGGCGGGGGCGGGTTGGTGGTTCTTTTTTCCCCCTTGTATATTTGGAAATAGGGAAAAAAAAAGAAGAAAAGGATGAAAAGGGTAGTAGTCAGAAATCTCAGTGTCTCTAATCAGGTGGTTTACAATCTCGACTTAATTTTTGAATTATAAAATTTAATATAAATTTATTTCTTTAAATTTGTTTAACTAGACAAGTAGGGCCCGCATCTGGTGAATTTCGACCGTTGGTTTGCTTGTAAGTTGTATGAAACATTCGTAAAGTTGGTGCATTGGCAGAATCAGGCTTTTCAAAGAGGTGTTTCCTAGTAGGGGCAGATAGGCAAATAGTGGAAAGATTGGAACGAGGGTCGATGTGGTAGGCCCACCGGGACCTGGTAATCAGTAGTAGTCTGTTGATTGGATACGGTGAACACATTCGCATATTAATCTGCATAAATTGTCAACGCTGCAGATTATTTCACGTAATGCTAGTAGTAATTGACAAGGCGAAAATGACATCCACGCTTACATTATTGGCTTAAAAATCATGTGTATGAAGCGTTAGACTTGAGGAAATGGAAAATTATTTCGAAACTTTTTTCTGTCCCATGCCGACATCGCAATTGTCTTCAAAAGAGTCCCGTCCGTGATGTGTGGCAGGTGGGCTCTTTTTATTTCCGTTTCTTATATGCTGACATTTTGATATTGCAAGGGGACGCATTCACGTGACTTGAACCAGGGTGGGCTGATCTGCCCAAATCCCAATGGCATGTTCTTAAAAGAGGCGTGATTTAGCCCGGCCAAAATATTATATATATATTTCAGTTTTTTTCAGAAATTTACGAAAATGCAGTTATGTTTAAAAATCCGAAAAAAAACTTAAAATCATCTAAATGAGTAACAACTTGGTTTATAAATTAAATACACCTTGTTTTAAAAATGCAGTTATGTTTAAAAATCCGAAAAAAAAACTTAAAATCCTCTAAACGAGGAACTACTTAGTTTATAAATTAAATACACCTTATTTTATATGTTCATAAAAAAAAATTTAAAAATATGTTTTTAACTGAGACCTTGGTTAGCTCAGCCTAACTAAATCATGACTCTTCTTAAAATAAGGTAGCTATGACAAAACAAAAAAAAAAATTACCCTTATTTTCAAAGAGCGCACATTTATAAGTGGTTAATGATTTAATACCTACGGTAAGCATAGAGATTCTACACTTACTCTTAGCCTTTTAATTTTTAAATAGTTCTAAAATCTAAATCAGTAATTATGTTTAATACCTGTTATTTATTATGCTATCAAAAATTTTTTTATATAAAAATTCGTATTTTCTAAATTAGATACCTTAAAAATGAATATATAACTATGAAAACTTTTGATGCTTTAGCATTGCACCGAGACTTGTACTTATTAAGCCATGTTCGGTTGATCCTTGCTTCAATTATTTTAATAGCCCGATAGATGTCGCTGCGTCATCTCTTATTATTTCTTGATTCTATCATATGATTCCATTATATTTCATGATATCCTTTTAAACAGAATCATGTAACCTAATCCCTCACCCCTCATGTGGACAAGCTTGCACTTTGGTTGAAGTCTTGCATCCAAATGTTATTTTTAGTTTATGGAAATGCTCTAGGATTTTATAGAAATGATTTTATGAAACTATCTTTATTTTTAAGATATTAGTGATTGATACAAAATTTATTTTATTTTTTGTGTTTAAGATCACTTGTTTAGTTGGGAGATCAAGTTTTATTTAAATCTAATAATGCACGAGTTACATTTGCAAGAAAATAAGTACATTCATGTATAAATTTAAAAAAATATTTAAAATTCATTCACATATATATATATGACAATGTCGTAATATTTCATAAAATTATTTATCTACATAGTAGTGTTGTTTTAGATGATTTGGGTTTGAAGATTTATTTAAAAATTGATATTTAGGATTAAATTATTTTATTTTATTGATTTTATATGTTTGTAAATGAGACCTATATAAGTGATATTGACAAAAAGAATTTTTATAATAATATAAATGAAGTTTAATATAATAGATAGAATAGATTTTTCATTAACTATCTAAATGTTAAAACGATGAAGATTCCATAAAAAAGGTTTCATAAAAGTGTCTCCATTTAACTTAAATCACTTATCCCAATCCTTTGTAATAAGAAACTCATTTAGCCCATCAGTGCGAGCATGATGATTATGATAATTGGAAGAACTACTTAGGTGGGTGATGTGATCGCAATGACGCCTGCTTGTTAACTCCAAACATGTTCCATGAGCATCGACAGGTTATAAGTAATTTTTTATTTGTTAATCCACTCTCTCTCTCTCTCTCAATTTAGTAGTACCAATGAATTACTCGATGAAATCATTTAAGGGCACATTCGGGAAAAGGTTTTTAAAAAAAAATAAGTAGAAGAATTCTGAGAAATGGTGAGAATGTAATGTAATATAATAAGTGTAAAGAAAATCAATATAAAATAGACATAATATTTACATAAAAATGTTTAAAATGATTAGAATGAAAAGATAAAAATAAAAAATTGGATGGGTGATTAGTTAATATTTAAAAAGGTGTATGTGATAAAATGAGAAAAAAATTCAATTAAAAATGCCAAATGAACATTAAAGAAAGAAAATTAAGTTAGTGTAGAAATATACTCTCTTCTATATTTTTCCCCATGCGAAGCCATTGGTAGGTCCTAGACCTTGATTGAGGATGGCAATATAAAATGGAGGAAAGACAATCATGATGAAATGGATGGTATTTTTAAAATATTTTTCACAAGCTTAATAGATCTGTTGAATTTGTATATTGTATTCTGTGCATGAATTATTTACCTAGTGTTTTGCATATGAGAGTGCATGATTAGTACACAAGATTGTAAGTACTAGTAAATACATATTAGTTTTATATAAGTACCAATGAGTCCTATGTGTAAGTTTATCAGTTAGAAATTCAAAGAAGTCTTAGATAGTGTCCCAATGAGTTGTTAGAGAAAAGATCGTCATAGTATTCAACCCTAAATTGATTGCTAGTTCTCTCCCACAGTTTTTCCCGGATGTATTGTATATTTTTATATAACAAGTAATATGATATTACAATCAAATAGATGTATAATCTTTCACAACACAATGGAAATTTTTCTACAAACTTCCATCATTAGGGGAAAATTACAACCCCACAACACGAAGGGACAAATTTCCAAAAATCCTACAAGGGAGAGATGAATACAGATCAGTTGACAAACTGTCATCATCCGTGACCATTTGAGCAGTTTTTCCTTTGTTGATTGAGTGAAGAGTTTTTCACATAAATTTTAACGTCTGGTGTGCATGATCTGATGTTGTTTCATTATCACTTCTCCGGCTGCAATCTATTGCAACTTAAATCACGTTTGATAACAAGATTTATATTGATTTTCAAAATTTCAGTCGATCCCCGGCGCAATTGCGTGAAGCAGAGTCAGAGCCATGAGTTGAATATAAAAACAGGGGGAATTAGGTATGCAAGTAAGCAGGTTAAGACGTTAAGTAGAGAAGGGCAATAGAACATGCAGCATGTTTTCGTGCGTAAGTGGTGGGCGGTGGCTGGTCATTTGAACTTTTTAAGAGTGGACGGAGAAACTTCTAAAATATTATATTATGGGCGCTGCAACGAACTGGAGCGAGTGGGTCTGCGTGATTGCCAAAACCAGTGCTCAAAATAAAATCATTCCACCGCCTAATGGTCGGTCCCACATGAAGATGACGTCCGCCAAACCAAACCCAACACTGATTTGAATTCCGGACTGGACCGACGCCTTGATCGGTAGACTTTTTTTTTAATTAATAAAAAGACGAGAGAGAGAGAGAGAGAGAGATTACCCAATTTGGATTAATTCCACGGAGCAAAAGAGGAACAGGTGGGGTGAGAAAATTAATCAAGCAAAGCTCTTCAATGATGGGCTTACTTTTTCTTTTCTTTTTTTTTGATGGAAAATGATGGGCTAACTTTAATGGCACATTAGTCTGCTGAGTTGGGAGCCGTTCGCTTGCTTTACTAGCTGTTCACCTTAATTACTCGAAATCTTTGACTCCAATCATGCCATTTCACTCGAGTTCTGGATTTAACTTTTTTTTTTTCAAATAAATAAATAAACGAGTTCGGATAAAGAGAGGTAATCCTGTTAGTACTGGGCTAAGTAAATATTCTTCGTATATTTATTTATATAAGTATATTTAATATATAATTCAAGTTTTACTATTTTTAAATATATATATTTTTTGAATTGTAAAACATGTACGTATATATATATGTATTTAAAATATTTTTATCTTTAAAAATTTTTAAAAAAAATATACATATTCAAAAATAGTAAAACTTAGTTTATATGGTAAGTACACTAAGATAAACAAATATATAAAAAATAAAAATATTAAAAATGAGTTTTTTTAAGATGGGGTGAGCAAGATATTTGCTTAATCCGGATTAACAAGACTAGTCTTCTGAAATAAATAGGCTTTTTTTAATCTCTTATCTTACAACTTAAAAAATCATACCAAATATAATTTTCTAATTCTTGCTCAACAAATATATTTGACAATGTGCGCATAGGAGACATTGTTCGTAAAAATCTGAGATAAAACTTTCTCAATTGGGATCGAACCCATGACACCCAGCATGAAGGTTATGCTTGTGTTGGAAAAATAGACTTCGTTTGACCATGTATTAAGCAAATTATAAGTTTAGTTTATCAATTTCTTAAAGTGTTTGGGTATTTACCACTGCAAAAAATATCGTATATGTGGCCAACTTTTTAATCCAAAATTTTAATTTGGCAATGTTATCTTTGGCCACATTTAATCAAATGCAGCAAAATCTTATATTGCGTGCGTGCAAAAATTTTATTAATATTTACAGCCAAATTGTGATAGCTACTTTACATGTACTTTTATTATACTCAATCAAAAATCATTAAACAAATGAACCAATTTTTGTAACTAGATTATTAATTGTAGCTAAAATATATATAATGCAACCAAATTTATATTATATGCGGGGAAAAACATTAACCACTTGAAGTGAAAGTTGTTGCAGCAGACTTCCATAGTAACTCCCAAATTTTAGGAGCAAAATGGATAAATTTTATATTTGCAGAGAGCAAAATTAATGTACTTTCCACAAATGACCGATGCATTCTGTGCACCCTCGGTAGAAATTCTACGCGGCCAAAAGTCAAAAAAGAGAAATTTCGCGGAAAGCTCTTTCCTCGGTGTTTGATCATCTTATGCATTTCCTTTGCGGAGAAGGATTTGGAGGTGTTTCGTGAACGATTATAGTCTTGTATCGCTATTTGCTTGAGTAGAGAAATTCAAAGCCATGGTGCATCTGGAAAGAGTAATTTCGCAGAATGCTCTTTCCTCGGTGTTTGATAGTTTTTATGCATTTCCTGTGCGGAGAAGGATTTTGGGGGTATTCTGTCGTTATTTGCTTCCGTGGAGAAGAAGGCTTCGCCGCGTTGTCTTTACATGACGAACGGTATCAATGGAACCAGCGGCTAGGACGATTGATGAAGTCCATGAAAGCTCGCCATCTCTTCCTCGTTTTTGGCAGAGCGTTTAAAATCTTACGTACAAGAAATGGAAATGTACAAATAAAAGCGGCGGAGCAGCATAGCGAAGTCTCTAGACGCACTTTTACAAAAATCGCCTCGAGTTCAAGTAAATACAAGAGACGACCCAACTAGTGACTGGGCGCAAAATATATAAAATCATTAATCTGGTATTAAACGAATTACAAAGAAAACAGAAGCTTTCAAAACCATGACAGTAAAATAAATGATTCTGAATCTTAATCATGGCCGGTTTTCACCCTTCCCTTGTGGAAGATTAATGGCGATGGCACATAATCCACAAGCAAGTTCTTTGTGTCTATTCAGGTGGCAGTAGGCCGTGAATTCAAGTTCAAGGACCAGCAGTTCCTGCACCTACCCCTTCCTAGCTCTGGCAGCTGCACCGTCGGCTCACGTTTGGGATGCGACACATGGATCTGCTTCAGTAATTGATTAGGCCCAGAGCCTGTGTCGAGAACCTTCCATCTGGGCCGGCAGACGTAAGGAAGAGATTTTTATTATTATTATTATTTTTTTACAAAAAGGAAGCTACTTCCTTCGGAAGATATAAATAATGAGTTCTGTTGTTTACTTTTTTTCTTTTTTTTTTGGAACCGTTTGGAAGTGGGAAAACTTCTTGTTTGTAATCCTAAAATGCCTGTGTCTTCTTGATTCCACAGGCGAACATGATTTTATATTTACGTCATCAGTAGAGGGCCATGTTGAGATATGTTTGGACAATTGAGTACGTGAAACGCAAGGCTTGCGGGTACACATGGGGGTCCTGCCCACTTGCAGGACCGCATCATTTCAATTTATTGGTTGGGTAGATGTTAACCTAACGACAATCCCTTTCCCAAATCGTCTTTTTATGATTAATCCAATACCGTTCAAGATACATGACCCAATAGATGTCCCTTTTTTCTCTTCTTCTAACAAAAGGGTAAAAGTTCCTCGCAAAAAGTTTCGTTGTGCTCTAATTCTGTGAGGTTTTAGCGGTTTTTTGTTTTTTTAAAAAAAGACCATATAAGAGTACCATTGACAATATCACCTGAATATTTAAAAATTACGACGAGGATTCGATCTTTTCGCGAGTATTCCAATGGATTCGAACCCCACCTGCGCTTATTTTTCCTGAAAAAAATGAAACGAAAGTTGTCAATTCTAGAGAAAATTTAAACTAAAATTGTTACGGGGTAGTAAAAATCCATCGGCTGCACTGAAAGGGCCTTTCTTGGGTCCTCGCCGAGCCTGTTCGAACGTATAGTCTAATTTAATTTTCAAAAACATTAATTCAACCAACACAGTTGAACATCTGAGTTGGAAGATCAAGCATCGATTCTCCTCAAATTGATTTGAAAAGGGTCCGAGATGGCCCAAGGCCTTTAAGACTCCTAAGTAAACTACATGGACGATTATTTATGGGCCACCCAGTTTGTCTTGAATCTTTCCCAGTGGGCTCTGGCTGAGTCCTTATGCAAAACCCATATGTGAATACGCCAATCTTCGTCGCCGGTAACCACGATAAATGAAATATAAAAGCAAAATTTTAATTAGTTTATTCGATGTTGAAAAATCAAAGTTCATGATAATCATTCATTAGTGATGTAGTTGGGGTGCAAGATCAACGGCGCCACTTTGCTGGTGTATGATCCATAGAACTGCATTTGTTCACCCGTTAAGCGCATTGTCAAATCCAGATAAATACCTATTTGGGTCCAAAAAAATTTTATAAACTAGGCCCAAAACGTGAGGATCTTATAACTTCAAACATGTTGCATAGAGACAGCGGAACCCGCTAGATCTTGGCTGCATTCCATTTACTTGGACGGCAGAAATTATAAATCTTCAGCTACCACCACGCATCATCAAAATCCACAACAAAATAGCAAGTTTCTTGGGAATATGTGGACAACCAAGCACTTCCAAATGCAGGGCATAGAGAATTGAGGTTCAATCATAGCAAATTGTCATTCGTCGAAATTGTATTTATTTGACTTGGATTTTGGAAGCACAAGAGAAAAGAATCATTAACAGGGGCAATAGGTCAGATGCTAGCGTAAGCAGAACTTGGCTGCTTCCACTTCATCTGACTTGCAATTTTCAATTTCATTTTGCTTGGCATCCGAAGTTGGCATTGAAGGCGGCTGCAACAACAGAATGACTCAGCAACGTTTCATCTGGCCTATATAAATGCAAGTGGTATCATATCATGGAAGTCACATGCAACGAATGTGGCTGGACAGTGATGGGCCAACATTGGCTTTCACTGTTCAATATCGTCACTCATTGATTATGCATTTATGGCCTGCATATATAGTGACATTTTGTTCAGTCTAGTTTGGCATGAGAATCCAAACTCATGATTTTTCCCCCCTGTTTACTAGAAAGAAATTAGTCTCATGGCTCCAATAGATAAGGCTTTTGGTGACAAAGTTGGTAATCAGGGAAGATGGGAATCGGTCCATTATTTCCTCAGCAGAAATAGTTGGTGTTGGCACAGTCGCAGTCAAATGAATTAATTAGTTAATTTTCTTAACCTATTCATTTCATTTCATCCATTTTTCCTACTTCCATTAGTCAAACGCAGTGGATTTGGCTAACTAATCATGATGTGGGTATGAATGCGACACTGAAAGACGACAATGAAGAGGTCTGCAATAGACATGATTAAAATAGGAAAAACAATGTCAAAGAATTGGGTTGTCTGGTTATGAGCTATCAATGGCAATCATCCAGAAAAAAAAAAAAAAAAACAACAACAACAACATAGAATGAAAATTAAGACAGATAAATCCAGAGGTGGAAAACAATACTGGCTCCAATACTGGCAGATACTGTACAAAAGAAGTCCTTGCAAGCTAAGATCTGGTTGGGCATTTCGAGATCAACCAAAATCGTACAGTGGTTGAACCGAGAAAAACCTGCCAAAAGTTGAGCTGCATCCCCAGGAGAATGTTGATGGGCTGAACACACGTAATGAGAGTAGGAAGAGGCACAAAAGCCCCCAGATGTGTTGGAAAGAGGTACACAAGTCCCTTTTATAGTGACTTTATTTTTTTTCCCACATATTATCCAAGGCTTTTTAAAAAAATTTTACTTATTTTAATTCTATTTACTTTATGGCTCACCTTTCTCCTTGGTTCTTCTTTTATATGCTTACTTTTTTACATCCAATATTCGAACAAACATGTCAGTGGTCTCCTCGTTAAAACATTCACTAAACCTATCTACTGCCGTTCTCTGGGCTTTTTGAATGTGCGGTTGGGAATTTTACAAAAGCAAATGTGATCAGATCATCATGTATATATGTGATAATATTTCAAGTATTTGGACCGCACTATAATTACTGTGGTGTCCACTGCAAATGGGGCTTACTTAATCATAAAATTAATATCTACTTTGTCAATTGTATTTAGATTTATTTACTTCAATAGCATATGAATTTTTGTCCGACTCGAATAGGATCCCGATCATGTGCACTCAGCTGCAAATACACATTTGTTATTTTTAAAAAAAATTTTACACAATTGCTAGTCTAAGTGTGTTTAACATTTTATCAATTTTGGAGATGTTAGATTTTTTTAGATTTTTAAAAAGTCATTAATATTTTAGTAATTTTAAATTACTAAAATACTACCAATTTTTAAAATTCAAAAAATCTAAAAATCTTCAAAATTAATAAAAATCAATATATATGTTAAATACGCTTAAATTAACAATTTTATGAAAAAATTTTATGAAAATATTTAAAAATGGATTAAATACACCTATGTGCACTAGAGCTAAGTGCAACCGGGTGCATTTTATAAAACCCCAATCAAGTATGTGTATTGGTATATGTAAAAATATATATATGTGCATAGGCACTATTGTAAAATAGTACAAAATTTACGTAAGTAAGTAGTTTAACGTAAACATCAATTTTAAGGAAGTTGTGATCTAGTGTACCTAGCTACACTTAGCTTAGGAAATCATTTTAAAATTTTTTTAAACATTTTTTATGCAACTATTAATTAATCTAGGTTTATTATGAATTTTTTACTATTTTGAAAATTTGTGAATTTTTTTGAATTTTTTAAAATTAGTGTCAATTTCATAATTCAAAAATTATTAAATTTCCATTGATTTTAAAAATATCTAAAAATCTCTAAAAAGGGTAAAAATTAATACACACGTTAAATACACCTAGATAACAATTTTATAAAAAAGAGATTAATACACCCAGATGCATTTAAAAATATCCCAATTTAAAGTTGTAGTTTTCAAAATCTAAATTTAAAATATGATTTTTACATAGATAAATGATTATATAATGTATTATTACATCTTAACGCAGGACCCATTTTGTAGCAAATTGCATTATAATTATAGCGTAATTTATCTGCACTAAAAGAGTTTTATCTTTAAATATAGGAGCCTAGTTATATACATTATAATATATTTTAGGGTGTATTTCAGCCTAAAATAATAAAACCTTTCCGATTTCAAAAGAGATAATTTTTTCAAAATCAGAAAAGTTTTATCTCCAAATATAAGAGCCTGGCTAGATACACTATAAAATATTTTAGGTTGAAATACAACATTTATTTGTTTTATTTTTATTCAAATTTTCATAAACTTGTTCTCGTAAGTATAATTAATTCGTATACTAAGTTTTACTATTTTATATTTTTGCATATTTATTTTTATTTAAAAAAGTCATCAATTTCAAAGACATTTAATTTATTTTTCACTTCTTAAAAAATTTGATTTTTAAACCAGCCGAACATGCGAGGGCAATGGCCAGCAAGCTACCCGCATGGGTTTTGACTCTCAAGTTGTTCCTGTAGTGTAGAAGCTTCGGTCTCCTAATATGACAGCGTTAATCTTTCGTATTAGTAGCTTTAGTTTCCTCTTGATATTGTAAAGGAAAATTATAAAGTTTCGTGAGATTAAATACAAGAACTCTTATGAGTTTGAATTGTTATACTTAGATAGAGAAAATTGAGATAGTATAAAGGATGTTTTCATAATGGAATAATAAAAAAATCTAATTTTTACAAATCAAAAATAAATAATATAAAAATAGTAAAACTTAGTATATGAATTTAATGCACTTAGGGAAATAAGTTTATGGAAAAATTAAAAAATATAATTAATTATAACAAAAATCGAATATTATATCTTAACCTAAAATACATCATGATGCATATAATTGAGGTCATTATATATATATATATATGGGAGTTGTTCCGATGCAAACATTTATCCATATATAAATTTTATAGCAAATGATTTATATGTTGAAAAGATCACTTTAAAGTTGTTATTTACATCAAATATTTTATTACGTTGAATTTGTACCATTTTCATATGGGGCCCATATACATTTCTGATTAGGATGAAAGTTGGTACGATAATATAATATATTATTATAAATACAATTGGTAGAGTAGATTATGATTTGATGATCATGTGGAGCCCATTTCAGGAATGCTGCACCTGAATATTTCTGTGTGTGTATATATATATAGTCTTTACATATGAGTTACACTGGTTGGCTGAAGACAAAGATCTACATTTCTCGGCATAAGATTAGGCCTGCACTTTTTGGCTGTTGAAATTAAAGCAGACAAAATCATAAACCGCAACTAAAAGGAATCAATTACTCATTATATAAGTTCACCCGATTCTGCTATGTTATCACACTTCAGTTGTCGAAGGGCTAGGTGTATAATTATAACGAAAAAACATCGGTTAAGTTTTTTGGATTTAAAAGTCCCATAAACACTCGATAGATAGTATTAGAGCTTACAATTAAACAAATCTATCCAAAAGGGGATGCAACTTAGGGAGGGAAAGTCGGATTCAAAGTGGAACCCACATTTACGCTATTTTAAGAAACTTCTATGTTTACTCTTATCTTAAGAAATTTTTATCTTACTTTATTTTAGGTCGAATCAATTTTAAATATATTCTATACTATTCTTTTAGGTCAATTTGGTTCTAATTTTGATTCTAAATCGTTTATTTGCACTAATCTTCATATTATATTTGAAAATCATAATCTTAATATAGATTTTACTTAAAATTTTTCTAATCAATTTGATAATAATTTAATACATTGATTAAATATACTAAATAATTGGTAAACTAAACAAGTTTCTGTATTTTTAAATATATATTTTATATATCTTGAAAGTTATAATATATTCAATAAAAAAGTTATTAAATATGTAAAATTAGTAATTCTGGCCAATTTCACATAACCTGATCTAAGAACCTTCGTTACCCTAATTACACTATGTATTTTTTAAATTAAAACTTACGTTATTTTAGGCCCCTAATCCTATGCTCCTGTGCTGCATGCTCCCGGGCGCATTCCCTATTTTTTTATTTTTTTGAAATTTTTTTACAATAGTATTAATCTATATGTATTTAATATGCGTATAAATTTTTATCATTTTAGGGGTATTTTAGATATTTATTTTTTATTTTTGAAAATCAGTGGCATTTTAGGTAATTTAAAATTACCTGAAATGACACTGATTTTTAAAAATCTAAAATAAATATCTAAAAATCTTCAAGAATGGTAAAATTTAATACATATGGTAAATCCACTTAGGTTAACAAGTTCATGAAAAAATTTTGAAAAAAAAATTAAAAAATAGGTACATGCTCCCGGGAGCATTGAGACTCAATGCTCCCAGGAGCATAGGATCAAGAGCCGTTATTTTATGGGTAGAAAAATATAGGAACTATGTTTCCCATTTTAGGATACCTGTTGGGTCAATTAATATATCTTACCCAAGTTATACCCTAATGTTCGAGAGATTGGAAGATAAGGGAGAGATTGTTAGGCCATCCTATGTAAGAGCTAAGGATGCACTTACAAGTTAGGCTAGTTTTAAGATTGAGATGATGATAAGCACCCCACAAATTCTTTGTAATTTGTTCCAATTTAGTAGTATGTACTTAAGATTGCCAGAGATTTTATGATACAAATTAGAATAGATACTGTTTGTTTTGGCTGTTACTTCTCGAATTGTCCTTTTCATCCTTATTGTGTCTTTCATCCTCAGCAGTCCTCTCTCACACTCTCATTGTTTCCTGCTCGGTACTGGGTGATACAGTACATCACTACACCAGCAAATTGGATAATGGAAGGGACCAAATTACACGACATACAACCTTTTAGAGAAACGTGACGTTATAACGTTCACATCAAGCATTTGGAATCCGGATTATCCCCAAGATATAGCGCCTAGTTCTCATCCACTTTGTCAACTAGATCCACGTGTGCGAAACAGTGGAAAAACGTTTGATGGTATCTTTGGGTGCTGATCAGGTGCATACACTTTTTTTTTCAAAATTTTTTTACACAAATGTTAATCGAATTATATTTAACATGTATATCAATTTTTACCACTTTTGGAGATTTTTAAATATTTATTTCAGATTTTTAAAAAAATCTAAAAGTATCCAAAAATAGTAAAAATTGATACATATGTTAAATACACCTAGATGAATAAGTTCATGAAAAAATTTTCAAAATTTTTTTTAAAATAGGTGTAGTACACCGAGGTGCATTGGGCTCAATGCACCTGGGTGTATACAATTGTAATCCGGTATCTTTGATTGAAAGCCCAAACTATTGGAATGGAAGACAATAATGGGTCAATTATCAGGACTAGAGTGCAACTTGGGTTGAGCTTTAACTTAGTCTGTCAAATTCAATTTCTAAGCGTGTTAGAACATGTTCTTTTTTAATAATTTAGCCCAAGGAATTTGAACTTGATTTGTAAGTATGATATAATTAAAGTTCAAGTGAACCCGAGCGCAAGCCTCATTGGTAAACAATGATTCCCATCAAGTGCACGACATTGTTTTGAAGTTTGACAGCATCATTTTCCAGTAGCAATTTATGTGGAGCAAAAAAGTGGTGACCTTATTTTCCCCTAGTTCCTATGTCAATGTCCAATAATATGGATATTTAGGAATTATTGTTAGGAATATTTGTAGAACGTTGTTAGCAAAAATTATAAGAATGTCTCATTGATTATAACACCAATTGAGATGATATAATATATGAATATCCATTAAAAAAGTAAACTCGAGTTTGATTTCCCATTTTATATTTATTATAAAATATATTTTATATATAATATCTAAACGATATTTCTTTATATTTGTATATTTTATATTATTTATATTTATGTTTAAATACATGTTTGTCATATTTTTTTATAAGAGTCATATTGTTATTATATTATAAATAAATTATTTTTTGTTTATATTTCTATTATTTACTTTTACATTCATTAATTTTCTTTCATTATCTTGTTTTTTATGTTAAATTTTCTTCTAGAAATATAATATATTATTATATTTTTAAAAATTTGTAGTTTGACTATATATTATTACGTTTGTTTACATGATTTATCATTATTATATATTTATATATAATTTTGAACTTATCACTCTTAAATAAAATATAATTTTATTAACTTAAATTCAAACTCAAAACTCAACTCAAACTTAATTTTCACAAATATGATTAAGTTTAAGTTTTACAAATAAAGTTAAAATTAATGTTTTATAAATAAAGTTAGGATTAGGGTTGAGAAGAACCCGAATTTCATTTGATGGAGTTTCACCCTTTAGTGATTTTTCCAATTTGAAATATAAAAACATTGATGTGCATTATAAGATTCTTCATATGAGCCAATACTAGAACGCACCTCAATAAGTAGGTGTGTTTTCTTCATTTTTTTATGATAATTCATGCCATCGAAAAAAAATAATTCTACTTTAGATCGATACTCGTAATTTAATTTAAAAAATAAAAAAAATTATACTTCATGCAAGTTTTACTTTTTATCTTTTTATAAACATGCGAGCCCATAGTATTTGTGCAAGAGAAATTGGTTGTCGTAAATTTAAAATATAATTTTCATGACTAATTTTTCTCTTGAATCTTGAGTTCATGTCTGCTAGTTGAAACGAATGCATACCCTTTCCTAATGCTCAGACTCTATAAATTTCAGTGGGTAAATTTTGCTCGAAAGGATTTTCTCCTTATTCTATTTTTAAAACCTACTCCAATTCTAGTTTCAAATGGATTCGTTAAAATGGTTTTCATGTTGTATTTAAAAATTATAATTTTATTAAAAATTTTATTAAAAATTTATAATCGATATGATAATAATATAATTTTAAAATATATTGATTAAATGTACTAATACACTAAACAAGTTTCTAGATTCTCAAAAGATCTATTTTACATCTTTAAATAGAGACCCCCTTAAAAGCAAATTATGGGAACTCTTTCGTCGTTACATTGAGTCTCATAGCAGAAATGATGTCCAAACATCAACCTCAAATACAAAAAGTTATTTAATCTAATTCGGTTTGATTTTCGAGGCATATTCATTGGAAATTTTCAAATAATATCAACTCAAATCATTTAAAATTCACCAATCCAAAAAAAATAAAAATAAAAAATTCAGGTTACTTAGTCACTATTTGGGTTAACCTAATTTGTGCAACCCTAACAGAAAGGAACCGTGGATGATACGCTTGAAAAAACAAATTTCGAAAAAAAAAAATTATGGATGATGATCACTTTGAATTAATCTAGTGTTCGAAGAATTAGCATCCACGGCATACATGGTTAGGGTGCAGCCTCGGCGAGTTGAGCCCAAA
Source organism: Annona squamosa (assembly GCA_035584095.1). NCBI lineage: Eukaryota > Viridiplantae > Streptophyta > Magnoliopsida > Magnoliales > Annonaceae > Annona > Annona squamosa. Next base: position 10,588,909 of record JAXCLR010000073.1, read on the forward strand.
TTTAACCCACCGAACCCGAATTCAAATTATGTTTAAACTTGCTTTTTTACAACACGAAACTAAATAAAAGTCTAAACCCGAAAAATCCGATTTATAAATATAATAAAATTAGAGTTCAAATGAACTCGAGCCCCATTTTTATCTCATGTTTATTATAAAATATATTATATACATAATATCTAAATAATATTTTTTATATTTTGTGTATTTTATGTTATTTATATTTATATTTGATACATATTTGCTGAATTGTAATTATATTATAAAGAAAATATATTATTTTTATTTATATTTATCTTTTATTGTTCTCATTTACTTTTACATCTATTACTTTTTTTCTTTTATCTTATTTTTTATGTTAAATTTTCTTTTACAAAATCTTTATATTGATATGTTTTTAAAAAAATTGTAGTTTTATCATATATTATTATATCTATTTATATGATTTGCTATTATTTTATATTCATATGAAATTATAAACTTATTACTCTTAAATAAAATATAAGTTCATTGATTTAAATTTCAACCTCTAAACATAATCCAAATCCAACTTTCAAAAATAAGATAAAGTTTTAAATTTTATAAATAAAATTAAAATTAATATTAATATTTTATAAATAAAATGAGGATTAAAGCTGAGGTGAACCGTGTCTGACACCCTGTGTAACGTGGTGCAAACGGTTTCCATATGAACCGGCACGAAATGAATCACGCCCCAGCCTTACCAAACAGACTCCAATATATAATATATTTTTTGAAAATTTGAATATTAATGGGAGAAATATACGTGGCCTAAAGTCATATGTATCGCACGATGAAAGGGCAGATTTTCATGTAGGTCCATTAAGTTATCAATATTTGCAACAACGGGCTTTAATTTTCAGAAATGGGTGGTTTTGGTCTTTCCATTTGCGTAAAGTTTTAAAACGGTTAGATTTTGAAATAAAATGATCAAAACGGAGTTTTAATTTCTAAATAAACATCTTGAATTTTCAATTAAAATTTAAAAATATTCTTTTTAACAATAAAATCAATTAAAAAGGCCTTGAAAATTTAAAACAACTACGGTAGTCCATTTTGAAATTTGAAGAAATTATTAAAGGTTATCTCCATAATTCTATGTTAAAAAATCAAATAATGTTAGGTGGTTGCTTAATTAGAGGGACCAAAACTGCATATTTTTAAATCAGAGGTACATTTTCCTCCTTCCTCTGTTGTAGAGTGAGGTGGAAAGACGTTTTGTGGAACTACTTTCAGAAAAAAAAATAAAAAATCAGAGGTACATTTTTTTTTTAACTAGAAGCCATTAATGTAAATGGGAAACTAATGGCCAAAATTTTCAAAATTCGTAAAGTTAAGGGAATGTATGCAAATAGCCCCGAGGGAAGGCCGTTGTAGTAAAAAAAGTCTCCATCCTCGGGTAATGGGATCCACCGTGGCTGCTGGGTGGCCGGTTGGGGAAAAAAAAAAAAGCTAAACGAAACGATACACCGTAGTACTACATAAAATTTGGTACAGCCACTATATCGTACAATTAATCTCATCTAATCCATCTATTTAATCATATCTTACGTGAAATCTTTCGGTCCGAAAAGTGATTTATCGACGTAAAATTTTAAATACTCTTCCTCGCAAGGATGCTGAATCGCATGAATTATCATTATCTAGTCGTGTAGTTGGGTTTCAGTTTTAATTCTCAGATCATCGACGTAATGAAAAATATGATGGACGGTTCTGATTACTCCATTTCACTATCTACTGTTCGCTGCGTTTTGCCGAGAGAGTGACGCGATTCGAGCGGCCGCGATTTCACGAAAATATACGGGGAAACGAGATTCCACTCATTTGGTATTGCTGACCTGTCACGCTGCTGGCGGAGTTGTCAACCGGCGTGTCCGCAGCGGGCGGGGATAGGCGAAAAAACCAACGGACGGCGTTCCGGGCCCACCTCATCAATAACCCAATTGCACCCGCCCACGTATGCCCGAAGGATGACGGTTCGAGATCGATGCGTCTCTTTGCCGCGATGCGCGGGATAGCGGCGGGAATGGCTCGGCCGTGTGGGCCACTCTGGCACCTTTGGCGGGAAAATGAAGCGGCAGCCCACGGCCACAGCCCGCTCTCTTCTTCTCGGTCCACTCACCGCTGGTTGCGTGCGGCAGTGGCTTTCCATTTCCTCGTCATGTCATGTTATGATGGATGATCATGTATGCGCACTCACTATGTCATGCGGTTGCTCTGGATGGATGATCATCCCAAACATCTGTTATTTATTTTTTGCGAATGTCGAACCCATGCGAGTGGGCTCATCTGCTTCGTTCGTGAAAATTATTCTGCTAATTTTTCTTTATTGCTGCTAAATACTATGGCATAGGGTGTGCTGGGCAATAAATAAAAAATGCCGAGATATAATTTTTTACTTCCAATAACTATACTATTTTATAATCATTTATTCAAATTTTTCTGTATAATTATCTTACTTTTCAATTATTTGTACACAATTATCCACATAATTAGTTTGTTTATTTTAACTTTATTATTTTTATTTCTCACCATTGCTCTTATCATGTCACATTATTTTCTTCCAATTTAAAAACTTATAGACTAAAAAATTTTCATCTAAAATTTTATTTATTTCCAAACACACCCTTAAAATTAATTTTATTAGAAATTCGTATGGCTAACATGAGATGAGAATTTTTAAGAATTTTACATTCATTTTAAAATGATATTTATTTTATGGCCATATATCTATTTTTAAATCAAAGACCAAAGTAATATATTCTTGATTAATTTAAATACTTTAAGGACAGTGGATGAGATGAATTTTAAGAAAGAAAGCAAATGAGGCCAATTTAAACCGATTCATTATTTACAAACTACGTGAACAGCTAAACTGACTAGTGTGGCAGCAGGACAATGGCAACGCCACCACAAGTGATCGATTCTTTGTCCCTCTTGTATTGAGAATTTCAATGGATGTTTGGTATATTAATTTTGATGGGAATGTTCGGATGGATGAGGTGAAAAGTTAAAAAAGAAAAGAAAAATTTAAGAATGGTGTGATTTATATAAAATGATAGTATTAAAGGTGAAATAAAAAGGATAGTTAAGAAGAAAATTTATTTATTTATTTTTTTTATGGAAGAATTACTCTATCCCAACACTCTTTCCCTTTGGAAAGGGTTCGGAGGAGAGTAATCCGAGCATTGTATTGCCAAAAAATTGTCTATACACAGTTTTCTAAGGACTACTTGGGGGGATTCCCCCACCAAAGTAGCTGATGTACATCAGAACAAGAAGCCACCTCGGCTAAGGAATGGGCCACCTCATTACCCTGTCTAAGAACATGATGAATAGAGAGGTGGTCATAAGTAGCAAAAATAGAT
>JAXCLR010000073.1:10592397-10616939 GCA_035584095.1 Annona squamosa
AAAGTTTTGCCAATGGTCTGTGCCACGACCGACTTGTCAACAATATATGGAACACCGTGAACTTGAATCCATAGAGGTGTTTTCACAAGCATGAGCTGGGCGTGATCGAGCTCTTCTTCCAGTTCAGCCAGAATGATGATATTTCGTTCAAAAAGCCACGGTCTACCGTTCATCACGTAGTTCTTATCGTCCCTGTTTACAAAAGACACTTTGAATAGGTTGTTGCCTACTTCCGTGAAGAAGAACCTATCTTTCGTCCGCCATAAACACTTCAGCATTCCTTTAAAGAATTCTTTGTTGAAAGATTTCGAACACCAGAGAGAACACAGGAGAGCGGCATTATCACTGGGTTGAATTTTCCGGATTGCAGAGCTTGCAATGGTCATTATCTGTAGTTCGGCACCCAGAAGGTTTGCCTCGCTGGGATTCATCCTGTGAGCTTTGCCCGTTGTCTACTTCGCCGCCCACAGATAGCAGGTAGTTTTTCTCCTCAGCGCCCCTCCGACCGTCCCTGCTTTGGCCAAGAGCAGCACACGTTTCCTCCCTCCAACACCAGCACTCAGTCCCACTCACGACGAAAGGGCGTCTATCGTTGCCACGCGGAACTTACAGAGGCCGGACTCCTGATAGAAGAAAAATTATTTGAGTATATGGATAAAGTTGGAAAAATAAGGTTGCTAGATTGTAAAATCATTTGTTGAATATTGGAATTTCTGCTATTTTTCACCCTATACCATACACTCTTATTACTAGATGTCCCCTTAGTTCTCTCATTGGCCTAAGAAATTTGTAAAAGTTTATGTTGTTGATTTGTAAAACATTCCATAAAAATCTAGAGTCTTGATCTACCGAAAAAAAAAGAAATTTTAAAGATTATATGTGTATTTGGTAAATAATAAAATTTTGGATAAAAAGTTTATAAGTTAACCATTTTTAGAGTATGGTTGGCAAGGTTTAAAAAAGTCAAGTTAGAGCTTTTCTACGTAAAACTTTTTATTTTTTCATAAACACTTAATTTTTTTTGTATTTCTTTACATTTTCTTATATCACTACTATATTTTTCAATTATTTATATACAACTACCCACATAAATAATCTATCTATTTTGACTTTATTTAATTTACTCTCTATTATTATCCCCATCATATAACATTATTTTACAACTTTTACTTTTTAAAATTTTTCATCATAAATTTGAAAAATTTTATTTATTACCAAATACACTCTTAAAAGAAAAATAAAATGGTATGATAAGAGTAAAATGAAAAATAAAAAATAATATTAAAAAATAGATTTATCATACAAGAAATTATGTAGTAATAATTGAAAATTAAAACAATTATCTAAAAAAATACTAAAAATTTTAATTTAAAAAGTTTTCATAAATGGTTGAAAAAAAGTATTGTGTTCTTGTTGACATGACACTGTCTAGCAGCTGTAAACATCAGGAGATGACTGCCGCCATTTTGAATTCCAAAATGAGTCGGTTAACCTGCACGATACTGATGATCACAGAAAGATGATTGCCGTAGCTAGGTGGATAGGAGAGCGTTCTCAGATGTTATTATGATCTCAAACTATGTAAAAATCATAAAATCTACATATTCAGCAAATAAAAATTATTATACAATATTTTAGCAAAATAAAAAAAGACTTTTTTAGTCCCGTCTAAACCAAATATACATAACGTTTCAGATAATATAAACATTATTTTATGTATTATTTATAATATAAAATATATACACCATTAATATCCATATATCATAATTTTTTAATTATCACCATTATATTTGAATTATTTTTATTATGAACGATCAAAATTATATTTTAAATAATATGTGTAGTTAGATTTTTAAAATAATTCAAAAAATTAATTTTTGAAATGAGTTTCTATTGAAATGGTGGGAACTTAAAGCCATTCTCTGTAAAGAAACTAGTTTGAACGGAAGTTATGAACATGGCATGTTTATGATGTCATAAATATCTAATTATTTTTAATTAATTATATGTTAATAAAATTATATATTATTAACTCCTAAATCTATATATTAGACTCTAACTACCACGACAAATCATGTAGGAAAAGATTAATATAAATTAGAAAATTTTTAAAAACTCATTAACTATCTATAATAATATATTATATAGATTTATCATACAATCAACAACAAGGTTAGTAGATTGATTTGTAGATAAGTTTGACATTGACATGGTTATCTAATAACTGTTTACAATAATACAATGTACAAATTTGTCATGCACGCAATAATTGACTGATTTCTAAATAGGTTTGATATTGACATGGTTATCTAAAAACTGCCTACAATAATACAATATACATATTTATCTTGCAATCAACAATAACAACTACTACATAAATAAATTAATTGTGCTGCAATATAATCAATTAGTCAATCAACAATTCAGTTGTATAATATATAGTTTAAAATTTTGAAAAATAAAAAAATCAAGAGAAATCAATAACTTATTTCTTATGGTGAATTTCCATTTTGATTTATAGCAGTACACTATTGAGCACTTGAACTCCACACTTTGCAATGGTGCATGGTGTTTCGTAGTTGCACATAGAGCAAGAAATCGGAAGATTGCACAAAGCATCTAATAGCAGTATATTTTGATTTTTTTTAAAAAAAAAAAATTGTTGGTATTTGCGATGATTGGAGAACATCGTCACAGAAAATCGAAAACAGAAAAATAGGGGGCCAAAACTGAAAAAGGGGAGTGCTAAGCATGGAGACCGATGAATAGTGATCACTTAGTAGAGAGACAAAGCTAAAAGTCGAAAGAGGGAGGCGATGACTGTTGACGACGGTTAGAGAGATTGCTTATGGTGGGTGGAATGACAAACAAAGATGGAGGAGAAGGGAGGCGAAAATGGTTGCATGTACTCAGAGATTGAGAGGAGTCGAGGATTAGAGGAGGTGAAGGAGAAAGCGTCCACGCCTTTGATGATGATTGATGGGTCAATCATCCGTGCTAACGATGAATAAATAAGTAGAGGGAGGATGACAGTGATAGAAATGGTTGCCTCCATCGGGAGACGAAGAAGAATCGAGACAAATTGGAAGAGGAGTAAGAGAAGGAGAAATGGCTGGCAGAACGACCGAGCAACTAATAACGAAGAGAGGGAGGCCTGTGTGGTAAGCAGCAGAGGGATGGGAGACCTGGAGTTTTTGTGTAATGGGAGAGGGTAGGAAGGAAGATGAAATTTAAGAATGGTTCGGGTGGTAACAAGCAATGATTTTAGATTTAGGTTTTTTTTTTTAAAAAAAAAGAGCCGCAACCAATGGGAAGCCTTCCCCATGAGAAAAAAAAGGAAGTAGGGCATTGTGTTAATTTTACAGTGTGAGTATTTTGTTTAAAAATGTGAGTATATTTGGTTTTTTATAAAATTTGTATTATATATATATACACAAAATCTCAATCTATTTTATTCATTTGCTGGATCAACTACTAAAACGTATATAGACATAATTTTTCATTATTTGACATTTTTTAAAAATATTTGTGTACAAAAAATTATTTCTTAATAAGATTTCATTACAATTAGTAAAGTTGGAAAATATATTTTATATTAGGAGTTATGCTATATTATTTAAAATTAATGTAATTAAGGTACTCTAAAAAATAATAATTTCATTTAATTTTTTATTTTTTGAAAATTTATTAATATTTTTTCATTTTTCGAATATAATAGAATCTAATAGCATCTAACTGCATCTAACCGCATTTGATTTTTAAAATTAATAAGTTAGTCATAATTTAACACCTGTAATATGATCATAGAACCCTTATCAGGTCATTTATACCTTAATAACGGAATTTGAAATTCAGATAATACGATTTAATGAAATCACATTAATCTAACTTTTAACCGCATATAACAGCATCTAATGGTATCTAATTTTTGAAATTAATAAGTTAATTATAATTTAACACTTGTAATATGATCCTAAGACCGTTATAAGGTTATTTATATCTTAATAATAGAATTTAAAATCCAGATAATATGATTTAATGAAATCACCTTAATCTAACTTCTAACTGTATATAAAAGCATATAATTTTTGAAATTAATAAGTTAATCCTAATTTAATACCTGTAATATGATCCTAAGCCCCTTATAAGGTCATTTATACCTTAATTATGGAATTCGAAACCTAGATAATACGATTTAATGAAACCACCTTAATCTAACAGCATCTAATTTTTGAAATCAATAAGTTAACCCTAATTTACCACTTGTAGTATGATCTTAGACCCCTTATAAGGTCATTTGTACCTTAATTACAAAATTTAAAACTTAGATAATATGATTTAATGACACCCAGAATTTATACCTTAATCTAACAGCATCTACCAGTGTCTAATCGCTGCTAACCGCATCTAACAACATTTGATCATATCTAACCGCATCTAATTTTTGAAATTAATAAGTTAATCTTAATTTAACACATGCAATATGATCTTAGGCTCCTTATAAGGTCATTTATACCTTAATTACGGAATTTAAAACCAGATAATATAATTTAATAAAATTACCTTAATCAAACCGCATCAAATCATATCTAATTTTTGAAATTAATAACTTAATCATAATTTAACACTTGTAATATGATGGTCCCTTATAAGGTCATTTATACCTTAATTACAAAATTTGAAACTCAGATAATATAATTTAATAAAATCACTTTAATCTAACAACGTCTAACAACATCTAACTGCATCTAATTTTTGAAATTAATAAGTTAATCATAATTTCACACCTGTAATATGATCATAGGCCCCTTATAAGGTCATTTATACCTTAATAACGGAATTTAAAACCCAGATGATACGATTTAATGAAATCATCTTAATCTAACAGCTAACCGCATCTAACAGCATTTAATTTTTTATATTTTATAAATATTTTATCTAATTTGTGTATTTTACAAAAGATATATACTTAATAATTGATTTCAGAACTACGCAAACCTTTAAATGATTTTAAAAATAAATAAATATATAAAGTTATAATTAAAAATATTAAATAATTTAAATTAAACGAAATAGAAATTTACATAAATATATAAAATTGTAATAATTATTATATATATGACTCTATAAAACTAAAATTGCAATAAATTATATATAACTGTAATTTAGATTTAATATATAAATATATGTTACTTTTTAGGATTGGTTAAATAATCAACTTAGTAAATAACTATATTTAATTAAAATTTTATAATAAAATTTATTAAAATTATGTAATAATATTATCACAGTTTATATTACAAATTTAACGTATTAATATACTAATTGTGATTTATTGTTACCAGAATTAATAAATTTAAAATAAAAATAAAATTTATTTACTTCAAGTGAAATCAATGTAAAATTATCAGTTTAATAAATATTTACATTGAATTAAAAATTTATAGAAAATCTTCATGCTACAGAACACCTCTAAATAAAGTCCAATCAAATTTAAAGTCCAGTGAAAATTTTTTAATATAAAACTATAATTTAGATTTAAATAAACTAAATATATATATATATTGGGATTGATTTAAACTTATGCATTCTGTATCTTTGACATTCATGTAGTTTATACAAAAAATGAAAAATATCAATGATTGAATTTTATCTTAAAAATTAATTATAAATTATTATTTTCATTTTAATTGAAATAAATTTACAAATATAAATACCTTATGCTAAGTTGACGAAAATAATTATTTTCATTAATTTAGTGCTTTAAATTTTCAAAGATCCATACTGTTCACACATTTCTCTCGTGGAATAAAAAATAGCTATCATACAAAATAAAATATAATATGATTTTAATCAATTTTGAACTATATAATTAAAATGGAATTAGATACTTAATTCAAATTTGAATTTTTATTAATAAGTTAATTTTAATTTAACCCCCATAATTTAATCTTAGGCTCATAATGTTCTAACATAAACAAGATAAATTGATGCTCAAAACTGCTCGTCCATTAGCACACACATTACTATTAATAATTATGTCTAGAAAATAAATTATATTTTTTGAAAATAAATTATATTTTTTGAAAATAAATTATATTTTTTGAAAATAAATTATATTTTTTGAAAAAAAATTACCTAAAATAATAGTCTTGTAATTTTATATGAAAAAATTAAAACATATCAATTATTGAATTTTATTTTAAAAATGATTATAAATGATTATTTCAATTAAATGTATATTAAGCAATTTATATAAATGTGACATTTTTATATTTATTTAGCATTTTTAAGTTTATATATCATTATACATTCAACTTTGATGAGTTTAAAAAAGTAAATTACATATAATTATTTATATTTTGCATTTGATTTATTTCCTTTTAAATTCTATAATCTTAATTATCATTTAGTCTTCATTGTCATTTTTATTTTATATTTACTTATCCCAAGCTTTAAATATATAATTTTTAGATTCTTAATTTTTTTAATATTATGTAAAATAAAAATATTACATCTATAATTTATAATTATATTATAATCATACTACAACAAACTGGTTTAATTGAAATGGCCTAATTGGTTTGAGTCAAATTCAATCACCATTTCAAGTCTTGATAATCTTGAGTTTAACTATTTAGAATAATTTTCAATAGAAATATTTAGAATAATTTTATTATTTTTATCACTTAAAATTAAATAATATTTGCTTATGACAAATGCATGGTTAAGGTTAATCTCTTTTAAAAAATATGACAAATGTATGTTTGAGGGTTAAATTTTTTAAAATTTTGATCATAAACAAATAGCAGTGAGTGAGTTAACAAAGCATGTTTGCAAATGGGCATACTAAAGTGGATTTCTTTTTTATTTTAGAATTAAGTCCATTTCTTCATGTTAAAATCACATTTTTATTATAAAATGATACAATTAAATAGAAGTTTTAAATGAAATTTTATAAAATTATATTTTTATAAATTTTTTCATATTTACCATAAATGTGCCATTTTGCATTATTTTTGAAATATAAAATATAAGGATTTGATTCATTTTTGATAAAATAAACTTACGGTTGATCATTTTAAAAAATTTAATACTTTTTATTTAAAAATTCAACTAACTATAAATTTTTTGATTTTTAAAATACTTTTGAGTGAATGCTTATCACATGTCAATTGATTTTCAATTGAATTTAAATCAATAAATATTATTATTGAATAATTTTGCATCAATTTAGTGAACAATTGCATGAAATTGATGCAGATTTTATTTAAAAGTATGCTTTTGTCAAAATATGGGCATTAAATATTAAATTGAATAATTTTATGATCTTTTTTTACAATCAAAATTTTGTGATCTTTTAATTTCAAAATTAAATAATTATTTATTTATCGCAACAGAATAATATGTTTTTAAAATAATTCGAGGAATATCTAATGGCATGTTAAAACAACAGGTAGAATCATATGGCTTTATAACTGTTTCCATACTTAAAGCGATGCTACGTGTGTATAAGTTTGAGTGTACTCCTAGAGCACTATAGGTTCAATATTCCATCATCTTTAACGCAAAGGAAGGAATTAGACAAACCCATCATCGAAATACGACGAACCCATCACCCAGACCCGATGGCAATGGCTGAAAAATGCATGATTTGAACTAATCAAACAGTTAGCAATAAAAAACCACGTAGGTCGGTATCAATTTCTTCTCCAAACAGCAAAAAAGGACCAAGCATCTGATCAATGCCTGCACTTTGTCTCTAGAATGATTGTCTGCACCTATGGTGAATATAGAGTGATCTATCCATGACTATTCTATAGAGTGATCTATCCATGACTATTTCATCATCAGTAGTTGATTTTCAACTATTCATTATTGAATCACAAATCAAAGTTGTTGCTTATTCAAATAAAATTCTGTTGCATAACCAAAATCAATGGTAAAAATCACCCATTACAATCACCCTGGCAGCCGAAAACGTTTAAAAGTTGGCAGATGCATCCAGCAGATGAAAGAGATGGAAGCTCGTGGGCGCGCGTAAGCCTATCAAAATCCAAACCCTTCAATCAACTTTTTTCTATTTCCAAATATGCCTAAAATCATCACAGCCATTTGACGGAAATGAACGGCTAAGGGATGAGGTTCCCGTGAAAAAATTGCGGGAACGTGTTGCCATGGGTTGGCGCTCAAAAAAAATGACGAACAAGCTAAATCTGGTCAGGCCTCTATTTGCGGTTTGACTGTCGTTGATCCGGTTTAAACGGTTTAATGGAATTTAATTGGACTGCCTTCAATTGATCCGGACTTATGACCGATTACCGATTCAACAAGTCCGATTGGCCAGTTTAATCCGATTCTAACAACACTGCTGTGTGTAGCTCCGGTGTGGTTTGGCACGAGTTCTGCCAGGCCACGTGTGGAATCAAGCGCCTTCTGAAAAATATAAGCTACCAACTACCAAGCCACTATGCATCGGGAAATGCAGAGATTTCTTTATTATTATTTTATCATTTTGTCCCCAAAAGCTTCGCCCGTAGCGTTTGCCTTTAATATTCTATTAGAAGCTGTCTGGAAAGCAATATAAATACATGCGGTACGTGGCAATAAAATATCGTTTCCTCATCTTTTGGTTAAGACGAACACGCACGTTACTCATGTGGCAAGTTTTTTGTTTCCAAAATCGGGTAACAGAGGAAGAAATTTGCAAGATAGCGGATATGAAGATGGTATTTCACCCCTATTTGGAATGCTTATTTGAATGGTATTTATATAAAGCGGCCGTAATGTTTATTGGTTTTGCTTGTTGCAAATTAATTTAAACACCTGCTGCAGTACACTTGCCTCAATGGGTGTACTTACTTAAGTGAAATAAAATTCTTGGTTATATCTGCAGGACATAAAATCAAACAAGTAGTTGAGGAAAGAAAACAAGAAATAGTTAAAAGGAAATAAGTAAAAATAACTAAAAGGAAAAATTATTGTAAAGCAGCATCCGAGTTACTGCATACCAAAAAAGGTGATATAGAAAAGACAACAAACGCCTATAAAATAAGATAAATAGTGGAAAATATACGAGTTAGGTCAAAAGACATTTGGAAGAACACTGAATCACTAAATATTGCTTCAGATTTAAGCAGAATGTTGGACATTGCTTGCGATCTACGTTGACCGATGGACGTGGTTCTATCCGAGCAAGAAGTCATGTCGAGACCAGAAAGGCAATGTTTTAGTATATATTAGCCGATGGTTGGCACGGTCCATTGTTAGGAACTAATATCATTAATATGAAAAGCTCAAACGGATCATATATCAGAAATCTTTTGAATATAATCTTCGTACTCATGAATCATGTCATCCTCACTATATTCCAATTTGGAGTGGGTCAGAAATTATTTATCAATATCCGCGTGATTTAAAAAGTGAGGGTGAGGTAATTTGGCGTGCCCAGTGTCCAAAGCTCTGCACGTTCACGTGGAGCGGCACGTGATCACGTGACGGATACGAGGTCTAGGAATTCCTCCGCCTGGATACTCTCTAGATCTTCCATGCCAAAAAATACGAGTTGTTATTAATAAAGTATTGTGGCTGAAAAATTATCCATCAGGACAGTGGATTTGTTGCCTTAGCTCATTCCCGAAATAAAGGATCTTCGAACACACGTGTTAGTTAATATCAATGCCGAGATGGATTCCCGAATCACACGAGTGGCACTATGATTGGCTCAGTGTTTATTCACACAAGAGATGCATCTTTTCAACTTAAAACCAAAATGAATATTGTAATTACACTTTAGTGCTATGACTTATAATTATTGCTTGTCGTTTTATATGCTTTCTCATATCATACACGCACATGAATAATAATTGGAAACGCAAAAAGTATAATAGTGAAAATTGATTTAAACTCTTGCAATTGTGAATATTCTTTTTGGTTGAAAGGGGGAAAAAAAAAAGTAAAACAAAAGTACGTATTAGAGAGTTGTGTTGGGTATTCACATCCAAATAACTTGCGAAAAGGAAAACTGTTCATTGAAATGCGATCCGTTGCTAAAAATGTCTGACTTACCTAAAAAGTAAAAATATTTGGCTGGGTTTATAGTAAAGGTAATCTTAGGAAACCTTAGCCAAATTATTTATCATAACACAATATATCTACTTATAGAATAAAAAATTATCATTAAATAATCACAATATACCATGTAGTAATAAGTCCCGGACACATGGAAAATTTAGTACACTTAAATGTAGAACTCATTTTTTTAATAAAATTGTTAATCTACTCATTCATAAAGAAACCTTCATTGTGCTGAAACAAAACACTTATACTTCTAGGTTGTAAACCTTCCAAATAAGAAGATAGATAATATACAATTAGTTGTATATATGCTTAACATGTAAAATTTATTTTTAATTTTATTTTTTTCACGTTTACTTAATCCATATGCCAAGTTTTGCTACTTTACAATACTTTTATATTTTATATTTTGTTTTTAGAAATCAAGATTTTTAAGGAGTGAAAAAGACTTATACATCCTTGAATTTGATATTTTTAAAGTAAAAATAAATACATAAAAATTTTAAGGAACGAGCTTGCACTTGAAAAATTGGGCCGAGTAAGCCTAGAATCGGCCTAACCTAAAATAGGGTAGGGTAAAAGTTTTTACAAATAGGATAAGGGTAGAGTTAACTCCTACCCGGACCTACCTAACCTAAGTCACACCCCTCCCCGCCCTTCCTCCCTTTCTCCTGCACAACTCTCTCCTCTCACCCTCCCTCCCCTTGCTACACATGACTAGTCCCCATTAATCCATCCTCCATTTCTCTCTTCCTCCCTCCCTCTTCCCTTTTCCACTATTACCATGCCTAGTTGCCCCACACGACTTATATCCTTCAATTCCTCATCTGTTTTCCTCTTCTTTCTTCCCTCTCTATTTCTGCCCTAAGAATTGTTTTATGTATGTCCAACCTTTGCTACCCCTATTATCTTGCACAATATCGGCCATCTTGTGCCACTACATTGTAGCTTAATGATGTACATTTTAAATTTCAAAATATACATTATTTTTTAATATTTGGATCACATAATATTGCTATCGTCTACTGATTATTTATGTTTATTTATCTACTAGATTGATGTGTTAAAATAGTCGATTGTTAACACATTAATCAATATGGAAGACGATGATATTATTGAGGTTCACGCCAACACACTGCTCTTTTTTTGTTATTTTAGAAAATTATGTTGTCAATTTAGCCTAACTATCATTAGCTTGAATGTCAAACTAATTATCTGTTGTTCAACTATCGTATATGATTCAAACATACATAATTCTAGAAAATTATGTCTATTGGTTACTTATGTATATTTATTCTAGAAAATTATGGCTGATAATTATTTATGTCCATTATTTCAAGAAAATTATGTTACCAAGTTAGCCTCACTATCATCATGGAAACATACAAAATTCAAAGCCTATATGATTCAAACTTGATTTCAACAATTTGCACAATGTATTAACTCAATTTTCAACTGGAATTGAATCAAATCGATTTTTGTGGGCTTAACATGGGAATGGGTTAAAGTTTAAAAATAATGTTCAAAGTAAAATTGAGTTGAGATTTTATAAGGTAGGTTATGGTTGATATTACTTCAACTAGAATCAATTCAGCTCAATTTATACCCCTTAACATGAATCAATCCGACTCCATTTACAACCCTAACTCCAAATCCTTGCTGCTTATAATAGTTCAAACAATCCTTGTTCATTGGAAAATTGAAAATTCCCAGGCAAAGAGAAAAAAAGCAAAAAAAAAAAAAAAAAAAAGATGGTCTGCAGACTTAGCAAATTGACAATGCGAGATGGCCCGCTGAGGGATTCGCGTGCTACCTCAGCTACTTGCTTCCTGTACGTGGTTAGGGGTCACGGGTATTAACTTCGGACAGCGATCCTATGCTCCCAAGAGCATGCAGCATTGCATGGTCCCAGACTCAAACACCTATTTTTATATTTTTTTCAAAATTTTTTTATGAAATTGTTAACCTAAGTGTATTTAACATATATATCAATTTTTACCATTTTTGGATATTTTTATATATTTATTTCAGATTTTTAAAAATAGTGGCATTTTAGTAATTTAAAATTACCTAAAATGCCATTGATTTTTAAAAATAAAAAATAAATATCTAAAATATCCGAAATAGTAAAAATTTATACATATATTAAATACATATAGATTAATACTATTGTAAGAAAAAATTTTAATAAATAAATAAAATAAGTTTATATGCCGGGAGCATAGGACCGCAGTCCTTTTAACTTCTACCTTCGGGGCGCGCATCGGTGGGCTGCTGGGGCGACAATATGCAAGCATGCTACGGGGCCAAGACAACGATCGAAATGCCATCATATTCCTCCACGTGTCAATGCGTGACGCCGATGGAAATCGTCTTCTGTTCCCTACCGTAAAATGTTCATCCCCTCATGCCGCGTGGCCAGGTATCGACAAGTATACATGATGGTGACTTCGAAGCACCTAGTCTCTATAAGTAGTCCGCTACAGAAAGTATTCTAAATTCTGCTCTAAATTACGATCCAAAATCAAATTTGATTCGGTTCAGGTCAATAATCTCCATTAAATAACAGGATTTGGTAATCTGAAATTCTTAAATTGGAGTCAATTGCCTCTCAATCAAGGAAACCTGTTACATTTAAAAAAAAAAAAAGTCCTGTGCTGATCTAATGCTATCTAATTTTAGATCAAGACATCGAACACAAATGATTTGTAGCATAATTGAAGCTTGATTGGTTTTGATCAGCCATGTTATTGAATCTCAATTCCAGAAAAGTTAATTAATTAATAATCATCATTCCTAGATGATCGGTATTGCTAATCTACTCGACGTTGAAACTCTCATGGGTGCATTGTTTTCGACTTTTTAAACGGATTCGGGTAGAAAACGAATGGTTAACGGTCAATGCACACAGAGCTGCTCCTTGTTACATGTTTCGGTTCGACTCAGCCATTTCACGTGTAGGCCGTGAAGAGCCATTGAATGTCCGTGCCATGAATCTCGCTTTGAAGGCCTATGAAAGAGAATTGAAGCTTGAAAGAGACGAAAGAATAATGCCTATGGGGTCCAAAGCGATTAGAACCCAGAAAATTGGATTGTTGCAGATGCAGCTTTAATTTAGAAGTATAAAATAGAAACAGGACTCCATTTTTGGTCGCCCATTCCTTTTTTTTCTTTTTTTTTCTTTTTTTATAAATTCCACACTTTAGACCTTTTTAAAGTGTTAGATATATCTTGACTTCGAAATTCCATTTTCTTATGCGATTTGCCGCTTTAGTCCATCTGAACCGACCAAATGCTAAAATCAGCGATCAATGAGATTGCAGCTGGGATTTTCTGTATAACGGCCAGACTATCTATGTGGTGTTGTCTGATTAAAATATAGGAACTAATCCAGTGAAAACGTTTCCCACTTTGCTGCAAAGTGGAAATGCTTACCTTGGACTCATGAAGTGATTTTCTAAAATTCATGCTACTTAAAATAATGTTTTATGTACTATAAACATAAGATCATTTAAAAAAATCAATATGCATACGTGTATGCTTCAAATTTGATGAAAAATGTAATAGATTATATGTGATATGTACTTCAAACTTGATGAAAAACATAATAGGTTATATGTGATATATACTTCGTACTTGATGAAAAAATCCTAGCCAAGGCTCAGCGTTTACCAAAGTCCTAAGGTATATATTGCGGCAAGCTGTCATAATGAATCTTTGTTTATTGCAGAGGAAAGATCACAACGCTCGAAATTGGAAAGTAAAAGTCATAATCTATCACCTCTTTACACATACCTGATCACCTTCCTCTTGCCTGCGCCAAAAAGTGACGGTGCAGGCCAACACCTAATCCACTATTAGGTTGTATGGTACCATCTTATTAACACAACACCACCTTAAATAAATACCAACATAGGCTACCTTGGTTGGTCACCAACAGCAACGCAAAAAAGGCGTTCAGGCAGTCGCTGTGAGTTCGAATCCCATTCGGAATTTCGGCCAAAAAAAAATATGTGTGGGAGCAAGTGGTTTCCCGGGTGGATGGGTTGTGAGAGTAGGTGGTCTCCCGGTGTAACGCCCCAGGCCTAACAGTAAGGTATTGTCCGCTTTGGGCCTCGGTCGGCACGGTTTTGCCCCTTTGGGTTCACGCGCATCTCGTCCTTCTCCAAAAGGTGCCTCACTGAGATACCTGGCGACCTCCACTTATAGCTCAGGCTCCCCTCCTCATCCTAACCGATTGGGATATCACATTCACCCCCTCTTGGGGCTCCAGCGTTCCCGCTGGACACCATCGGCAGGAGGCCGGGAGTCGGCTCTAATACCATTTGTAACGCCCCAGGCCTAACAGTAAGGTATTGTCCACTTTGGGCCTCGGCCCGCACGGTTTTGCCCTTCTGGGTTCACGCGTATCTCGTCCTTCTCCAAAAGACGCCTCACTGAGGTACCTGGCGGCCTCCACTTATAGCCCAGGCTCCCCCCTCATCCTAACCGATGTGGGATATCATACCCGGGTTGATTGGAAGCTATGTCTTCCTAATTCTTTCATAAAGTTGTGTTTCTAAATTTCTTTGGGGAAATATGTGCGTCCCAGATTTGTAACAATGTCTCAAATCTTCAGTGTAATATGTGTTGAGATATATGTAATTATATACCAATAAAAAAAAACACCACCTTAAATATTATATTCAATCACTCTCTTGACACAACTACTTATAAAGAACAAATTATGTCAACTAATTACACTAGTAAATTTTTTATCATATTACCTACCTTAAATTACGAAACAAATGATAAAGGACAACTTTATGGGAGAGGTAAATGTTTTTACCAAACTCCCAACCCTTTACTTTTCACCCTACAAAGCTTTAAGTTATCTATGTCAATTACTTAGTCATACAAGTGGTTACTAGTATAGTAAAATTTTAATTTATTAGCAAATTTGACTAATCCATTACTGCACTCTAGATAATGATGAAAATTACTTCAATACTTGCAGCTGCAGAGATCATGTTTGTTTCGGTGAAAAATATTATATAAGCAGCACTTGCAATCCTATGATAGGTTTTTGGCTTTTCCTTTGATTCAGTAAGAATTATTTCTACAACCTTTCTCTAATATATATTCTTACACTTGTAAGCTTTTTACCTATTCGCCAAATAGGAACACTGAAAAAACTCCATGATATTTTTTACTCGATAAAACTCTAAATGGTTTCTAACGGAAATACTGGTCATTATCTCAGTTACATTTATATCCACAAAGACCAAAATGGTTCTACTGAAAATGCACGTTAATTGTGCTTGCCAATAAAAATTGGTTGTATAGCTGTCATATGCTATAACTTTTTTCTTTTTTTTTTCATTGGATAGCATTGGTCCCTAATGCTCTACTGCTGCTCAAGTACAGCCGGCAGCATGTAGCAGTTCAAAATAAGTTTTGCCGTGCTTGAAATGACAATTTTCCTCATCTTTCTCTAAAGACGAAGGGTGTGTTTGGTTAGAGGTAAAACTTTTGATGAAAAGTTTTGAGAGTAGAAGCTGTCAATTTGATAGAAAATGATGTGATATGATAGGGGTAATGATGAGGAGTAAAGAGAATAAAGTTAAAATAGATAGGTTAGTTGTTTAGGTAGTTGCGTAGAAATGATTGAAAAGTATGGTAGTTTGTATAGAAAAATGTAAAAAAATAATTAAAAAATAAAATAGTTATGAAAAATAAAAAGTTTTAGGACATATTTTGGCCCCAAACAAGCACACCTGAGAAGTTCTAAAAATAGAGTTTTGGGCTATTTGCCCTACTGTAATAATCTTTCTTTGTAATTTCTAAGGAGGTCTCTAACCCATTGAGACCACATAAAAGTTAGTATCCCTTCTCATTTTAATTTAGCTTCAACTTTAATTGTCACAGTATATATCCATCATAACCTCCATTAGCATGTGTTATAAAATAACTTTAATTTTATAGTTGATGGAGCACAAGGTTGTTAGATATCAATTTATGATAAGGGGACATTTGGTAATGTGTAAAATTATGAGATTGTGGGAAATTGTGAAAAATATAAAAAAGAATATTGTGAAAAATATGCGATTGATAAGAAATAGTAAGGGTATAATTTGAATAAATAGATTTATTATATGTAGTTGTTAGGGAAAATGATTAGATATAGAGGTAAAAGTGTGAACAATAATGTGGTTGATGGAGCAATGATTGGCTTTAGAAAACCAAATCCCATGAGTTTCCCATGGTTCCCACACTTGACGATTACCAAACGTCCTCTACAAGTTGTGCAATACAAGGCATGAATGATGCAAGGTTTTTTTTACATGAAAAGAAGGAATACTTAATAGGTCTTTCAAATTCACAAATAAAAATGTTTCCAACTGAAACTTGAGAGAGATGACTATAGACTTGCAAGTAAAAAATAAAAGACCCTATTGTTGAAAAAACTTTGGAGTGGAACTCCCTCTTTGTCTCCAAGTATTCTTACATAGCATTGGATTGTATGATCATGCAAGATCAAGATATCATCATAGATTTAGGTAAATTAATAAGGAAGGCTATTTTGTCAGAATAGTAGAGATTTATACAAGCAATTTTGCAAACACAAATTGCTCCTCTTTAGTGATGGTGTGCAAGTAGGAGTGAAAATCAGGGTAGGTTAGGTTGTGGCCGACCCGACCTTATATTTTAAAAGTCTTAGTTGATCTTACTTTTTATACCGGAGTGGGATAAAGTTTGTCCAATCATTACCTTTCTGTAATAGGGCTCAGGATAAAATTCGAATTGGTTTAGGGACAAGAAGTCAGGTTGAAAAAGTATGTCAAAATTTAAAAATTTATATATATATCAATATAAACTCATATTTATGATAAATTTAAAAGTTAAATGATTCAATATTTTACTATTTAGTGAATAAAACATAATTATCATACTGAAGCATTAGTAAAATTTTCTAATAATTTTGTTTACAACTTAACCTTGATAAATATATATATTAATCTTAAAAAGAACATTGATGTAAATTTTAAATTACAATTAAAACTACTAAATTACAAAATAATAATATTTATTCTTGTAAGATATAAATAATATAGATAATATATTTTATTTTATCGATAGATATGCGAATGAGATAAACTTGAACAACAAATATACATATAAGAAATAAAAATCTAATAATATAAACAAGTTATAAAGTTAAATATACATCGTCATAAATCATATTCACATTAATAAATTTTTTAAAATAAATTTATAAAAATAATTTACACATTATGGATCAGGGTGGATCATGACATGGTTGACCCACCCCGTCCCTTTGAATTGAAACGCATGCCATGTCAAAATTTTTATCCTAACCATCAGCAAAATTAAGGTGGAGCTAGTCAAGAGTCGACGTGATCCTATTTTTACTCCTATGTCAGAGGATAACTAATTCAGATGACTTAAAAAGCATGTGTAAATGAGATTGTAATGCATGAATACTCATAAAAAAAAAAAAAAAAAACATGTGTAAATGAGGTTTGATGATTTCCCCTGTGATTAAGTGCTGATCTACGTGGTTTCTTTAAGAGTCATGCAAAAGGATTTTTACTTCACTCAAATTTCATATTACAATGAAGTTCAAATATCCTTACATTCAACCAAGCGAAAGACCCTTAAGCTCTCTGCTTACAATTGAGAGACCACTATTCACTATTCTCGCACATGATTAAAATCCCGCGACTTTTAACAACGTTGGCAAGCGTTACTACCACTCGGGCAATGCCTAGTGGCATGCAAAAGGTTATTAATTTAATACATTTGATGCACGAATCATGCTAGCGTCGCGGTCATCCTAAGCTTCTAGGCCCCATCTTGCAAAACATGGCAAAGATTTGCAAAAGGCCCCAATATGGGGTGACATCATGAGGTTAAAGACTTAGGCCTCATTTAGAATCGTTGCATCTCATCATTAGTATATTATGATTATTTATGGTATTTTTATAATCTTTTAACTAAATACGATATACATTATGCATGTTAAGTAGTTCAGATTTTATCAAATATCTTGTCGAGACCAAAAACCAAGCATTTTCACACTTTGGGATAAGAGTGAGGAACTTTTTCCCGTCAATCGTTTCCTTTAGACGATTTCAATTCTAGAAATGAAATACGTTGAATGTGACTTCGAATTTTTTTTTTTTTTTTTTTTTTTAAAGACTATCAGACAAACTGTTTGGAAATGGTCTAATGTGACTTCGAAATTAATTTTAGAAAAAAAATGTAAAACCCCGTTTCACATCTAAAATTATTCTGCGCAAGTTGACTTGCCAGTTAAATTGCAGCAATTCTAAAGCTACAAGGATATATGCTGGTGGAACTAATTTATAATGGGATTATATATATATTTTCTTAGTTTGAACATAATTGTAAATATATCCATGTAGTTTCAAAAATTACAAATAATTTCTATATGGTTTGACCGTAATTGCAGATATGTTCATTCATTTATGGTGTCATTACTACTCTATTACAACATGAGTATATTTGCAAATAGCTAAATATATTTTTGAAATTGCGAATATACTAACGTAATTTGTATATATTTGCAAATATACCTACATTATAACAGTCCAGTAATAGTGTTATAACGACATGAGTATATTTACAATTATAGTGAAACTACGTAGGAGTTATTTATAATTCTGAAAACTATATAGGTATATTTGCAATTATTGTGAAACTAAGTGGGTATATTTGCAAATCACCTTTTATAATTTAGCAAAGTACGATTGCAACGCCGGTTTGAGAAAGACTCCCTCCCTATGCGGGCATTGCATAATTCAAGGCAGGCATGAAACGAAATGGATTGCCTGTAACCTCGGCTATAATGTCTTTCTGTAATAGGGTTAAAGTGAGTCATCTAATTTAAATTTGGATAAATCTTACAGTCTAACGTGCTTTAAATATAATATACACTGTTCATAATCAAAATCAACCAGCTCAGGTAGTAAAATAAACAGCATTGAATAGAAAATACACACAAACTAAACTATGAGATTAAAAGTTTACACCGTAACTAATTTATATTTAGAGAATAATTTAAAGCCATGTTTCTATGAAATTCTGGTTTAATGTAATCTCTTTTATTTCTTACATCTCCATGATTAATGAAAATTTGATTATATCTATTGTATTTATATTATCATGGAAGCTCTTTCCTTTTTATAATTTTCTTGTGCATAGCCTCTATGCATAAATATGTGAAATCAATATAAAAAAGACTTAATGTTAAATATCATTTTTAAAATTTTATTTTCAATATCTAAACAATTTAAAATATCTTTATTATGTGGATAAATAATTTTATGAAATATTATTATACTTTAATACATATGTAAATTTCATTAAAATACAATATAAAAGGATTGAAATATTTTTCATAATTTACACATGAATTTATATTTTTTTAGCAAATGTCACCTATGAACATATTCATAAAATTTAATCTTTTAACTAAATAAGTGATTTAAATATATTGAATAGAGTGGATTTTATATTAAGCATCAAAATATTAAAAATAATAAAGTTATATGTAATCACTTCTATATAATTTGGCTATATATAAGCAAAACCAAATAATTTATACCTTCCGAGGATTCAGATTATACATAGCATGTCATATAAATTGTCTATATCCTTAAAATAATTTTAAAGATGAAAAAAAAAAACCCTCTTTAGGATTTCTATCTATATTGACAGCTTTTGAGGAGTCGATCCAGTGTTCGCGCGAGTGGAGCATTCCGCTTTTTTATTTTTTGATTTTTTTATAAATATACGTGGCCAATTAGGTGATTTTTAAAAATGGAATTTGACAATTTTTAGTTTTTAAATATTTTATTTTAACTTTTAAAAATAAAAAATAAGGCATTTCCTGTGCCCGATACATGTGATCGTCCCCCATTCCTTGGGCATATATGATATATTATATTTAATATATTTTACAGGGTAAGATTTAAAAAAAACCAAACGAGTGCCGCTTGTTTGGTCATGGGAACGGGAACGGAATCTTCGTTCAACGACCCGTGCGTGTTCGACTTCACTGTGGGAGTTCGAACAGACTTTGGGTGGGGGCATTTGCGTAATCTCCCTTTATAGTGGGTGGGAGCCGGTGGTCTCCTAGTTGATATTCATAAGTTTGTTGTCTTTTTTGAAAAAATTGCAGAATTGTAAATGTAATATGATATACATCAATAAAAAAATAAAATTAAATTGCCACTTTCACGGCAGGTTACATAAGAGGCTCCGTAGTTGGAGATGATGGAAAATCGTTTTCGTTATCGAATCCACGTGGATACTAGAAAAGAAAAATTCTATTTTGAAGAACCGTATGGTGACGTGTATAACTAAAAAAAATTCCTTGCCCATGGTATATAATTTGATATCTTAATTGAACGGCTATTTTTTCTAATATTGTCTAAATATTTCAATCATTTTTGCTATCTTTATAGATAATTTTTATATTTATTTTAATTTTATTCTTTTTTCTTTTAATGATTCTCCTTATGAGTGGAGATGATTATATTATCGTTTATTTTTTCCACTTACACTTTCCTAATTTTACTTATTTTTTCTTAAACCATGTTTGGAAAGTAATAAAATTTTTAGGTGAAAAATTTTAGGGTAAATGTTTTAAAATTTGTAGAAAAATGATGTAATATAATGGGGTAATGATGCGGAATAAAAAGGATGAAGTTAAATTAGATAATTTAGTGGTATATATAGTTATGTAAAAATAATTGAAAAATAAGATAATTATATAAAAATATGTGAAAAATAATTTAAAATTATAATAGTTACAAATTTTTTAATTGAAAATTTTTGTTGTAAACAAATAGGCTCCTAAGAGTATGTTTGTTTTAAAATAAAAACTTTTTACTTTCCATAACTACCTAATTTTTTAATTATTTATTCATATATTTCTATATAAACTACTTTCCTTTTTAATCATTTACTCAATTATTCATACAATTAACCTATTTATTTTAATTTTATTTTTTTATTCGTCGTAATTATGCTATTATTTCACATCATTTTATTTCATGTTAATAACTTTTACAATAAAAATTTTTCTTTCTGAAGTTTTATCACTTTCAAAATAAACTCCAAATTAACAACTTTTTTGAGCATGTGCGATAACACACAATCGTGGATAATTTACGGCTGGCGCAATTTTTTTCATTAATAACTAGATTTTCAGCGCCTGATTCAAAAATAAAAACATTGTTGAACTGATGCATGGTCCAACTGTTCTTAAGGGCAGTACCTAATGGTAATGGCCCTTTTTTGGACCACTTCAGGGACATTTTGGCGGTTGAATGTTAACACGATCGGAAGTATTGCATTTAGATCTCGTAGCATGGCCCATAAATGCCCCACCTCAAGAGTTCTGGTACTTGCTGAGCCCCACGGCCCCCACTTTGATTTTGCGTACCAAAAATTGGGTTTACATTATACGTTGTTACACAGGGGGCTGTAGTGCTTTGGCATGCAATTTTTACGTTTTTGGGGCCGCTGGACGTCAGCAGTAGTTGTGGGCCCATCTGATTTTTGTAATGTGATGGCATTTTAGTCATTTGACATCATAAGTGAACACCGAAAGGACGGACTGTACCAGACACCAACCACGTGGACCATGATTTTCCCCGGATGTGGACCGTCGCCCTCTTTTCACTTTGGCCCTCTAATCTACTCTTTTCTCAGCATACGCATTGTCCGCGTGGGAAAGTCATCGGTGTACCATGACCTACGGTTTACTTTTAAAGCATTAATAATTCCCTCCACATTGATTAAGGTTGCTCTCGTGAGTCTTCGTAGGTTTGGCAGTAAAATACTGATTAAACTATAAACTAGAATTTTAATAAAATCAAAACAAAAAGGATTTTAAAGATCTCGCTTGACAAATAAATACATACCAAACAAGGGGGGGATTTTTAAATTTGAATAAAATAATTAGAAGATTTCAATCTTAAATATCAATATGAATAGAAATGTTACTGAAATGTGTGAAATCGGCCTTCTATTCACGCTTGCTGAATAGAAATTTCAAAAGGCTACGCCGATGATCTAGTTCATTAATTTCACTCGATTTTATAGCTAATTTGATGCTACGAGGACTTAATTAACACGATTGGTGGAATTTGGCAATTTAGCAAGTACATGAACAATGCAGCAAGACGGTAACTGTAAACTATGGCTTGGTTTGATAAAAGAGTGGGGGAAGCAAACCTTTTTTTTTTTTTTTTTTAATAATAATAATAATCTCTCTGTATTTTTAAAACATAATTTGACAGTTTCACTACCTACGTAAAGATTCGTGACATTTAGTAAGGAAGTTCCTTGACACGTCCTGAATTGCTTATATATTTATAGAATTCTACTCGTGCGATTATGTTAAATGAAACATGTAGCCGTATACAAGCTTGTTTTTCTTAATTGCTACACAAGCTTCTAATCATTCATATTTTTGTTTTGATCTATCTTTCAACCAGTTTTTTTTTTTTTCTGAAAATGTTCTTTTCAACCAGTTTTGATCATGTGATTATTTCATATCATCTACGTGCTCTGTCTCTTTGTCTATTGGATGTTTATCTCCTATTTTAAAGAAAAATGACAATAAAATGTCCAGGAGTGCAAAATATTTTGCGACGCGTTTATGGTAGACCGTTATTTGGTGCACTTAGTTGCACAGAGCTCAGGTAAAATTATGAAAATGTCATTAATTTTAAAAAAATCTATATATCTCTAAAAATGGTAAAACTTATACACATAATAAATGTATTTAGATTAACAATTTTATATAAGTAAAAAAATGACATTAAAGTTTAGTGCACATAGGTGCATGAAATCAAATATCATTTATCGCTTTATATATGATCCAAGTTATAGGTTTTTTATACTTTTAATTTCAAAGTAAATATCATTTTTACAATAAATTACTGATGGGTTGTATGGACAGGTTTCATATTTTTTTTTATTTTGAAAGAGTACTCTATTTGTTTCTAATGGATGCCATGCTTGCGACTAGATATTTTGTTGTGAATCATTAAACAAAATGGTTTTGGATGAAAAATATAAGGGCATGTTCGGAATAATCAAATGAAATAGGATTTTAATGAGAAAAAAGTTGGTGCGTACTGAAAAGAAATCATATTGAGAATTTTAAAAGTAACATTGAAAACATGAAATGTATGTTGCTGTATATTAAGAAATGAGAGAGTTATGAGAATGAAGATTTTTTTTTAAGATGTGAAATCTCATTCCATTTTAGTCTAATGTTCCCATCTTGGCCCTAGATAAATAAAGACCAATGTGTATCTAGATATGATAAATTAGATTGTTAATGAAAAAGTTGAGTTGTGACATACTAAAAACAAGAAATTATATAAAAAATTGATAAAATAATAATATTTTTTTGCAAAATAAAAAATCTTATGTAATTCTATGCAATGGGATACTACTTAACACGCTAGATCAACTGCTACAATACGTCTACTGCTTATATAGCTATGTATGAAAAACTTTCCCTCGACAAGACATCAGTTTTTTATATTTGTTGTAAGGTGGGTACGAGCTCGAGATTTCTTGAATTTTAATTAAATCCCACTATCTTAGCCCTGGTTATGATATTCTCTCGATTGATTTGGAAATTGGATGTGTTGGAATGGAACTGAATATAAATTTCATATGTGAACTTGAGTAACGTCCTGCTAATTTTGCATAGAATTGACAACTATAGGTGCAGAGAGTTCGATTCTGCTTGAAAGCTGTCTCTTCTTCCTTGAAGTAATAAAAAAATATCTATAAATTTCTCTCAGCAATGCTAAAATGTCATGAATGATGTTGGCCATAAAGCCAAAAAAATTTTAAAAATATATTTTAAAAATTTTAAATTTAATTATAAACATTGTGGACTCGTTGCTTACATAAGTATTAAATTATTACTAAAGAGTAATGATTCTATACACATGCGAGTGCCTGCTCTTCATTTATAGATTTCAAATTATATATTTTAAATCTAAACCATCTACTAGGTTTAAAATGTTTCGTTTTTTTATTATGTTGAAAAAAATAATTTCAATTGGAAACTCATATATTGTAAAAAATTATATCCGTTAAAAGCAAATATATAGTACAATAGTATAAATAGATCATTTATATAGTATAATAAAGTTTAAAATACGTGAATTATTTGGACTCATAAATAAATACATAAGGATAAATATAATAGATAACTTATTCTAAAAATATAATTTAAAAATTAAAAATTAAAGGTGAGCATGAACTCCGTACTTACATAAGTGTTGAATCATTACTGTAAAAACAATTCCTGCGATCATCGCGCATTCTAAGGGTGTGTTTGTTTCACATGAAAAAGTGTCAACTAAAACTTTTCCATCTAAAACTTTTCACTCTCCATAATT
>JAXCLR010000073.1:10618409-10631197 GCA_035584095.1 Annona squamosa
CCTCACCGCCTTTCTCTCTTGCTGGGGTTTCTCTTCCTCTTCATCCCGCCCGATTTCTTCTTCTTACTCTCCTCCTTTTTGTGGTTTATATCAGGGTTTTAACAAGGAAGAAGGAAAAGGAATTTATGTCGGAGGGTCTTGGTCTGTCGATTGTTATTGCAGGTGCTCAGAGGCAGCAGCTCTTGCATCGTTCTTCCTCCCTGTGTTCTTCTGTTCCTCTCTTCGCTGTCTCCATTGTCCTCCTCTCTTTCTGCATGCGATTGCTGAAACAGAGTTCTGCTTGTAGGAGGAGAAGGGGTCTTCAGATGCATTTGCATTCCAAAAGGTCTGTGTACTTTATGTTTCCAGCTGTAATTCTTTTTATGGCATCTTTGATTTGAGTTTTAATGGAGTTTTGTTGTGTTGGGGTTTTGCAGGTTCTTCTACCACATAGAGGGGTTTTTGTTTCTCTTTTTATTCGTAAGAGGAGCTCTTACATGATACGGTTTATCTGAGGATTTTCTACCCACAAACAGTTTTGTTTTTTTTGATATTCGGATTTTGGAATTTTTTTTTGGTTTATTTGAGGGAGGTTTTTCCTTTTTTCCGCAAAGAGAAAAAATGCCGGGACCCCAAAGGCAGCTCTTAAATCAAGGTAGCATCTGCAGAAAAGGAAAGAAGAAATCGGATTTTGACGAAATGAAATCTGTGAGGAAGATACGGGTCATCTGCCATGACCCTGATGCTACGGATTCGTCTAGCGACGAGGAAGAAACGAAAGATTCGGAGAAAAAAAATCATGGCTCGATTCGTCTGAAGCGCCTTGTGCACGAGATTCACTTACCCCTCTCTCCTTCTGGTTCTGTTGTTTATACGGAGACGTCTTCTCAAGACAGCAACTGTAAAGTCTTGAAAAAGGGTTTAACAAAAACCCCAAGACCTTCGCCCAAATACAGGGGCGTCCGGCAACGCAAGTGGGGAAAATTTGCGGCGGAGATTCGAGACCCCAACCGTGGCGTTCGTGTCTGGTTGGGCACGTACGGTACTGCGGAAGAGGCTGCACTGGCTTACGAGAAAGCTTCTAAGGAGTTCGAACAGGCGGCTGCTGCTGCAGCGGCGTCCTCTTGCGTCTCGGAGTCATCTGAGACTCTGTATTCACCGCCAACGCCTTCGTCCGTGCTCGATGTGTCGACTTCCGGTTCCCTGGTCGACGGGCAAGTGAATTCCTCTTCCGAGAGGACGACTTCTAAGATGGTGGCGGAGCCCATTTCTGATTTCGTGTTGGAAGAGCCTTTGATCTGTCCGGATCTCGAGCTTCCGCTTGAGCTTGATTCACTTACCATGGATGACTTCGGCCAGGCGTTCGACGATTTTCTGGGGTTGGAAGACGTTCCCTTCTGCGGTCTTGCGGAAGATAAGAACGATCTGTCAACCTTCGACTTGGATCTCGATAGCGAAGTTCTTGATTGGATGAATTTATGAAGAAAGTACCCGCAAATTTTGCAGCTTAGAAGTTATTTTTGCATAGTTTTTATTTCGAAGTACATGTCAAGAGCTGGGAAGCGGCTCTCGGTTTTATTTTATTTTATTTTATTTTTGCGGTATGTTGTACTGTTTATCAGGGGCTGAGAGTTCAGTTTTGGTGTTTGTAGGGGAGGGGAATAGTTCTTTGGGTTTTTCTGTGCTCTAGAGCTGTCCAAGGGATATTCGCCCTCTCTCTAAATGGTTATTTGAGATGTGTCGTGTCTGGAATTTCTCTGTTCTACAATCTGTCCCCGAGTTTCGACTACGATTATCACAATTCGACTTCCTGGCTGTGATCTCTTCTTCTTCTGCTTTTTTTTTTTTTTTGGTGAAAAGCTGTGCTCTTCTTAATTTTCCTACCGACGGCTGATGTACAAGGGTTAAAAAAGTGATGCTATTTCAAGGGTATTTTCCATTTCGGTGGTGGTGTTGAATTACTTTATAATTTCTGGGTGGATGCTTGCTCCATTGTAACACGGGGTGCTACTCGAACAGTTTTGTTTTTTTGATAGATGTGCCCACGTTTTCTGCTTTTTAAAATTGCGAGAGTTTCTTTTGGCTTGGCTTATCCACTAATATGGGCTTTGCATATCTGTTTCGAACCGCTGAGGGTGGAAACATGGGGCCGTGGCGGTGCCAAGGATACTCTAGTAGTTGGCAGCTTGATGTGCTGGTGGTGCACACTTGTTGCATCGGTGATGGCAAAGAATGCAACGAATATGGACGCTTGTTATTTGGTCCTCGTTGATTTTTGCTGTTGTGCTGAGCACTATCTGGGCCCATCCGGCACACGTAGTTTCCGACATATTTCTCGGTTTTCAGCGCGGCCCTGGAAATCGTGGTCATATAGCGTGGCTGGGATGGCATTTTGTCGTCAGCAGCACTCATAACTGAATGGCGGCCTCAGTCGCTGATAGTAGCATACATTAGTAGCATACATCGGGTGTGTTTGGTTTGGCATAAAAAATATTAATTAAATTTTTTTAATTTAAAAATTTTCACTATCTATAATTATTTTTTATATTTTTTTATATAAATAATTTTATTTTTAATTATTTTCACACGATTATTTATACAACTAATTTATTTATTTTATACTTAATCACTACCCGTATCCTGTCATATATGTATATATATTTATCAATTTGACAACTACTAAAATCATCCTCACTGAGGGGGACGACCCTATTCATCAACGGCTATTAAATATTTGAGGAATAATCTGTTAGCTCAATAAATGTCCTGCTTAAGTTTATCTTAAAAATTTATTTATAATAATTTTTCGATTTTTTCTTAAGAAACTTGTTTATATAAGGGCATATTTGGTAATGAGCTTGGTAAACATGGTGTAAGAAATCATGGTATTGAGGATTTTGAGATTCATTATTTTTCAATTAATTATTATATTTTTTCATTTTTATTCTTATATTCTAATCATTTTTTTTTGTAATTATCTCCTAACAAATCTATTTATTTTAAATTTACTCTTATAATTTTATATCAATAACTCAATTATCAAAATATTCAAATTTTCTCTTCTCACGATCCTACAATTTTCACAACTTTTACATTACTAAACATCCCCTAAGTGTATTTAATATATAAGTAAGTTTTATCATTTTTGTATATTTGTATATATAGTTTTTAAAAATTTAAGTGTATATATATATATATTTAAAATACCTTATCTTTAAAAATTCAAAAAAATATATACACGTATCTAAAAATTATAAAGCTTAATTTATATATTAAATACATATAGATAAACAAATGTATAAAAAAATAAAAAAATTATTATAAATAAATTTTTGAGTTTGGACAAGCAGGGTTTGCTTAGCCTAGGTTAAGATGACCACTCTCATGTGTATTTGACATTTTTAAAACCACCCATTTGTTGGTGCCAAGAGATTAACAATTTAGATCTCTTATGATGTGGGAGCATGCTTTTATACTCCCGGACGCATACACTTTTTTTTTTTTTTGAAATTTTTTTTATAAACTTATTAGCGTAGGTGTATTTAACTTACGTATTAATTTTTACCATTTTTGGAAATTTTTAAATATAATTTTCAAAAATCAAATAAATATGTAAAATACTTCAAAAATAGTAAAAATTTACATACACATTAAATACACTTGGGTTAACAAGTTTATAAAAAAAAAATTTTAAAATAAAAAATTTAAAAAAAAAGAATATGCTCCCGATAGCATATAGCACGGGAGCATCAGATCAGGCTCCTATGATATGGCCCTCGGAATGGGTAACAACCGATATATGATTGGACGACCGATCGTTTGTTTAATGTTTATCTTGCGTTTACTAAGGCGTTTGAATTATTGGGGATGTGGAAATGTTCCACTGCAGTAGGTTGGGACTCGGAACTTTCAAAGCCCTGCAAAGCCGTCATTATCAAAAGTCCCAACTCTCCTGGGAAACTCCAGCTGTCGAGCGAGAGAAACCAGGGTGGTGTGGATTGGTGGCCCACCGTACAGCGATTGATGGCCAAAAGAAACATCTGCGACAAGGCTGGTGCCGATATGTAGACGCTTATCCTCTAATCAGCAAGGTTGCTAATCGTCCTATTCTGTCCAGTACGGAATCCAACGATCCTTGCCTTTGATTGATTGGGTCCCACTCGATAATTACCCTCGAAAATTTCCCATGTGCCTAAGGACTTTTTTTTTTTTTAGCCCCGGATGGAAGTGTCCAAGGACTTATGAATGGATGATTTGAATAACGAATCCTGGAAGGGTACAAATTTTCTAATTAGGAAAATTTAGGTGGAGGGCGGTGGCTTTTCTTAACACGTGCAGTAGTTTTCTTTCGATCTGTCTCCTCCATTGATGACAAAGCAAGGCAGTAGCTTCGTAATAAAAGCCCATTTGGTACTAAGGTTGAGGGTAATTGATGACCTTCCATCCATATATGCCTCAAGTTCAACATAATTGCATTTTTACTCACATTTTTTGCCATGTAAAGATTCAAAAAAGGGCTCAGACCACACAGACTCAGTAAATGTCTATTACGTCTGTGAACTATAGGCCTCACAATGTGATATTATCTGTTCTGGCCCGACAGCTTAGCCGCACGACTTTAAAATGCATTACATTATATTGATCTCGAAACCTACTTATGAACTACCATGAATTTTCTCTCATTTTCGATGTGAGATTCGATTTTGAGCTATTATAAGCCCGCCAGCTTTTGCTTGGTTCGTCCTCGAACGACAATCCAACTCTAGGCTTTTTGCATGCAGCCCTGACTTTTACTGGTTCAACTCTCTGAATCACATCTACTGGAGGGGAAACCACTCTGATATCACTTGTCACGCATAGACCCAGAAAATCGACCATTGGGCTTGACGCACAGACCACATAGACCCAGAAAACGTCAATTGGGCCTATGGGCTATGGGTCTCACAATGTGATATTGTCTGCTCTGGCCTGATAGCTTGGTCGCACGGCTTTAAAACGTGTCACACTATATTTAACTTGAGATCCACTTATAAACTACCAGTAACCTTCTCCCCCTTTTGATGTGAGATTTGGTTCTGGGCTATTAAATTTTTAAATATATATAAAACATTTCTAGTCTTATCTGAATATTCTGGAAGCACCTATAGATATTAACGGGTCAAATTTGATGGATTAGAGTTTAATCTTAATACTAATCATTTAAAATATCTTAACCCTAATTTTTTTATTAATCTATTTAAAAAACTCAACTCTAACTTATTTACAACCTATTTAATTAAATGAGTTTATAGGTTTTACAACAAACAACATTTTAATGCCTAGACTCTGGAAGCCGATAATCTCATAGGAACAGGCAAGGGGGTGTTTTCGGCGTAGAAAAAATGAAAATAGGATGGTAATAGAAAATAGAATTAGGACAGTAGTGGAAAAATAAAAAAATACATGGCAGGAGGAAAACTTAGTAGAAAAATAACTAAAGAATTTATATTTATATATATGAAATTTTAATGAGTTAAATGAGCTAAACGGGTTGAACGGGTTACTAAATGTGTTGTCAAGTTATAAAATCTCAACCCTAATTCATTTCTTTAATTAAAAGGTTGAATGGATTAACGGAACATAACCTATTTATTCAAAAGTCTCAACGCAAATTTATTTATAAATAAGTTGGACGAGCGGCTTGACGGGTTAAACATGACCGTTAACACCCCCGGAATCACCTTCATCTGTTAATTTCAAATTAAACAACGTTGCGAATACGCCATGGTAATTTTGCATGCTCATTTACCGGCCAAGCGGGGTTCAAGTCCAGCATTTTGCAAAGGTAATAAGTAGTGTTTTATAGTTTAGTCTCCTTGAACTAGGGATTTACAATTTCTCCTCTATTGTAGGGGTTTTACAATTTCCTTTTATTGTAGGGATTTTAAAATTTCCCCTCTGGGGTGAGAGCTTAGGAAAAATTTTTCTCCGTGGTGTGATAGTTTGAATGTGCTCAATTATATATTCAGATATCCTGATTTTTAAAAACCAGTCTGAATCTCATGGAGGAAAACATTTTGTTGATTAATGATCTTGACAGGTGATACAACTTTGACATATAGGAAAACTTTTAATATAACAATTTAAAAAATGTTTATTAAAACATAATTATGAATAAAAGATGTACTAACAAAGCTGAATGTACCAGAGTGCATTCAACTCAATGCATCCGGGTGCACTAGTCACAACTCAAAGATGTAAATGCATCTCTCGTTTCTTTTTCTCTCTCTGGATGCAATTAGAAATTTTGTGCGGTTTGATGTATTCAATACATTAAATAGTGGCTTTCAATGATATGTGTGGGCTGTTTTTGGAGCGGCCGATAAAGAGCTTTTACAAGTTGTCAACCGTGTGTCATAAAATCTCTTTAAAGTTTAAACTAGAATCTGTCCTTTCGTACCTAGTCCCGACTCCCGAGTCTCCGGACATGGATGGTTGTATTGAATTAAAATGAACGAATGATCGAAAAAAATTCCATCGATTTTTTCCACGAAATGAAATTCTCGTCGAACTTCATTTCAGTATGGGATTAACAAAAGAAATTTTAAAGGAAAATTCTTCCATTTTCAAAGGTTGATTTTGAGAAGGGATCTCTTGATCAGGTGGAATTGTCCTTGGGATTTTAATTTGTAGGCTAGAGTCATGAAAAATATATTGTAATGTATATCGATTCGGGTTGGGAGAAAAATAGATAACAATAAATGTTGATTAGCTCGAGAGTTTCAACCCTTATAACTAATTAGACTTAATTAGTACATTAATTTAAATTCGTATTTCATTTATAAAGATAAACTAAAAATTAAGCTGTACTTGTAATCAACATGATTTAAAATGTTTATAATACACAGTTTCTCAATTTAGAAGTCCGAAATTTGTGTGAGCATTGGCCGGTATAATATTTTGGCATTAAGAGAGGAAATTCTAGGAATAGGTGGCCTGAATTTTAATAACCCGTTTCTCAATTTAGAAGTCTCAGATTCCTGAGACCACAGAGTATTGACCCATATAATATTAGGGACTGATTCCAAGCTGGCCCACGTGTGTTTTACTGTTTTTTTTTTTTTCAAAATTTTTAAAACTCATTTGTGAGCTCCACTTAGATATATTTTTATAAAATTTTATACTTATCCACATGGATTATTGAGATTTTTTTTAAAATGAAAAAATCGAATTTTTCTTGAGCTCAAATTAAAAAACACATTTGCCCACGTTTAGTGACCGCGTGGCTAATCACGTGCGGTTAACACATGCGATCAATCCCCTGTAATATTTCGGCCGCAAAAAGCTCCCAAATCCAAAGTATGGCGGTGTCCAAAAGAGGAAAAATGGAAAAAAAAAAAAAATTGGGGCGTGTTTATTCAGGGAGAATGGAAAATGGAATGAACATGTCATTGACGTAGAGTGAAAAGAAAGAAAAAATAGATAGGATATTTGTAGAAAAAAGATATGAAAAATAATTTGAATATAAGAATAAAATGAAAAATGGTCAATTGGGTATTAACTTTTAGATTTTCATTCTTCATTTTTTAATTTTTGCTAAACAAACACACTCCTGAAAAAATTTGAATTAGAGAGGTTTGGTAAGATGTAAATGAGCGACAAGAAGTAAAACGGATATAAATAGAAATAACGTGAGAATAAAATACAAATATATAATGCAGTTATATAAAAAGATAAAAAAATCTGAAAGACAAAAATAAAAAATTGTGTGATTGAGTAATCAAAGATGTCAACTCTTTGCATTTACCATTAATCATTATTAATCTTGAAATCCTAAACACTTTTTTAGATATGGTAGTTGCATAAGAATATATACAAAAATGAAAAAAAATAAACTTTTTTATATACACACAACACATATTATAGGCCTATAGGAGGTAACATTGCGTCATATAAGGGAACTAAGGGCTTAATTGCATAAGGATTTGTTTGGTACAGTAGAAATGAGAAACTAAAAGGATGAAAGGTAAATTAAAAATAAAGTAAAAGCACACAGTGCTGTTGTAGGGAATAATACTAGAAAATAATTAGAACAACAAAAAAAGAAAGTTGGGTATATATAGGGATAAAAATAAAATTTAAAGTGAAATGCATTTAATAGTTTTTAGGTATGTTTGTTTTTAATAAAAACATTTCAAACTAAAACTTTTCACTTTTCATAATTATTATATTTTAAAATTATTTTTTTCCAATTTTCTTATACAACTATCATATTTTTTAATTATTTCTATACAAATTATCCATACAACTAATCTATCTATTTCAAAACTTTTTTCATTTTATCATTACTCCTATCATATTACATAATTTACTACAAAATTAACAACTTTTACGCTATAAATTTTTTATTAAAATTTTTTATCATTTTCAAAACAAACCAGTTAACTTTTCAGTGGATTGCATTGCCTTCCCTTTCAAACGCTAGCGAAAACAAACTTCGCGGCAAAAACGCAGCCTAGAAAAATGTTTATGTGACTGGTTGGCTCGTCTTAAATTCTCACTTGCTTAGCGACTGTCGCCTTTCAAATCACAGTTGACTCTGGCATAGCCAAGTTTCGTAATTTGAAAGCAAAAAGCCAGCTTTGCGAAGCTAGCCATGCCTTTGAGGCCCCACCACCAATTAATCACATCCATGTGATGTCAAGTGACAGTAGATGGTCCAACTTTAGCTGTCGCTCTTACAGCCCAGAATCGTGCCTGGTTGGTGAAATAGCAATCCCCCTCACAATAATTTCTCGAACTAAACAAGTGTAATGTATTCCTCGAATTTTAATCTTACCAAATCCCTAAAAATCTTCTCGTCATAATTGGCGTTAATCATAAAACACGCCTACTAATTAATTTCTGACCTTTGATTGAATCACTTTATTGTCAATGTCAGATGTCTTGAAAGCAAAATTTTAAAAAAAGGGCGCAGGGCATTCATAACAATTTCAATTATAACAATTGATTCAGTAAAAACTCTCCTTATGAATGTATAACATTGGACGAGAATTTGAAAATCGAAAAAAAATTCTATTGACAGATGGCCACGTGAGTATTTCCGCGAATAAGGTTCTGAGCTGGATGCTTTTACAAAACGAAGATTATATGGTAAAAATTCTAAAAGTTCATATAAAGATGACGAGTGCAAATACCGCTATAGATAACAGAAAACCCAACGGCCAGAAAGTAACTTCTACCGAAAGTATTTGGTAAAAACGATACTATTGTATACTTTCTCCAAAAGTTTAACATCATACACTGGGACAAGAAAACCTTTCCATTTTTATTGCGATTTGCCAAACACAAGCTATTCGATGAGAACAGTTTCACTGGACTCCAAACTTCGATTGTATTTGGCTTGCTTTGAAGCCACTAAGCAAGCTCTCATACAGGCATGATAGTAGTGCGGCGACGACTTCGAAGTTCGAGCAAATTAATGAAATGATGCAGGAGAGAAAAATGGCTGTCACGATCTCTGCTAGTCTATTTGCTTGAGGGAAAATCAACAGAAAGATAGAGCCGATTGGTGTATTGCATCATCTTATTACAGCCGGAAATCAATAATGCCACATGATTACTCATCAAAAAATAAAAATAAAAAATAATTCCACATGATTCTAATCAGTGGAAACTTCTCTTTCTTTTCTTGCTTGTGATTGTACAAGTGGACCTGAATAGCCCGCCGCCTCCTCAATAACTATGGTAAGAGAATCTGGGCTCTACAAAGCGTGTAAAATCAGAGCCCCAATAAATTGAATTGGGAAGAAGACTCCCATCCCTTCCCGGCTAAGCCCTGCGATGGTGGTCCTTTCAAATTTTCATTCACGAAGGATAAATCCATACAAATGAGATTTGAGATACAAAGGGGAGAAATCAACTGCCAACAATATGAGTCCAACTGATTCATCAACTCTGCTTTAACAAGACTAGGGGTAGGCATGTTATTACTCCTGAATACATGAGAAGAAGTTATGCAATCAAAGAGATGAGACCATTGTAGGATGTCATCTATTAATATCTAAAGGCTAGAGAGTGTTACCTCGTCCCCTTTAAGCCGGCTGATAGTCGCCAAAGAGTCACTTTCTACCACGATCTTCTTCACCCCCAGCTTAACATCCATGTAACCCCATACAGAATCGCTGAAATTTCCATCCAAAGTAGGGAAGCTAGTCTTTGGGTCTTCCATCATTTTGCTGCCAAGAATCACCCTGAAGAGACCCTCAAGATTGCTCTCATTCATAATAATCTGTGTTCTATCATGCACCCCCCATCCACATTTAATTTGACCGGTCCCTCCATTGGCCTCCTCCACCGTGACGTGCTGCTCCATATATTGGCTTTGACCCCCTTCAACGTGATGGTAGATCTGGCTTGGTGGAGATATTGGATGCTGCAATTAAAAATGTTGGAGAACCAAATCCTCCAACATATAGTGATATACAGCATGGAAGGATACAGATCCGGTCTCTTAGAAAGTTTTGAGAGAATATTGTGAATGCCCTTACTCAGTGACGCTATGAAAGTCTTCTTGATTTGTTAACAAATGCAAAATATGTGCATAGAGGTTTCCTCCTCCTCTCGACACTGTTTTGATTGGTCTTTTGAGGAATTAATTTACATAAGTGCAAGAGAACTAATCCAGGAGTTAATTTAAATATGTGCAAGAGAACTAATCTTCTGCATCACATCATAGGATTATGCTCAAGCTCCTGAGCAGTGTTATAAGAACCCGACCAAGCATTGAACAGGTGAATCTTTTAGCTCAATTTAGACTGGTTTAATTATTTATGCTATTCGGATTAAATTGTTATATTTTCTTTTATAATTAAAATTAATGGATCCAGGCCCAAGAGTGGATTACGGCAATACGGCGAGCTGCTCCGCATGGGTCGTTCCTGGGCCTTTACTGAACACCAATGTTATACTCTTGTATAGGTCCCGAATCAGCCATGTACTTCTCGACGAAAAGGCCCATCCAGAAAATGATCTAAAGATCATCTCGACCGTTCGAGGAATTGACGACAGCGTCACTTCCATCCAATTCCGTGGTGCAGGCAGCACAGCTTGCACCCCAAAAATACTGGGAACAGGAAAAACAGCCCTGAGTTTAAACTAGCCCGAAAGAGCTTCCAAATCCAAAACAGCCAGCTGGGATGGGCCAGAGAGGAGGAGCTATTGTTTTTCATTTCCAACTACCTGCATGTAAAATTATCATTTCTATCGTATCACGTCACTCTTTCCTTAAAGAAAGAACTTCTAATTTTTTTACTCCGCTTTTGCATCTTAATTATGAAAATAGTAGAAATATTTAAATAGTTCAATAAACGATCTACAACACGCCGTTGAATGTATATATTTTACGGGGGAATGATTCTTCGGAGGATGCCATGCCCCCAAAGAATAAAGTTCCAGATGCGGTCATGGGTAGAAAAGTGCGGATGGATAAACTTGAATCAGCTTTTCATTTCTGCAAGAGAGGTGAAGAGCATAAACGGTAGACTGCCGCAGGAGGTGGTGGGGGAGGTCAGAAACGACGTAAGAATTT
The DNA here is from genome assembly GCA_035584095.1 of Annona squamosa. Taxonomy (NCBI): domain Eukaryota; kingdom Viridiplantae; phylum Streptophyta; class Magnoliopsida; order Magnoliales; family Annonaceae; genus Annona; species Annona squamosa. The sequence continues at coordinate 10,629,958 of JAXCLR010000073.1, forward strand.
TTTTTTTTTTTTTTTAATTTTTTTTATACGAGAGGGTTAATCTGTAGGACCGAATCTAACCTGTAACTCAGCTCAAGTTTGAATTTCAAAAATAAAAATAAAATTTAGATTTATAAATAAAATTAAAATTAAAGTTAAAATTAAAATTTTTGTGCTATCATGCACTCCCCATCCACATTTAATTTGACCGGTCCCTCCATTGGCTTCCTACACCGTGACGTGCTGCTCCATATATTGGCTTTGAACCCCTTCAACGTGATGGTAGATCTGACTTGGTGGAGATATTGGATGCTTTAATTACAAATGTTGGAGAACCAAATCGTCCAACATATCGTGATATACAGCATGGAAGGATACAGATCCGGTCTCTTAGAAAGTTTTGAGAGAATATTGTGAATGCCCCTTACTCAGTGACGCTGATGTTGCTGAAAAAATGAACACTGAAAGTCTTCCGGATTTGTTAATGAATCCAAAATATGTGCATAGAGGTTTCCTCCTCCTCTCGACACTGTTTTGATTGGTCCTTTGAGGAATTAATTTACATGTGCGCAAGAGAATTAATCGAGTTAATTTACATATGTGCAAGAGAACTAATCTAGGCCATCACATCATAGGATTAAGCTCAAGTTCCTGAGCAGTGTTATAAGAACCCGACCAAGCATTGAATAGGTGAATCTTTTAGCTCAATTTAGACTGGTTTAATTATTTATGCTATTCGGATTAAATTGTTTTATTATCTTTTATAATTAAAATTATAATAATTAACGTTTCAAATTATCTTTTACACTCACGAAGAAGATCTAATCAGATTTCATGATTGATCATAAAATGGGATTGCAAAAAATTAAGAAATCCACACGCATGCTTGCAGGGGAACACCTATCTAAGGGTCATGCTTATTCCAAATTATACAAAATTCTTGAATTGAATATGTGTCATCATTCCTAAGAAAATTTCTCAATTTCTAAGATAATTTTTTTAATTTTTAATACAACTTTACTTATTCTCAATATGCATCAGTACAATCTCATCCCTAATGCAAATTCGAATAAAGAATCTTATATGGTTCGAAACAATCCCTTGGAAATAGTATTCTTTTAGTGGTATTTTCACAGCTTTATTTGGGAATGCACTAGCTGCCATCCCGTGCTGCTACTTTGATCTGTTGGAATTTTTGGACATACATGTATTATTTATATATATGTGCTATCATAAATTAATGGTCCAAATTATATAAGTG
>JAXCLR010000073.1:10631297-10642854 GCA_035584095.1 Annona squamosa
TTTGATTTCTTGATAATTCTAGCATGAGATGGATCCTGCATTGATTTATGGATTTAATCAATGGTTGTTTTCTAACATGATCAATCATCCAATTCGGGAAGTAGTTTTTATTAAGGATTCTTCTCCTTCCCGCCATCTTATCCAACCTCATGGTTCCCACCACATCCTGAGTGCGGAATGTTACTTAAATCCACGTTTATTCAAACAAGCCGTGATTAACTTACATAACACCTATCCTTTTTCCCTATAAATAAGACTTATGATAATCTGCAGCCCTTTTTTGAGGAGCACACACTTTTTTGTTACTTATTTCACCTAATTAAAGCACCATTTAGTAATGTGGATTGCAAGTGGAGTGGGAAAGCGGAGATAAAAATATTTTTAAAAAATATGAGAATAATGTAATATGATAGAGATAAAGTGATAAAAAAATATGATAATTCTGAAAGAAAATAATTAGAATTAAAAATAAAAATGAAAAAAGTAAGGTAGTTAGATAATAAGATGAAATTTTTTAATTTGAAAAAGCTTTTCTCAATTTCCATATTCTTACTTTGAGTACATAATAGTCTTGCTTTTTCATTCCTAATACTCCTTAGTCTTGCTTCAATGCTCGCGTCATCTTACCCATTATTTTATTTATTTCTTAAGCAAATTCTTTTTTTACTTATGAAAATTTATATTTAAAATATTTGTTTGAATTTCAAAAATGAAAAAATTAAGCATCGTGCAAGTTCCAATGTATGAAAATGTTTGATTTTTTATTTTTGAAATTCAAAAAATTAAACAATTTAAAATATAAAAAGATTTTGTCTGGAGATCTTTGGCCAGGTGTTTTTTTATAACATGGTGGGGTGAGGTGGAGAATAAAAATGGAAAATATGTTGATATTTATGTGATTGATATAAAATATAGAGTTAAAGTTTTGAACAAACAGGATTGTTGGAGCATAGTTGAAATAAAAAATAATTGGCAAGTAAGGATAAAATTAGAAAAATGGGATGCTAAAGTATTAAATAATTTGTGAAAAAATGGAAAAGATGAGATGTTGCCCACTCAACCCACCCCATCCCATCCCCCATATGCACATTAACAAACATCCCCGTACTTGTACATAATAGCTTCTGGTCATCCTAGCTATCTTGTTTTCCTCGTGCTAATAATAGGGGTGTTAATTATCATTGTTAATTTGTTAATCTGTTGCCTTAATTCGTTTATAAATGAGTTTGAATTGAAAAGTTTAAATAAATAATTTATGATCTGCCAACTTGTTCAACTATTTAATTAAATAAACTGATTATAGTAAAGATTTTATAATCCATTGGCCCGTTTAATCTATTTAACTGATTCAATCTGTTTAACTTATTTAACCATTAAAGTCTGATTTATATTATATATATAAATGTAAACTCTTTAGTTATTTCCTCCCGCTACTTAATTTTCATTTTTCTGCTGCTATCTTAAGTTTATTTTTCCATTCTACACTATTTTCATTTTCTCCAGCGCCAAAAACACCTTGCCTATTCCTGCTAGATCATCATTTATTGGAGTCTGAGTTATCAAGTTGTCCACTATAAAATCTGTTAATAATTCACTAACTTGTCTACTAAATAAGATGCAAACGAGTTAAGGTTAAGATTTTTAAATAAATTAATAAATACATCAGGATTAAAATATTTTAAATAAATTAAGATTAGTGTCCAACCCATCCACCTTGATTGGTTAGCGCTGATAACTAATAGCATGGGAATTCTCGCCGCGCTTCTGTGCACGCAAGGTGTACGACCTATGTGATGCGACGAAGTCGAGTGGTTTCCATCATTTCACAGCTTCAATTTTTGGATGCAACAAAATTGGGTTCTAGTATTATGGCAATGATTTGCACTTACCTGATTTTTACGACTCTTAAAATATTTCACGTTTTCAACCCACCTTACCCATCCACAGATTCGAAGCAGTCGAATAAATAAATGACAAACTCTTTGTGTGCAGCCAGTGCCGAGCATCAAAGGACAAAAAATCTCAAAAGCAAGACACGATCATTTACGCCACGAGTGCCGTGGTGGTAACTTTCTGTTCAGCCTTAAAGTGTTGCAGTGATTTGGTATTGCGGCGTCTTTCTCTTCAATTCGTGGAAGCGCCCGTAAGATAATATTTGAATATGTTTCAAGATTTTGATTTTAAGATAATATTTGAGATGATTGTCCTGTAAATACCAATTGAAAAAAGATTCAATCATTTATTTTTCAAGTGGTCGGTCAAAGGGCGTCGACTCGGCCGGAAAATTATAAACATATCAGGACTTACGAGGTTGAAAAAATGGACATATACCATGATCTAGAGTGGAACATTTCTTACTGCTCCTTCAAAAATCCATGCCAAACAAGAAAAATAATAGGTAGAGATCGTGATGGTTAACAAAATGAAAAATCAGCAGCAAAATTTGACCCCTTGAAATTCATATTGGTTACAATGATATGTTACTGCGGATGGTTTGCCCTTTCTCTGTGAATCAGGTGCCATAGGTGTAGTGCAAAGATTATCTGGTCATCAACAAAGGGATATCCCGCTACAATTTTAGCACCCTTCTTCAGTGGCTTTCTTCCATTGATAAAACTCAGTGCAGAATTTTTCTGGTTACGTTTTGGCTCATCTAGCATTTTAGAAACCAAAGGCACTCAACAAGTCTCTCCCGTATTCTCTGATATTCCCAACATACATTCTGTCTTGCTGCATGATGGGGATTCAGCTAAAGCTCAATCCCAAAGCTCCCACTTTCTCTATAAGGGCATTATCCATTAGAAACCTTCAGATTTGGGTTGGGTAAAGATGAATATTGATGGGGGATTCCTTTTTAGATTAGAAAGAGTTGGTGTTGGTGTAGTTGTCTATGATGACTAGGAGTGTTAATGAATCGGGTTGGATAGGCTAGAGCCTAATCTTAATTATTAAGTATTTAAAATATCTCAATCTTAATTCATTTATTAAATCGATCAAAAAATCTCGACCCTGACACATTTACAACTTATTTAATAAACAGGTCGGTGGATTGTTAACAAATTGTATAGCAGAGGTCAGACAACTTAAAAGCCTAGATTTCGGTAGACAATGATTTTATAGTGAAAGGTGAGAGAATGTTTTCGACATAGAGAAAATGAAAATGTGATAATAATAAGAAAATGATATTTGACAACAATGTAAAAATGAAAATTAGATAATGAAAGAAAGACTTAAAAAGGAAAAGTAACTAATAAGTTTATATATATAACTTTAATGACTTAAACATGTTATCTGGGTTAAATGAGTTACTAAATGGGTTGATAGATTATAAAATCTTAACCCTAATCCGTTTATTTAATCAGATTATAATTTATTTATTTAATAATTTTAACATAAACCTATTTATAAATCGGTTAGGCAAGTAGGTTGACAAGTTGATTATGACCATTAATGCCCCTAGTGATGACTAAAGGCTTTTTTTTGGATGCAAAAACTTAAGCATAGCAGGGATTGGAAGACTCTCTTTGGATTGACTCTCAAGGAATGATATTACCTATAAGATGGTGGAGGAGTATCATTTCTAAAATGTTATTATCAAGATCAACTCTTTTAATCTTTTCCGGCTTCTTATGGAAGATAGTAGCATTCATTCCAACATAAGTCGTATGGTACAAAATGATAACAACTTGTAGTCAAAAGTTCAATAGATATGCTTTTTTTATGGCTTTGAAATAGTAGTGTTGTAGCTTATACACTGAAACAAAATCTCTTGTGTTCTTGGACAAACTTGTCTCCTATTTGTATATCAAATTTTATTAGTAATGATTTGAGCTTTGTCAATGAAAATTTAGAGCTTTCTCCTCGCCCTCCCTAGAAATTGCTCCTAGAGAAGGTTTATTGGAAACTCCTTCTTTCATTAAAAAAATGTTAGAAACCTCAACGAGATGGTTTAAATAGACATTACATAATTTGACATTTTCTACTTAAATTCATCTAATGCATCTATTATACAATTATACTTCACATATTAAACTAATTACTGCATTTAACAATAACATAAAGCATTTAAATATAATACATACTCACAATTATAATAATTACATTTCAACGGTTAGTTGAAAATAATGAATATAAAATACTCAGAAGGTATCATGTGACGACGCACTCGTAGATCGGGCTGCTATACTAGTCCACTTGAAAATGATTAGAAGTATAATGAACATATGCATGCTTATGTAGTTGGTTTTTTGGGAATGAAATGAGAATGTGACGAAAAGATAAGATCAAAAGTATTATTGCATATAAAAGATGTATTGCAAATGGGGAAAATTGCATTAAAAATGAAAAAATAGATTGTTATATATAATGATAAAAGCAATTGTTTAAAAATGGAAATTCCTATTCTCATCCTGTTCATTGTCCTTGTCCCCATCTTGAACAATTAAGAGTTACCTAAAGTTTTTTCGCTGATCATCTATGATGGGTCATAACACTTATTTTTAAATTTTTTCTGAAAGTTTTTAAATAAAATAGTTAATTTAGGTTTATATTATATATAAATCAAGTTTTATCAATCTTGGAGATGTGTATATATTTATTTAATATTTTTAAATACAAGGATATTATGATCATTTCATAAGGGTGAAAATCACCGCAATACCTTTATATTTAAAAATATAATAAATATATATCTCTAAAATTAGAAAATCTTAGTTTATAAGTAATATATACTTAAAGTAACTATTTTCTTAAAAAAATTTCAAAAAAAATAGAAAATAGATTTGTAGACCGGCCTAATGTGGTCCTGTCTCCAACCGGTGTGAGATCGCGTTTTTTTCTGTTCCACATTCAATCCCACGGTCTGAAGACATGAGTTCCCTGGGCCCATGCATGGTAAGCGAGACCGGTTCAATATTTCGTGGATTGACATCCCAAGATACCGGACGTTCCTTGGACTTCATAAACAAGTGTCTATGGCTTCGATGCGTGAGATTCAACTTATGCTTCGATTCATTCCAAATCACCGTTGATTAAATGCATTGCTGACTCATATCGTATACAACTGTATAATATTTTAACATTTTTTATAATTTACATGTGAATATATATTTTCTAACATATGTGACCCATAAACATACTTAATTGAGATGAAATTTAATTCTCTAAATAAACAAATAATGTTAGATATAACATCTGAATTAAATTTTCTATCAAGAATCAAAATCATATTTTGAAGGGAGTTATAAGACTCTGCTTCTGTGTAACTTATATAACTTACTTAAATAGAAGCAAAACCTTACTAAAATTTCTTGCTTTTGAATTATATATTTTTTACAAATTTATTTTAACAAATTCACACCTATCTCACACTTTATTACACATAAAAAATGATAAAAAAAAATTTATTTGTGAGATTTTGTAAAAAAGAATGCAAGAATTTAAAAATAATAAAAATTTGTATATGAATTAGAACATGTGAGCCCACGTAAAAAAGAAAAATATAAAGTGCACGGCGTTGCTGCTTAGCTAACAATAACTGGGTGCCCAGGATCGCATTATGTAACGATTAGTCTATTAGATGCTTACAACGGAAATACGAGTGATGCATTATGATGACTATCGTCGTATTAGTGGGAGCAGCCGCCGCACGATCCGGGTCCAAGAGTGGATTACAGCGAGCTGCTCTGATGGGCCGTACGTGGGCTTTTACTAAACACCAGCGTTATACACTTGTATAGGTCCCGAATCAGCCATGTACTTCTCGACGAAAAGGCCCATCCAGAAAATGATCTAAAGATCATCTCGACCGTTCGAGGAATTGACGACAGCGTCACTTCCATCCAATTCCGTGATGCAGGCAGCACAGCTGCCACCCCAAAAATACCGGGGAACAGGAAAAACAGCCCTGAGTTTAAACTAGCTCGCAAGAGCATCCAAATTCAAAACAGCCAAACAGGGGTCCATGCGCCCGGTTGAGCCCGAGCCTGGCACTCCAAATCTGATTTCTAATGGTGTGAAAACTTTCTTTTCTATGATTTGAACTCCAAGATCCGAACCCGATGAACCTGATTTGTAAATATAATATGGAAGGTTCAAGTGAATTCAAATATGAAGAACTGGAGCTCGATTCCTATTTTACATGTATTATAAAATCTATTTTATATATAATATCTAAACAATATTTGTTTATATTTTTTATTTATGTTATTTATATTTATAAATACATGTTTGACATATTATAATTATATTATAAATAAAGTATATTATTTTCATTTATATTTATTTTTTATTTCTATAATCTTCTTTATTTATCTTTTTTTTTATGTTAAATTTTTCTAAAGATACTCTTTATAAATGAATGATTTCATTAGCCCAGACAAAGCAAATGTCCCACTTAGCTTATTTCAAAAAATTCATTTATAATATTTTTTTTGTTTTTTCTTCATGCACTTTTTATCGAAGTATATTTAACATATAAAACAATTTTTACAATTTGAGATTTGTGTATATTTTTTTTAGATTTCTAAAGATAAAGTTATTTTAAATACATATACAAACAAATGATTAAAAACCTCAAAAAAATATATGCATATATCCATAAATGGCAAAACTTGGTTTATATGTTAAATATATTTAGCTAAATAAGTGTATGAAGAGAAAAATAAAAAAGTTGTTGTAAATGATTTTTCTGAAGTGGGTTAAGCGGGACATTTGCTTAGCATGAGCTAACAGGATCATTCTTTTTTTTATATTGTTATATTTTTTAAAAATATGTGATTTAACTGTATATTATTATGTTTACTTATATAATTTGTTATTATTATACATTCATATAAAATTTTAAACCTATCATTCTTAAATAAAATACAAATTTAACAATCTAAATTTCAATCCGAACCCGATTTTCAAAAGTAGGTTTTACATATAGGGTTAAAATTGTACATATACGGTTAAGATTGATATTTTATAAATAGAGTCTGAGTTAAGGTTGAGATAAACCCGAATTTCACGAGCCTGAGTTGCTGTCCTAGCCGAGAGGAGAGATTGTTTTTCATTTCCAATTACCATCATGTGAAATTATCATTTTTATTGTATCAAGTCACTCTTTCCTTAAAGAAAAAACTTATAATTTTTTCTCCACTTTTACATCTTAATTATGAAAATAGTAGAAATATTTAAATAGTTCAATAAACGATCTGCAACACGCCGTTGAATGTATATATTTTACGTGGGAATGATTTTTCGGAGGATGCCATGCCCCCAAAGAATGAAGTTCCTGATGCGGTCGTGGGTGGAATAGTGCGGATGGATAAACTTGAATCAGCTTTCCATTTCTTCCAGAGAGGTGAAGGGCATAAACGGTAGACTGCCGCAGGAGGTGGTGGGGGAGGTCAGAAACACGTAAGTTTTTTTTTTTTTTTTTTTTTTTTTAAATTTTAATGAAAGGTTAAACTCTAGGACGGAATTCTAGTTCGAAACTCAATTTAAGTTCGAATTTCAAAAATAAAAATAAAATTTAAATTTATAAATAGGTCTAAAATTAAAGTTAAAATTAAAGTTTAAAAAATAAAATTAAGTTAAAAATTGAAGCGAATCTAAATTTTATAAGCTTTTACAACTTTGCAGGCCGTACGCGGCCCCAGCTCTGCACAGCTACCCACACATGTGAACACGGAACCCGATTCAGTGCGCCAGGAGCATGCAGCAGCGCATACATATAATTATTTTATTTTTTTAAAATATTTCATAAACATGTTAGCCCAAGTGTATTTAACATATATATTAATTTTTTACTATTTTTTGAGATTTTGAGATATTTATTTTTGATTTTTAAAAAATCATTGGTATTTTAGGAATTTAAAATTACGTAAAATATCACTAGTTTTTAAAAATAAAAAATAAATACCTAAAATACTCCAAAAATGGTAAAAATTTAAACACAGATTAAATACACTTAGGCTAATATTTTTATAAAAATATTTAAAATAAAAAATAAAAAAAATATATATATGCGCCCGGGAGAATGCAGCACTGCACGCTCCCGGGCGCACTGAATCGGGTTCCGTGGACCACACACACCGTCGCCATGTCTGCCACCTGAGAGTTGACGCCCCCGGGCCATGATGTCTGGAGTACAATCTTGGTAGTCCAGACGTGTTTAGAGTTTAATTACACGGAATCAGTTGCATGTAACCTCGTCTAAATGATGTCAAATACAATTCATCTATTCTCTACCGTATTATTTACATTATCATGGTAATCCTATGATTTATCTAGTCTTATTGCATATGAAACATCAAATCAATTTAATAAAATAGTTTGATGATTAATATATTTTAAAATTGTATTTTCAACATTTAAAACAGTTAAAGTATCATTATTATCTGTGAATAAATAATTTTATAAGGTACCTTACATTTTAAAACATATATGCATAGTTCTAACCATTTTTTATAATTTATATATAAATATATATTTTAAAACAAACGTGGCTTATATATGGCCCCCGTCAAAGATTGGTTTTATTGAAGTGAGATTTGTATTTTTTAAAATTTTTATTAAAATATTGGTTAAAATATTTAATTTTGGGTTCATTTGGTATAACGTGAAAAGTGAGCCAAAGTGAAGAAAGTTTTTCTTATATTTCTTTTCATATTATTTGACATCTTAACTAAGTTAGTATCTTACTTTTTAGTGGTTACTTCTAAATTTTAATTAATTTTCATATCTTTTTGTACTTAATCATACTACATTCTTATAAGGAAGAACATTTAATTTATTTTTTGAATTTTTTATAAGATTGTTAATTTACGTGTATCTAAGATATAAAAACAAATTTTACCAAAATTTGAAAATTTATAGATATTTCTTTGAAAATTTTAAAAAAGAGAAATATTAGTCATTTTTAAATGACTAAAATGTTCATATTTTATAAAATTCAAAAAATATCTGAAAATGATAAAACTTAATACATATGTTAAATAAATTTAAATTAACAATTATATAAAAAAATTTTGCACCTGAGTGTACTTAAGATAAATGAATCAGAGAGTATACTACCATAGTCTTTCTTATAATTACTCTCAGTAATCACATTACTACCTCACTTTTTAAAAATTTTCTATTATTTTTTGAACTTTTACTTTATACTAAATGCATACTTATCAATAGTGTATTGAATGAAAAATGCAAAAAATTAGCCAAGTACTCTCTAAATGGTTAATTATTGAAATTCAAAAAAATACATAGAAATTATAAATTTTAATATACAAATTAAATGCACCGTGGCCCATTATTTTAAAAAAAATAAGAAAATGCATAGGATGAACAGGAGTTCATGTTAGCCTTGGTTTAACTGAATCATAATTCAAACGCCTTTTCAAAAGTATTGAAGGGACTTAAATGAGATAGAAAAATAAGATGAAAATATAATGATATATGTTAAGAATAAGAAAAATGGTATTGTAAATTAAAAAACGGTTTTATGAATAAGAAATTTCATCCCATACACGTCTTGCTTAAGCAAGTGAGATTCATTGAAACACCCAAAAAATGGTACTTGGGCTGGATGTCTTTTGAATGAGCGAGGTAGCCTATTAGCGCAGTCTACAACACATCATCAGTAGAAGTGTATGCAAATAGCATCTTGTTTGGTAAATCAAGACATAGTCTAGCAGAATTAACATTATGTGTATGTGCAATTATCAATATTATCTTGGCTTCAAGCTAGAAAAGGAGCAATAGTCTTTATGTAATAATAAAAATCTCATCCCATTTCAACGAAATAGACAGAAAATAAATGTGTATTTTAAAAAGGAAATAGATGATGGAAATGTGTATGCATGATTGAAAAATAAAGGTAAGGATTAATACCAAATCAATCATAGTGTAATATTTGGGTGCGAAATAGTAATGCATTATATTTCAAAGATATTGCTAACATCAACGTCAATGAAAACTAGACGTGGATTTGGAGAAGAGGACAAGAATGCTCTACAATAAAACTAGGGGAATCATAGGAGGATCTAACTGCATAGAGCTGCAATATGCACCCTCGTGTAAAATAATTTTGTCATCATTGCCGAAATCCAAATGCCGATGATCTTAGATTCGTTGCTAGCGAACTGCAAATGATCTTTTTGCTTACCTCACTATGAAGGTGAGATCTCTTTTTTTTTTTAAAAAAAAAAAAAAATTTATGAATAACTATGACCAAGAGGATACCCTCCATTGCTTCTGGTTGTGCCGTAAAACCAAAGAGGCCCTGGATATTCATTTGTTTTGGAAGCTCAAAATCAGATATCAGTTTACAAAACTAGATCTACAAGACAAGTTCTAGTCATCTGTTGGAGATTATGGATGATTAAAAACTCAGCAGCGTTCAATGCGAGGTGTGACGATAACTATAATATTTATGATTGGAGTTATAGATTTTTGCGCCAATTCGATTCATCTCTTCTTATGCAGAAATGGAAACTTCATTGCCAACCCTCCCAAGCGAAATGGTCACCCCGTCAAGGAAAAGTCAAGCTCAATATGGACGTAGACTTAAATTGCAAGGAAAAGCTCTGTGCTATGGGTGCTGTGCTACGGAACTCGGATGGGGACTTGCTTGCCGTAAAGCATTGGACCTAGAGAGGAGTTGTTGACCCCTTATGGTTAGAGGCTTATGCGTTGTTTTTTGGAATGAATTGGCTTAGCCAATTACCATTTAGGGCAGTAATATGCGAAACTGACTCGCTCCTGCTTTCCACATTGGTGGAAGAAGAAGTTCTATTCCCAACAATTGAGAAAATCAACAGGTTATGTAGGAGCTTTATGTCTTGCGATGTTTCCCATGTTGCCCACTTAGGTAACTTTGCTGCTTATGTAAAGATTTCACTTTGGCTAATTTAGCTGATGCTTTCTCTACCTCGGTAGTTTGAGCTCTCACATCTTTTGATATATAAAATAAAAAGAATGAAGAAAGTGTCTGACGGCAGCATCACTGGCATGGTTGCGAGTCCCTCTCCCTAGCTAGCGGCCAGAGAAATTGACCTTTAGCTCTCCCCGTCCTTCCTAATAATTCCACTTAAAATGGGCAAGTTGCAGATTAAGATTATTTAACCCATGAACCAATCCAGTTTGCAATCGGCTTGATTGAAGTGTCAAAGAATTCTAGAGGCTAATTCAATGATTTGTTATTACTCAACTCATTATTAGCAAGTCAACTCATTATTAACAACTCAATTTATCAGTGATCATTCTACAATTGTGATCTGTTTACTCGAATGAATTTAAAATGAACATTTTTTTAAATGGGCTGCGAACACAAAGGGGTTAAGGTTTATCACCTCCTCAATAGGACGAGATGTAGTGCATCAGGAGGCTTTTAGCTTTAATACACCCATGTGCAAAAACTTTTTTTTTAATTTTTATTCAACGGTTAATTTTGGTGTATTTAACATATATAAAAATTATTTTACCATTTTAAAGTATTTTTAGTTATTTATTTTTGATTTTTTAGATTCAGTGACATTTTCGTTATTTTGTGAATTACGAAAATGCCACGAATATT
>JAXCLR010000073.1:10642954-10654801 GCA_035584095.1 Annona squamosa
GCCACGAATATTAAAAAATAAAAAATAAATATAAAAAGATCTTCAAAAATATTAAAAATTAATTTACATGTTAAATAAATTTAGATTAATAATTATATAAAAAATTTTAAAAAAATTAAAAATAAATGTGTAAAACGCACCCGCGTGCGCAGACGGTGACCCCCGTTTTTCGATAAAAAAAAATTGAGTTATGGGAAAAGCGCGAGAATCGAGAAGCTAGTACGGCAGCGTCAGCCTCTGGCTCGTGCTTGATCACTGCAGAGCTGTCTTTCCTTTCCAGTATTAACCATTCCCATTTCCTACCCACAAGGCCACAACCCCGACCTCGAAATGAGAACTGCGACACTCGGAGTTTTATTGCTCATTTTCTTCCCATCTCTAATCCCTTCCAAGTTCGTCGAAGAATCATGCAATGTATACGATGATGCATGCCCTTCTCTACTCGCCTACCTCCTCCCTCACGACTCCAAGCTCGCCGAGATTGCTTCCAGGTTCCAAGTCAACCTCACAGCCGTTGTCGGTGCCAATGCACTCGACGCAGCGAAATCCTTCTCAGGCAACGAGATCCTCTCTCAGAACACTCTTTTAAGGATACCCATCTCGTGCCCCTGTGCCAATGGCATCCGGCAGTCCCTGTCCACCACCTACACAGTGAAGCCGTTCGACACCCTCGATTCGGTAGCCGCTGAATTCAGTGGTCTTGTGAGCGGTGAGCAGATTCAGACCGCCAACGGCATGTGGGGCTCTGGCGGGCTTCAGATCGGTCGAAGCCTAGTGATCCCGTTGTCATGTGCTTGTTTCAAAAACAGTGACGACGGAGTCGCGGCCATTTACATGTCGTACGTTGTGAGACAAGGTGACAGCTTGAAGAGCATTGGGCAGGTGTATGGAACAACCGTCTCTGATTTGGTGGCGGTTAATGAATTGGGGACTGCTTTTGTCTACCCAGGAGATATCTTAGCCATTCCCCTACCAGGTCTGATGTTCTACTCATCCAACCTTCTTGTCAATTCTGGCTGTTTCTGCCGGGCCGGAAATTTTTAAGTATTTCGTCCAGCATATTTATCTGTTGGAATATTTGCTCGAGCATTTAAGTTTCCTCTTGAATGAGTTGTCTAATTAGTGGAGCCTGAGGGATATACTCTATTCATCGGGTGTTCCAAACCATAAGAAGATACTTGAACGGAATGTGTATTTACCTATTAACTTTTTCAATTCTTTCCAGTACAACTTTTATTTTTCCCCAAATTCTAATGTAAATCATTACATTTTTATCCCATTTTTCTAACTCATTTAAGTTTCTTAAATCCTTCCAAATAGGGCAGGAAGCGAGAAAAAGAATTAGGAGTAATAAATGAATGCCGTAATATTCTAACCTTTCTCGCCTCAGTGAGCAATATCTCCCTCCTTCCAGTATCAATGGTCGAGTAGATAGTTAAATACGCCGCTGTGCAGAGCCGACTGCTCTGCGCAATACTGCTCGCTGGCCTCCTTCGGAGGTAATAAATGCTCTGCAATCGTCGTGTGCATTTATGAAAATCCGTCTTGCTAAGTTAAAGTGCCAGAGCTGTCTGCTTTCACATAGGCTATCGTCGTTGTTATTGGGAGACTTCAACGAAGTTGTCAGTGAGTTAAGAGTACTGCAGCTCATCCCAAAGAGCGGAAAGGAGTATGATATCTTTCAGGGAGGCTATCGATGACTGTAATTTGCTGGATTTGGGATTTACTGGAGCTCCGTTTACGTGGAGAAACAACGGAAGGGGTGCGGAACGAGTGAAGGCCAGATTGGATAGAACTTTAGCTTCTAATGATCGACTCACAAATTTTCCGTATGCCCACCTTATCCACTTACGGTCAGCTACATCTGACCATAGTCGAATCCTTTTGGTCATAAGCTGTCAAGGGAATCATCAAAGGCGAAAGCGCTCTTTCAAGTATGAGCATTACTGGGGAAGACATATGTAGGCATATAAGGTTGTCCAGGATAGCTGGGGGAATAGAAGAACTGATGACTACTTTACTTTTGGGCAAATCAAGTTGAATCTCAAGAAATGTGGTGAGCAGCTTATCAAGAGTGTGTTTGACAATTAATAAAAAATGTCAAGTTAAAACTTTTTCTTCTCCACAACCATCATATTTTTTAATCGTTTTTTCATATTTTCCCATACAACTAATTTCTTTTTCAATCATTTCTACACAACTGTCCAAATAACTAACCTATCTATTTTAATTTTATCCTATTTACTACTTATCATTATTTTTATTATATCACATCATTTGACAATTGTTACTTTTTAAAACTTTTCGTTAAAATTTTTATTCATTACCAAGCATACTTGGGGGAAATGGAGCAAAATTTTACAACAGGCACATGATAAGCTACATTTGCTTCGGCAGTCACCGCCCTTTGATGATTGGGATCATAATATAAAGGAAATTGAGGAGAAGATTAACAACCTCTTGGAAGAGGAAGAGATTTTTTGGAAGCAGAGGTTCAAGGTCAACTGGTTGATGTATGGGGATCAGAATACCCGATACTTCCCTGGATATGCATCTCAGAGACGGCGAAGGAACCTCATCACGGTGTTGGAGGATGAGCGGGGAAATGTGGTAAGGGATTAACTCCAAATGGAACAACTGTCAATTGACTTTTTCAAAAATCTTTTTAAATCAGACAGAGTCTATGATTGCAGTGAAATCATAAGCTTGATTCCAAGGAGAATTTCTGATTATGATAACTAATTTCTGATGAGGAGGTCACCAAGGTGGTTAGAAGCATGGATCCTTTCAAGGCTCCCGGTCTTTGATGGTATGACTACAGGCTTTTTTCAACACCATTGGAATGTTGTGGGCAAAGATGCGATTGCAGCTTGTAAGGGTTTTTTCCGGCCCTGACCTCGTCGTCTTCGTGATAGCATGATATCAGAAATAAATCACACACAGATCGTGCTTATACCAAAGAGACTAGGCGCTTCAAAGATCTTGGATTATAGGCTGATTAACTTGTGCAATGTCTCTTTTTCTTCTCTCTAGAAGTCTGTACAAAGACATTGAAGGTCTTATGAGTAGATTTTGGTGGGGGTAAAAGGACGGGAAACGAAAGATACCTTGGGTGGCTTGGATAAGATTGTGTTTATCAAAGAAGCGGGTTGGGATGGGCTTCCGTAGATTTGAAGGTTTCAATCTTGCAATGTTAACAAAACAAGCCTGGAGGATTGCTCTGAACCAGGATTCCCTGATCCATAAGTTTTTCAAGGCCTGATTTCCCCAATGGAGAGGTGTGGGACTGTACCAAAATGATCCGACTCTTTTACTTGGAAATGCTTGCTGAAGGCTCTTCACTTTTTGAAGCTTGGAAGCAACTGGTGTTTGGGTAATGGGCACAAGATTTGCTTCTTTAATGACAATTGGGCCCCATCAAAACTTCAAGTGGCGGGTCCCCTCCCACATGAGATTCATGATTGTAGCAAGGTTGCAAACTTTATAAACTGGATGGACCGCAGTTGAAATGAAGTGGCTGTCAGGAGAGCAGTGGGTGAAGCAGGTTGGAGGGTTGTTTGCAACATCCCAATCCCAGAGAATGACGTGGATGATCACTTATTCTGGGCCCTTGAAAAGGATGGGCGTTTTTCTGTCAAATCAGCCTATAAGTTAATATTTGAGACAACCAGATCAACTGAAGCTGTTCCAGACCGTGGTTGGGATCCATCAATATTTAGATTTCTGTGGAAGCTCAAGATCCCACGGAGAGTCATCATCTTTGGCTGGAGATTATTCCTCGACTCACTGCCCACTAGAGTCAATCTGTCTCACAGAGGTATTCCTATTTCACCCTTCTGTATGCTGTGCAGTAATGATGTTGAAGATGGGACCATCTATTCTGGAATTGTCCATCCACGTTGGATGCTCTCTCTCCCCAACTTCTATGCCTCCGTTCTGGTATGGAATTTGACTCATTGAGAGGTGTCTTTGATTACTTGGTGGGAAAGAATGATCTCAAACTGTTCTTGTCTCTCATCTGCACTTGTTGAAAAATTTGGTTCTTTAGAAACAAATTCTATAATGAGGGTGTTAATCCTTGCATGAGGGAGATTCCAAGATGGGTCTTCCACTTCTTGCATGATTATTCCTCTGCTTCAAAGATCAAGATACAGAATATGTTAACCCATAACAGCCCTGTTAGTTGGGCAGCGCCTGCTGGTGGTCTCTGGTAGATAAACGTGGATGCTCGCTTAGTGTTTAGGACAAAAAATTTGTGTTGGCTGCTGTCATCCGAGACTATACTGGATCCTCGACTGCTGCAAAATCTTGGGGTGATGTGGGGTTTTATGGATGCAGAATTGTTGGAGGCCAAGGCTATCCTCTTGAGCCTATACTGGGTTGAGGGTCTGTCATGCAGGAACATTCATATAGAGACTGATTCTCTTCTGCTGGTGAATCTGTTAGGTGAAGATAACCGCTGCTCCTCTTATTTGGGAACAATCATCTCCCAAATTAAGAACAACATGTCTAAGTTTGATCGCTGTTTTGTTTCATGTCTACAGAACCGGGAATTTTGCTGCCCATTATTCGGCAGAAAATGCTTTAATGAGGGATGCGTCTGTGGATGTGTGGCTGGAATTTCCTCCTCAGTGTATAGATGACCACTTATGTAAAGACAAAATTTTTTTGAATGAATCCTTTGATGGTGTAGCCTCTCCAGGCCATTCCGTCTCTCTGGAGGCCTGCGCTTGAGGCTGGGTCATCATAACTCTTTGTCAAAAAAATAATCAAGCAACTTTACACAAACAAACTCAAAATTTCAAAACTATTAATGGCCTGAGATAACTGCCTTGTTCTCTTGTGATAGATATATTTTTCTTTGATGGGGTAGCAGTAGATATTTGGATGCATTGCCGTGTATTAATTTTCAGGTGTTTGGTTATCGTTTTTATTCTGAGTGATGATGAATTTCCTCTTTTGGTGATTGAAATAGAACCTCTAAATGACTATTACTTGCTGAACTGCACTTCGAGCATTAACAGCGAAATGGATCTTCCTTGACAGCATGCTCATCAAGCTATCTCCACCTCCAATATTCGGAGAACCTGCTGGTTCCAAACGGTTCTTATGCTCTAACTGCTCTCAACTGTGTTCAGTGCACCTGCGGTCCAAACGATTTAACGTAAGTCGTAGCTGCATAAATCCATCAGAAACGGACACCTACCTGACATTTTTCGTTGTAACTTTCCAGCCTGCGCTGTCATCCAGCACCCCTTGCAATGTCTTGCTCCAACTTCAAATGTGACTCCTCTAATCTGTCAATTGGCGATTGGTACGAGCAGCCAACTTCAAGTGGGTGCAACGTGATCTCATGCTTGTATCGCGGCCACAAGGGTCACACAATCCTCAATGGGTAATCAAGGGCCGTTCTTTCCAAAATGCTTCGTGCAACCCCAAGTTCTAGTAGAGTAATTAAGTTGGGATAACTAACATTCCACTTGTTTCTAATGCAGGTTGAGTAATTTTTCTCAGATTCAATGCTCAGGTAATCACATTCGTTTCTTCCCAAATGCATCCTGTCTTCAGTCTTCACAGCCATCCTTTTAATTATGGGATGTCTTACCAATTTCAGTACTCTATTTTATGTGGGTGGACAGGTGCGGGGCCTGCAGGCAGACGGCATTCTTTGCCACCATCGTCGTTACCTTCAATAAATCAATCCATATTCCCATTGGATCCATTATCTGCACCTCCAAAACCAGCTGCCACCCTGCCTTTATCTACCATTTCATCTGGGGGAAACAGCATACAGGATTCTGGCACCTCGCCACCCGCGGAGGCACCCAAGTCTGCTTTCTGTCTGTCAATACTGCTAGTGGAACTCATTCTGGCAGTATGTTTAAAGGCAATTTAAAGTTGAACCACTGGAGAGAAGTCTTTTTATGTACAGATTTTGAGGTCAATCTCATGGGCAGCTTCATCTACAGCGTACACTGATGCCAACTGTAACTGGATTGTTCGTGTTCCCGCAATGAGATCATTGTTCATTAACCCGTCTGGTAAGGGAGTATAGACTGCGAGAATTGACCCAAAATAAATGACACAGGGAGGGGCTGGAACAAAGAAACTTATCAATAAGGAATTAAAGATCACGATGTGTATTAGTTTTGGCGTGTTGATCACATGCAACCTGTTGGATGGTCAATTTTTATTTCAAATAATGTTGTTATTAAATCTAATCTATTTATAATGTTCATCGACGTGTATCCATTCATCATTAAAGAAATTCACTTTGATTTGAAACTTGTATAGGCATTTTTATATTTTATTTTAACTTTTAATTGATTTTGAATTTTTAGAATATAAGTTTTCAATTAGAGGAATCATGAAGAATAGTTATGGATGATACTATAAATGGATTAGACACGGCAAGAATTTTTTATTTTAAAAACAAATGCTATCCGTTTACGTGGTTGCATATGATCAGTATCGGGGATACCTATTACGGCTTGCCATTCACGATCTATAAGAAAACAACAGTTTGGG
This sequence comes from Annona squamosa, assembly GCA_035584095.1. NCBI lineage: Eukaryota > Viridiplantae > Streptophyta > Magnoliopsida > Magnoliales > Annonaceae > Annona > Annona squamosa. Next base: position 10,649,483 of record JAXCLR010000073.1, read on the forward strand.
CCTTTGGGCCGGTGGCCAATGCCTTCTAAAAGATGATGGACTTAATGAGGGGATTGGACACAAGATAGACCATTTCAGAAGGTATCTCTACGGTCCAGCCCAGATCGATCGCGAAGAGAGCACTTCGGAAGGCAGATCTATGGTCCAGCCCAGATGGTCAGCGATCGCTAAATCAGGCAACTAGCGGTTAGAATCAGAGGGAGTTTTACGACGACCAAATCAGGCGATTGATTGTGAGAATCTGAGTGTCTTAAACATGTATATTAGGCATAGCGCAATTATGCAACCTTAACCCAATTCGTAAAACTCAAATCCTAACCTTGTTTATATAAAACGAATTTGGGTTGAAATTAATTCGGTTTGGAATTCTGGTCATATAGTTTTCATTTGAATTCATGTGACGATATAACTACCAACAAATCATGAAAGTCAAAAAATTATAATCCGTAGCAACTAAATTTAAGAAACGCATACTACTGTATAACGATAAATGATATAAATATCATTATAAATAAAAATGAAAATATAATTCAATTATAATATAGTTTCTACATAACAAACATGAAATCAAATATTAATACACAAAATTACATCAAAAAATATTAATACACGAAAAAAAATTAAACCTTTAGAAACATGAGTTAAAATTTTGTTGCTAATTACTTTTGCCAACCATATAATTTCGTTGTTAAAAGTCTGTTGTAAGAGAGATTTAACCATGAAAAAAATCTAATTCATTGCTAATTGTGAATTTTTGCAATGAAAATTTAAACATTTAGCATTGATCTAAAAATTTATTACTAAAATTATGGATTAATAGCAACGAAATTTTGCATTCCTAAATTTGTTGCTAACGCTTAATATTCTTTTAGTGATATAAATAATATAAAATATATAAATATTTTCAAATACGATCATGCTTACTTGAACCCTAACTTTAACCTTTTTTTTTTCACATTGGATTCCTCAAATTTAGACATTCAAAAGGTAAGCCTAAAAAAAGTTTTTTTTTTAAAGTTTGTCAACTAGGCTTAACCTCAACTCAACCTAATTTCTACTCCCATACATATACATTAATACATAAGATATATAAGGAAGAGCCCAGTTGGTAAATGAGTTTCACATTTATAATGAAATCAAAATTGTATAAACGATACAGTTTAAATAATTAGTTTTATCATAATATTTAAAACTATTTTGATTCAAATTTTAGATAAATTGTATCTACTTAAATATAAATTTTCTTGTATGAAAAATACTGGTATCTGTTGAGATATATATTAAAATATTATAATAATTTTTAAAATCATTTATACTATATATCCTAAGATGATATTTTAGATAATTAAGATGTTGAATTAACAACTTTGAATATTTTTGATAAATAACAACATTGAAATTAATATAAGTAAAATAATTTTTATTACATTGATTCTGAATCTTTTTTAGATGGGAGCATGTCCTCATTTGATTTTGATGTAACTTGAGTTCTAGTTAAATAAAAAATTTAAAATGTAGGGCATGTTTGTTTTTAACAAAAATCTTTTAAACTAAAACTTTTTACTCTTCGTAACTATTGTATTTTAAAATTATTTCTTTACATTTTTCAATATAAATATACTATTTTTTAATCATTTCTATAAAACTATTTATGCAATTAACTTATCTATTTTAACTTTATTTTCTTTAACTTCATTATTACTTCTGTTATATTATATTATTTTTTTATTAATTTAACAATTTCTATATAGAAAAATTTTCATTCAAAAGTTTTATTATTTTCTGAACATACCCGTAATTAATATTTTGCTTTTATGATCGAGTGGGCCCTATTTGCATATAGTTCGTATATGCAATGACAAATATTTGTTGCATATAATATTAGGGGGTGTTTGGCAATTGAAAAAAATATCATGTTAAAACTTTTCAATATCATATTTTTTAATTATTTTTTTACATTTTTCTATACAACTACCATACTTTTTAATCATTTCTACACAACTATCCACACAAATAACCCATTTATTTTAACTTTATACTCTTTAATACTCATTATTACTCCTATCATATCACATCATTTGACAACTTTTACTTTACAAAACTTTTTATCAAAAGTTTCATTCATTACCAAATACATCCTACATATAGTTAAATTGTAGTTTAATTGTGGTTGTACATGAACTCATTTATTGCATTTAGATATATGCGACCAACTCTGTGTAGCCGCATGATAACAAAATATAATTATAAGTAACAAATTTTTTTTTATTATATGCAAAAAAATTTGTCATTTCATGTATTCATTATTTTTTTAATCGTGTAGACGAAAACAAACTGATGTAGATATAGAAGCCAATGTTCGGAAGCAACAGAAAACTTATAATCATGCATATGTAATTAAGTATCCACAAACGCCTAATTAATTGGTTGTATAGATGCCGCCGAGTCTTCCTTGTTGGGAGAATTAGGGCGATATATACACGTAGAGCCTGTTGCCATCAGAAAGTTTCGGGCAATGAACTTCGGCACAGGTTCAGTAATTTTTTAGAGGACTTAATTTCATGAACGCATCTTCTTGCCTACACTCGCGCACACATCATGTCAATTGCACTGGTCTACATGTGCACGTGGTGACGTTTCCTTGCCGAATACTCAGGACGACCAGTTTTCTCCACAACATCAAGACATGTTAATTATATTAATGGTTGGAAGCGATGGTTGAGTTGAATTGGAGAAAGAGAGCTTTGGCTCCAAAATTACGTGGGAAGATAAATTTTAAACTACGTGCTACCTAGCTTCACTTCCACCTTTTTTTGATCTATTTAGATCGAGAAAGAGGGAGATGAAGTGAGAAAAGGACGTACCCAAGATGCACATATATCGAAGTGCATACTCATCTCTTATATCTTCTTCACTTGGACACACCCAGTTTAGGAATCGCCGTCCTCCGGACATCGATCAGAATGGTGGGCCAAAAATGTCCTTTTTTTTAAATCAACAAATGGTCCGTATCTGTGAGAAACCCATAAATATTAATATCGGATTTTTTATTTTTTTTTTGGTGCTAACAATCTCGGAAACTTAATTAGCCAAGAATCCACTTACAGCAAGGCACTTGCGGTGGCATGCTTTTTCCTTGTTCTTAGTTTTTTTCCGTGGGCCGTTATACCTGTTGAATTGTGGGATCCAATGAAATACATGGCTGAGATGCTCTGGATAGTTATGTAGGCTGGTAGGCAGGAGGGACCATGGTATGGGTTAGAAAGGAGCGTGCACTTATGCTGCATCGAGAATTACCGTGATTCATGAACTAGTTAGGACAGACATGGAATGGCAGGTGGGGATCGGAGGAACTGAGCCCCACGAGGTAAGTGAGAGCTTAGCTATGTGATTGTTGTACAAATTAAGGAAGCATAAAATGTCGTTGGTGGGGAGGTTCACGCAAACTACTGATAGGCGACCACAATCAAAATCTTAAGCCATTTTTGCAATATTGTCACGAAAACTCGATCCTATCGAGCGGGGCAAGTACACACTGGCTATTGAACTAGGGCATAGATAGACGTTCACCAGTACATCAGGAATATCCCTCCATGCACGCTCCCCCTACCATTTACCAACCTTCTTCTACATTTTTCAGGGGCTGTCAAATCTCTCCACTCACCAGCCATGCATGGTAGCTGTAATAATAAGGGACTAGCTCTTTCATATTGATCAGCTCGACTCCTATCCTAATACATAGCTCTTCATCTAATCTTACTTAAGTATGTGTAACTAGAGGGAAATGGATCGGCTTGTCGTCTGACTGTTAGATGAAATGTGCTCCGTTTCAGTAAGCCTGCCCAGCTCACGCGACAAACCCGCACCAATTAATGTGGAAGAAGTAATTGCCACTCATTTTAACAAGGTGTGCGTAAACAGAGACAGGAACCGAACCGGACATCAAATTAAAGATGTACGTATGTAAATGAACTCGTTCGAGCAGTACGTTTAGAGGCAATTTGAAGTTGAGCTACTAGAGAGAAATTTCTTTATATGCGGACTGCGGATTTTGAGATTCATCTATGGCCAGCTTCAGGTACAGCATGCATTGTCGCCAACCTTATACTGGATTGTACCCCTGACCAAAATGAGATCATTATTATTAATCTTTTGTGGTGAAATTGAGATCATTATTGATTAAGTCATCTATCAAGGAAATAGATGGTGAGAATTGACACAAAAAATAAATAAAACAAAAAGGGGCTAGAACAAAGAAGATTATCAATAATTAACTTAAGATTCCAGGATGGATAATGAGAAACGTTCCTACAACGTGTTGTATTTTGAAGTAGCGATGATATGCGACTGGTTTGCATGGTCTTTTTTAATCATATTTTTATTAAATTCAATTCATTTATAGTATTCATCCATGTGTATTTATTCATGATTTGAAAATTTGCCTTGACATAAAACTTTTATAGGCAATATACCATTTTTAAGTGGTTTTGAATTTTTACAATATACAGGTTTGGAATCAAAGTGTATCGTGAATCTCAAAAAAGAGAGTGAATCATGATTAAACCATATTAATTAATGTTACAAATGAATAGGATATAATAAAAAAATTATTTAAAATAAAAATTAACTAACTTTTTTTTTTTGATGGGTATTGTTTACAATCATCTCAATAATTTTTTTACAACTTAAACTCTAAGACATTCTTATAAATTTCTTACAGTATTTTAAAACATGGCTGACAATATTTCTAATTTTTAGCTGTACGGTGGATACTCCCAGACACCTCTTTTTCCGCTGCCATGGATTCCATGGATGCGGAGAAACCAAGTTACCACATGTGGCGCGGTGGTAAAAGTTAACCGACTTGGTTGGCTTTATGTTGTCTTTCCATTTAGTTCAATTCCAATCAAATCCACGTACACCGTTTAGCTTTCTAATGAGCACGGCTAACGCAATAAAAGTTACCAAGTCTAGCTAGAAAGTAATTTCCAAAAGAAGCTTTATTTTCTTTGGGGAACTTCAATTAAAAGTTCTAACAGAAATTGTGAATAAGTTCGTTTAGAGTTATAAAATGTTTATTCCTGGCTAATGGTACTTTCAGTGACAATATTCGTATCATGGGGCTAAATTTATTTTTTTATAAGAAATTTACATTATTATTATTATTATTCATAAAAATTAAAGCGATTTTTTTTTTTCGAAAAAAAAAAGTGAATTAACATTTTAGCGGACAAGCTACTAGTAGGGGTGCAACTCGGTCCGGGTACCCGCGGGTCGACCCGCTGGGTACCCTAATTAGGGTCGGTTCGGTTCCAAGAA
>JAXCLR010000073.1:10654901-10668963 GCA_035584095.1 Annona squamosa
ATTTAAAATACCCTTATTTTCAAAAATCTAAAAAAAATATACGCACATTTCCAAAAATGGTAAAACTTGGTCTATATGTTAAATACACTTAGATAAACAAGTGTATGAAGAAACAAATAAAAAAAATTATTTTAAATAAGTTTTTTTAGGTGAGCTAAGTAGGCCATTTACTTAGCTCGGGCTAATAGAATCACTCCTCGATTATCAATGTTTTTTTGACAGTTATGATTATCAATGTTTTTAGCCACAATAGTTATGTTCAATTTTGTTGCCAAAAGTCGATCACGTAGTAGTGTCCTCGGTGTGGACATGCTTTCTAAGTAAAATTTTGCATCTACCTGCCTAGTCATGAAGTTGTGAAGTTTGGAAGATTTTTTTTTTGACGATAAGTTGGGAAGATTTTTTAGTTGACTTTACTTCCACCAAAATCAACAACTATGACGTTGTGAGATCATGATTCAGTGGAGAAGTTGTGTGCCACTTGACTTCCTAGCATGGAATAAAGGGGCATGCATGTTATTTAGAAACAAACTCAAAAAATTCATCCCGTCAAACGCAACAAGAAAAATCAATGTGTGCACTAACAGGATTTGTTGCATATAATAAAAAATTGTTATTAATAGTTACAAACAATCTACATTTTATTATCATGTTTCTATATGCAGTCAGTAGCATATACTTTTTATTAGTACGGTACCATACGACATATAATATTACTAATTAAGCCTATTCACATTGAAGATAATATGCTCCATTTATCTTTTGGAGAGACAATAAGTTCTCACTTAAATCAGGAGACTCAATTGCTCATGGAGCTGCGTCATGACCAATTGAGTTAGAGCTTGTTTAGTGTCAGTAACATATACTTTTTTTTTTATTGGGTATACAAATTACATTTCCATCTAGACTTCCCCTCATGTAGGAATTTGAACTCAAAACTTCATGGCTACTGGGTCAGAGTCCTGACCAACGGGATAACCTTAGTTGGCGTCAATAACATATACTTTAAATACAACAAATAAGTGCACATACAACCACCCTTGACCATGAAAGTATTTGTAGCCAAATCTATTTATGGAATCAATTTTAATTTTAACAAAAAAGGTGGCTATATTTATTAACATTTTTATAGTGTTTAACACAATAATAAAAATACCTTATGCAATAAGTTTATGTAATAAATGTAATGCAATTCATGTGTAATAAGTGTTAATAAATACCTCGATTACATAAAATACCTTATGCAATCAATGAAACATTTGCTTGTCTGGAGAATTTGTTCTACATAATTCTAAAAGATTAACACTTCTTGATGCCAGCCCAGTTTATCTCAATTGATGCTAGACGTATGCAAATTGGTTTTTGAAATCTATTGTAGTTGGGCAATATCTTTGGAGCGGGAGTTGTCTTCCATTTGAGGAGCGTTTGTTTTTCCTTAATACATAAATCGATTATAAGAAATTTGTAAGATTTCATGAACTTGATTTGTAATATGAGATGAAAAATGTGTCATTGTGAGTAAGATTTAAGTTATAACAATAAAAAATAATCCTTATTTTTTGCTACCTAGCATGACATTTTGACCTTTGTGTCAGTTGACCTGAGAAGGAAAGTGTTTGTTTCCTATTATTAGGGATAGCTTATGTCCCATTTGTGTTATCAGCGTAGTCTCATGCTATTTGGGATAAAAACTCCATTAAACAAATTAAAAAAAATGCACATTTGGATGAGTTATAAATATAATAATAAAGAAATACTTGATTTTCTAATCGCTTCCCTAAATGTTAACCTAATTTTAGATATCACGATTATTACCCAAAAAAAATTGAGATCATGATAGTAGGGTATTGGAAACATTACAAGAAGAGTTAACATATTTAACCATGTTTTTAGTCTCTTATAAATTTGGTTGCTTTTGCATATAATACCAAACGTAGGCAACTTAAAGATAATTGCAGTAAACTCGTAATAGCCATTGCGAATAATATTATGAGCAAAATTTATTATTATTATTTTTTAAAAAGATTACATCTATTCACGTGTGACAGCCCATTCGTAGCCAAGTTCGCAGCCGTTCCGTTTTTTTTTTATTTTATTTATTTTTATGGTGGCTATAAATATCTTTTTTAAATACTCTGTGTCACAATCGAATAATCCAAGTATAAATTTTGTCCAACTTTGCTCAGTGGATGTAAACTAAATAATAAGGGTATGTTTGGTTGGGCTAAAAAAATGTCAACAATAACTTTTCAATCAAAGACTTTTTATTCTTCATAATTACCTTTTTGAATTATTTTTCTATATTTTCTTGTACAAAATACTTGATTTTTCAATCATTTTCATACAACTATCTATACTTAATCTATCTATTTTATTTTTATTCTTGTTATACCTCATCATTACCCATATCATATTATATTATTTTCTATCAATTTAACAATTTTTTACCTAAACATTTTTTTATTAAAAAGTTTTACCCAAACCAACCTCACGGTAAATCTCTTGGAGATACTAATTCAAAAAATAGGTGATGAAACTCCCCTCACCCCGGATCAACCATCGAAGCTAGGTTGCTGTGTGGCCTGAAATGAGACACCAATGGCTTGGACTTCGTAGTCGTTTTGAAATATACTGTATATACTCATTTCTAGACTAATGACGGTGCATTAAATGGTGGAGGCATACAGCAAAAGTTATATCATATATAACCAAAATACCCGCCAGATATGAGGAAATTTTTTTTATAGTGATAAAACGGATTTCAGTTAGCCTATAGCAGTGCAAGATTAACATGAACGTTTGAAAGTAATTGAACAATCTCAAAAAGCTGGCCTTGGCAAGTACTGTCCCCAAAAATTGGACCAAATATTTGCTACAACCGAATTCTTCTAGTGTCGGTTACCCAGTTTTCTGTAAATCGCGGCCATAAGCGTGGGCGCCCCAAAATTTTTTTGACGCATGCGTAGGCCTCACGGCCCTCGCCTAAGTTTTCTCATGAGAAATTTGATAATCTTTGAATTTATTTAATATTTTATTTGAATTTTTAATGGGTGAACATGCCCATTCTATCAATTTTTAATTTAAATCAAACACTAAAATTTAAAATTGTCAAGCTTCTTAGGGGAAAACATCTAGCGAACAGCTGAATATGGATAAAATATCACAAAATTCAGCTGCCCGATTTATGGGCAACCATGTAGCTAGAATCACATGACTTTCTTACATGTGGTTATCTTTTTGCAACCAAAATAAAATGTTAACTGCATTTAGCACAAAATGCAGCTAGTATTTGGTTCACTTGTAGCTAAATTTTGTCGCAACTTGCAACCAAATTTAAATATTGCATTAAATATAATTGTTGACTGAATTTTATTTAAAAAAGTCTGCATTTAACTAAATACCAATACTCATAGCACTACAAGAAAATTTCTTATATTGAACAATATATTTGCAGCCGCAAATAACAATAAACACAACTAATCTAAAGATATTTAGAAACAATCATTAATAGTATTTGTAGCTAAATACAAATCGCTACATATCATGTTATCTGCGCTCATTAGTATTTGCAGTCAAAGAAAAATGGTCGCATATACTCTTATGTGCAACTAAAATGATTGCATGTATTTATGAGAAATGATCCTTTTAGCTCGGGCTAAACAAATGTCTAGCTTAGTCTACCTCAAAAATTCATTTAAAATACATTTTTTTCTTTTTTCTATAATTTTTTATTTAAGTATATTTAATATATAAAACAAGTTATATCATTTTTGGACATATGTATATATTTTTTGAGATTTTTAAACATAGGAGTATTTTAAATACATATAAAACATTGACGTTTTAAAATCTCAAAAAAATATTCACACATATAAAAAAATGGTAAAACTTGATTTGTATATTACGTATACTTAGAAAAATAAGTTTATGAAAAAATATTTTGAATAAGTTTTTAAAGTTGGGATAAGTAAGACATTTGCTTAGCCCAAGTTAATTGGATGATTTTTCTTTATTTATATGCAACGACCCGTAATTCTATATACTTGGTTGGAGCCAAATGACATCAAATATAGTAAAATTAATTAGTGCATTTATATAAATTGATTGGAGTGTAAGTAATCAAGTATTTTGCAGCCAAAATTAATTCTAGCTAAATTTATATAAATTCAACTAAACTTATGTTACAAGTGGTCCAAAAATCAGCTGCATTCAATAACTTGTGTTGTAGTGCATGTTATTGTTTTATATGGATATAGAAGACAATGTTGATAAGTAAATACAAACTAATAACCATGCATATGTAACTAACAACCGACAAGTATAGCAGTTGGATAAAGGAGCCGAGTCTTCTTTGTTGGGGAAATTAAGATACAATATATGGAGACTGTTGCTATCAGAAGCTTCAGTGCAATGAACTACGCATACTTTCAGGTCCAGTAATTGAACGAAGAATGAAAGGTTAAAGGCAATACCTGAATGCATGCATATATCTACTAAATAGTTAAGACAGGACGAACCATGCTTTCAAAACTGAACCAGTGTGTGCCCCATTCACGCCTTCATCCCCGATTCTGCAAGTTGTTTACTTGTTCAAGGATCAAGGTTCAAGTCCGGCAAGCCGCAAGCTAAGGAACTAATTTCCGAGGACGCATCTTCTTGCTTTTGGGGCTTGCAGTTGGAACTTCGCATCCGCTTCAGCTGGCTCTTATAAGGTGGCAGTTCATGGACTAAGCGATGGTTGTTGGGATCAATACCCATCTTGAGCAGCCTCCTTCTCATGTGAGAATTCCAGTGGTTCTTCACGTCGTTGTCCGTTCGGCCAGGTAGCCTCCCTGCTATTAGCGACCAGCTTCACACACACAAAAATGAGGAGAATTCAACTCATTTGCTTGACTATACACTTATGAATGATTCAATCCTAGTTACGGAACAGGCCTCTATCCACTTTTCAGGCAAATAACCACACACGTGGAAGCAAAATCAACAATAATTTCTTTTATCAGGACTAGAAAATTCATTGCATGGTCTCATCTCCTGATTAATTCGTGCATTAATGGGGCCTTTTGTACGGAAAAAGAAAAGAGATGATGATTTTACCGATTGCCTAGCAGGGCATGCAGACGTATCATCAGATCTTCTTCGTCCTCCGAGAAGTTGCCTCTTTTAAGGTCTGGCTTCAGGTAATTCATCCATCTCAACCTGCAACTTGTCCCACAACGCTGCAACCCTAGCAGTGCAATATTAGACGGCATTAAGGTATAAGGTGAACGCTAGCCATGCAAATTCACTTCCCTAATGTTAAGTTTCTTGTGCGTTGAGGTTCGGAACATCAATTATAATTAACCCTAGTTAGAGGAAGCTTTTCTTATCGTATCGATGAATTAGTCGCATTTTAATGACAGGATCCGTTTCCTAACCACATACTTGGATGAACAGTGTTCTGCACAACATTAAGACATCTTGATTATATCAATTAGTGGAAGCAATGGTTGAAAGAAGATTGGTTCCAAAATTTAGCTGGAAGAGAAACTACCTGCAGCCTTTGGGATGGATTTCCAGGAGCCTTCTCCGTGGGCTTTTATGTAACTGATGAGCGTTTCATCTTCTTGCTTCGTCCATGCTCCCTTTATCTTCTTCATAGATAAAATTCCACTTTCTTTGATCTGTCCAGAGCGAGAAAGAGAGAGATGAAGTGACAAAAGGAAATACCCAATATCCACATATATAGAAGGGCATACTCATCTCTTTATGTTTGCTTCACTTGGACATATATCAATTCTAAATTGCCGTCCTACGTACATCGATTAGAATGGTGGGCCAGTTAATGTTCTTCATTTTTAACTCAAGAAATGGTCTATATTTATCCAAAAAAATGGTCTATCCACGTCTGTATATACCCAATGATTCTTAATCCTGAAAAATTAGTTAGCCAAAAAATCCACTTACAAATAAGGGTGGTGGCATATTGTAAGACCTATCCAAGGCCGAGAGGCTTTGCAGATTTATAATCATGGAGGTTGGTAGGCGGAGCCATGGGATGGGTGGAAAGGAGCGTACATTCTGCAAGAGGATTATCGTGATTCACGAACTAGCTAGTTTGGTTAGAGTCGTTAGGCTTGGAATGGCAGGTGGAGATCAGAGGAGCTGAGCCCCCGTCCACGAGGCAAGTGAGAGAGCCCACGTTGTACCTTGTTGAACAAATTAAGCAAGCATAAAATCTCGTTCAGGCTAGCTAGCTACTGATCGCAATTGACTACAATCAAAATCCTAACCCATCCTGCAATTTATTACATTGTCACGAAAATTCGATCCTATCGACTGGGGCACGTGCATGCTAGCTATTGATTGGGCGACGATATTCATCAAGAGATTAAGGTCTTAATTGAGGACACATTCACTGCAACAAATTTAGTTTTATGTTATTTTTAGTTATATAACGTATATTTGATTGCGTTAGATGTAGTTTAGCTGTAATTGATTATTTGGTTGCAAATACTTAATTGCTTTTGAGTGATAGCATTCGGTGAAGTGTATACATAATTTTTTACATCAATGCCTTCGATATATTCTTGAAATGAACATAATTTTTTAACATCAATGCCTTCCATGTATTCTTGAAATGAATGAAGTTGCCATATGTATGCTGGTTGTCCAAAACTCGATCATAAAACGGTGTGGAGTCACACCTAAAGGGTCATTCATATGTGGCAATATATATTTGCTCATCGGGTTTTTGGCATTAGTAGCTATAAGGTTTGGTTGAAATTTAGGGGACGTTTGGGAATGTAAGAGTTATGGGAAATGTAGTATTTGGTGGGAATAGAAAATAGAATATTTTAAAAATTATATGATTGATATGAAATAATAGGAGTAAAATTGGAATAAATAGGTTTATTGGAAGGTAGTTGATAGAGAAAATGATTAAAATATATGGGTAAAAGTAGAAAAATATGATGATTAATTAATTAATGTGGTGCCTCAAAACCCGTGCTCCTACCATTTCCCTCGTACATTTTCCATACCCAATTACCAAACGTCTCCTAATGTCAATACTTCTGCAAAATTTGGACATGTAGTTGTAAGTGAGGAATATTTTTAACAATAAATTAATTTTATATTTTAAATATGTTTTCTTACATTTATAATTTTATTTAAATATATAGATACTTTTGTCATTTAAAAAAATTTAGGGTTTTTATGGTACATCTAGATTAAGTAATAATTGGTGATACTGGACATAAAATTTTGGCTGCATTTAAAATGCAGGATGAGTAGACGCGTGTGTTTGACAGAATTGATCTTCGTACGCCATTCAATTTTCATGCCTAAAGTCCGACAAACCCAGTCTTGGATGTGCGGAGTGGAATTAAGCTTTTGAGTTCATCTTTGTCCTCGTCTGTTGGTTTGACCCTTGCCCGGCTGCGCAGTGCGCGACGGAGAAAGTGGAACGTTGGTGGGTAATTCCGATAAATGCGCACCTGTTACGCACACCTTAAAAAAGAATCTTTTCAAATAAGAAATGCTGATGGTAGCCATCTATTTAATTTGAGTTCTTCTGTGCACTTCTGGAGGTTTGTTGAGAGTGCACACTTGATGGATGACAAGGCCTTCGAATTAAAGTGATGGTTTGATACATTCATCCTTCTTCATATGAAAAGTAAAAAATTTCAAAAAATATCTACAAATTTTCAAAATTAGTAAAAATTGACACATATGTTAAATATATTTGAATTAAAATTTTTATAATTTTTTTAAAAAATATATAAATGTGTAGGAGCCTAAGTGCACCCGAGTGCATCGAATCAGTTTCCGGTATACGCAACTTATGACTATTATATTAGGGACAATCTGACTAAACCATGCCATCCAAACCCGTTCCAATATTAATCTTAATTAATTTCAAAGCTTGTAAACTAAGATGATTTATAGTATTTTTTCGATGATAAATTAGGAGGGTAAATTTATGTTTAGATGAAATTAGCTCAGCTCCGTGCTTAATAGATGAAGCTTGCCTCTTTTACATATATATCTTAAATCTTTCATGTATAAAATTAGACAATATGCTATTTATATTAAATAATTATGTATAGGGCACTCAACTAAGGTAGTGGCTCAATAGTCAGGTGCGACTGCAATCATGCCATTGACCTGATTTCAACCCCTTATGGGTTGTTCATATGTATAATATGAGAGATGGTTGTTTTCCTCATTAGATAGCTGGGAGCATATTATCCTTCTAAATGATAGATGAGAGTACATTATCTCCTTTGAACTTGATTATAATATCTAAAACGAGTTGTAATATACACTCAATAAAAAAAAATTATATATAAGGCACTGCAAGAATATCAACATATTGTGACATGCATTGTTTTAGCATAATTAATCTTTTCACTACAAAATATATTAACCCATTTATGCTCATAACTAATTTTTATGGATAATATATTTTTTTATAGGAGAAAGGCATTTCCATTAGTAGCCAAAAGAGGAATATATATATATATATAAAGAGTTTAACAAAAACTTTGAAGGGGTTCCCCCAACAAAAAATATGTTCCGGCATTTTAGGCTACAAAAGAAGTTAAATTATAAGCGACTATGCAGTGCATAATACATGTTGGTAGTTGAGAATTTGAATAGCCATTACTTGAATTTTGACCTCTTGAAGTATTGTGTCCACTGCAGATGAGACATGACATTCATCCTTAAGAAACCTTATCAGTATTAAAGAGTCCCCATTGATTTCCAATTGCTGCAAGTTCGGTTCTAAACCACCACCCCCCCCCCCCCCCCCCCTTTGAATACCAAATTGCATGGTCATAGCTACCACGGTAACGGTATTTGCCACACCCTCTACTTTCAAACACCTGGCTGTTATAAAGTTTTTCATTGAGTCTCTTAATACTGCTCCAAAATCCATGCATTCGCCTTTGTTATTTATGCTGTCGTCCATATTGATTTAAAAAAAAAACCTACATCCAAGTTCTTTCTCGATTACATTTAAGCTTCTTAGAAGGTTATCATGTGATAGCCATTCTAGTAATGCCTAGACCATACTAGGATGTTTCAAAATTTGTCCCCATTTCTCTAAGTTGATTCCTCATTAGCCAAACTTTTCAATAGAAAAGAATAAACATTCTGAGCCCTTCACACTCATTTGTGTGAATTAGCCTATATGCATTGCATTGCTCTTCTGAGGGCTCAGATGTGCTTATCTACCAGCAATCTTCTTTTTTCTCCCACAATCCTTTCACGTTTCGCAAAGAGATAGGTTGAGTCTTCCCCTACATTCTTGCAAAATAAACAAAGGACGCAACTATAATACCTCTTTAGTTAAGGGTCACCTTTATTAGCAAAACATTCCTAAATAATCACTAACAAAAAATTTTGATTGTACTTGGAAAATCTGCATTCCAAATCTTCTTAAAAACTTATTTCTCCTGGGCTCCAATATTTCAATTTCTCTATTTGAACATTCATCTCAAAAAAGAGGACCAAACTAAAGCAATAAGTACACCGACTTTACTCAGAAGTTTCCATTCACCTAAGCTACCAAAACCACTCAGCGGCTACATGTGGAGGGATAGGAATTAGATTGATATTCCTCCACATATGTCCACCACCACAACCAGAATTAATTCTTTCCTCCATGTTCTATCTGTTTGGTCAATGAAATAATTCTCCTTTTCTTTATCAAATATGTTTGCTGGAAGTGGTCCAACTTTTCCAATCTTCATGTTAGTCCATTTGTCATAAAAAAAGTTGGTCTAATTTCCATCTTCTATGCACCATCATTCTCGTTCTTAAAATACTGCTCTCGCCTTTAAGATGTATTTCCAAATGTAGTCCTTTGGTATTGCCTTGCAATTTAGATATTACCCCGTTTAAAATATTTTGCTCATAAAACTCGATAGCATAAAGTGGTGTTGTTATCCAAAAGACACCAAACTTGCTTGGCTAAGAAGACATGACTGAAAGCTAAAATGTCTCTAAAACTCATCCCTCTTGTTAGCTCTAATTGTACATTTCTTTTCACATTGCCCCTAACTGATGACCTTTCACCTCCTAATTTTTCTTCCCATTAAAACTTGTTTATGAGGCTTTTTATTTCATTATATAAGCCCTTTGGAAGTATGAGGAGACTCATCATTTAGTGTCGGATCACCTGCACTACTGCCTTGATTAATATCTCTTTACCACCCCAAGATAAGAATCTCTCTTTTCAGGCTTGAATTTTATTTTCTGTGAAATCCTTTCTTTTAGTCACTTAAAGATCACTTTTTTTTTCCACCTACCTAATCACGTTGGTAGCCCAAGGTAAGTACAAAACTCGTTGCCATTTGACCAATCTCTGTTTTTGTGTTGGCATTGAAGAAAAGGCCTGTTCTGGCCAGAGCATACGCCATACAATGATGGTTACAAAAAGAAACCTTTTAGCCATCATGGGAAAAAAATAATGTTCTTAGTTCGACTCTCAGTAATAATTTATTATAAAATTATTGCTCAAATATTTTGTGACAAATTTTTTATGATATCATTCGGATTTTTTGGCAATATTCTAGCAATAAACTTTTTACATATACGTACTAACAATATTGAAAACTTTTTCATATAAGAATATCAAATATTGCAATTCTTGATTTTCTTTTCGTAAGGCCAATCCGTTAGTTGATCAAAATGAATCTATAATTTAATGGTAGATCTTAAAATTTTCTGCCATTGTTCAATGAATAGGGTGGGAATAAATAAACTATTTTGTCTTGGTTAGGTTAGTTGTTAATGCTCGTATTCTTCATTTATTCTTAAATATTTTTATCCAACTCAATAAACCAAGACCCTTTCATCAAAGGAGAAAAAACCAACCGAAATCAATTCGTGTGTGCCGTGGAATGCGGTTTTCAATCAGGCCTCATGGGATCAATTATAAAAATAGAGGTTTTACACCGCAATAAATTTTTTATGTAGCTAATTTTTTATTCACACCTGTATTTGCCGCATTAGATGTAATTTAAGTACAGTTCATTATTTAGCTATAACTAATTGATTTTTTTGGGTGATATCATTTGGTTAAGTGCAACTACTTTTTTGCATTACTTGTACATCAAACGCGACTAATTTGTCTACAAATTGTAATCTAGCTTTGACTATAATGGTGTGTTTGAGAAATTATAAAATTTTTAGATAAAAAATTTTTGATGTAAAAGTTTTTGAATTTGAAGAAAATGAAATGATATGATATGATATGAGGTAATGATAAAAAGTAAAGAGAATAAATTTAAAACAGATAAGTTAGTTGTGTAAGTAGTTATGTAGAAATAATTGAAAAATAGAGTACTTATATAAAAAAATATTTAAAATGATTAAAAATAGAGTAGTTGTAGAAAGTGAAAAGTTGCTGTGACATCCAAACATGTGGTCAATATGGAACTTAAATGCATTTGCTAAAAAATAAAATTTTATTGCAAAAAGACGACCATATCTAAATATTTTACTGTACTAACAGGAACATCCAAATTCACAAGCGAAGAAATGCATTCCAACTGGCTAGCTGAGCCTATATTTTATTAGAACCATTGGTTTTTTTTTATTGGTGTGTATTTATATTATATCTTAATATATATTACAATTAAGTTATGATATAATTCTTATAATTTTTCAAAGAAAGACTGTAAACTTTCAAATATCAATTGAAGAGATAATAAATTTTCAAATAACAATAAATAAACAAAGCTCTAAGTATCCAAAACTAGATTCCAATCCGCAATGGCGCTAACAGAGGCAAAGTCTTTGCGGTTGAACAGCTGAATTTCTAATTTAAGAATTTTCTTTTATGATTATGTGGCTGAATAAAAATGTACGTTAGAAAGCTGTTCAATGATATATGCGGTGAGTTTACATAAAAAAAAAAAAATGATATATGCGGTGAGGAGGTAAATTAACAAGAAACGTACCTAGCCAATGGTAACTTCATTTTCAATAGCGTCTCAGTTCCTGTTAGTGTCGCTCATTTATGTTCCATATACGTAGGCGGAAAGTACAATACATACTTTGTTAGAACGAGGGTTCGCTTGCTGGTAGAAAGTGAAATAAAAAATAAAAATTGACACTTATTTCTGTCTAATATTAACATAATTCTATACTTTGAAAATTTTTTTTAATATAATCCGACTTTTTTTTGATAACTTAATATAACTTGACATCTTAAGTTTCAAATTATCATACTTTTCTTATTATTATATCTATATTAATTATTTTTTCATACATTTCGTTACAACAAAACTATCAATTTTTACTTTATTTTCTTTATTCATTATTATTATCTTTATCATATTACATTACTTCTATTATTTTTTTTTAAAAAAATTCATTTCTACTCTTTTACTTTTACATATTATGAAACAACATAGAGTGAAAATTGATCCCGGTGACAATTAATCCCCTCTCTATAAATTTTTTTAATTTCCATTTTTCCATTTATACATACTTTCACAGCCTGAACAGGATGCCGATGGGATGGAATCTCTCATTTGCAATAACATTTGTTTTTCATTTCAGACAAATAGTAGTCTCCTTTCAAAAAATTACTAATTTAATTTTTCATTTTATATGCAATTTTTTGCATCATTATAATATTTTTTCATTCCCACTATAACTTTCCCTATTACCATTACATTTTCATCCTCCACACTTGTCGAGCGCGAATCTCCTGCACCCAGGAGCGCAGCCTGCTCCCGGGTGCATACACCTATTTTTTTAATTTTTTTTAAAAATTTTTCATAAATTTGTTAGCCCAAGTGTATTTAACATGTGTATAAATTTTTACCATTTTTGGAGTTTTTAGATATTTATTTTTGATTTTTGAAAATTACTGATTTTCAAATATAAAAAATAAATATCTAAAATACTCCAAAAATAGTAAAAATTTATACACATGTTAAATACACCTATATTAACATTTTTTTAAAAAAAATTTTCAAAAAAAATAAAAAATACCCGGGAGCCGGCAAGGCCACCTGCTTCCGGGTGCAGCGCCCACACTTGGCCTGTCTAAGTCATGAATGGTATGTGCGGCAGACTCGCTGCGACGGACACATTTCATCTAACAGTCAAATGACCAAGGCTGATCAGCTAAGTGACGATATCATCTCCCAGCTTTCATCAAAGGCGGAGTCAAAAAAAAAAGAAGAAGAAGAAGAGGTGTGACACCTCAGCCCTAATCACCGTACATACCCAGAAAAGAAAAGGAGTGCATGCCGTTTGACCAATATTAATGCTCGGTTTTTTTTTTCTTAATCATTTCCAGAGCAACAATAGACCAAATTTTGCCAAAATCGAAGATAACAGTTCTTAAGCCTTTAAAAAGTTCCCCTTGATTGGCTTTAGAGATGACGGATCGGAAGATTTATGGAAGAGGTTACTTCTCGTTCAAGAGCAAGTCTATGTCCTTCATTTTTATTCAGAAGTTATACTAACCCAATACTTACATTTTAAGAATCAATCAGGACGTGTGTGAAAGAGCTAGGCCGGGTTGCCGTCCACGGGCAAGTTGTCCCTTATTACAGCTACGATGCATGAAAATGCATGGCTGGAGATGGGAGGTTTGACACTTCCCGCTACATTAATGTAGAATAAGGTCGGCAATGGTAGGGGGAACGTGAGAAGATGCTACCGATGGGTGCTGGTGAACGCCTACTCGTATAGAAATAATGAGTTCCTTTAAAAGAATCTCAGCCAATCAGAAGATTTACACCTACCTGGCTAACTCCATGCATTAGATGAATCGCACAGCATGCGCCCACCGAATCTAATTAACCTAATTACCTCAGTTTATCAACTACGATATACCAGCAACCACCAGTTTATTTATATCGTGAATAAATCACGAATTAAGGAATTTGTAACAAGATATATATATATATATATATATATATGGGATTTATCCCAGTGCATGCGACTGCACCGTGCAGTCCATGCACTGTGGCCCCCACCTGATCATAAATGGAAAATCCACCTCACCCATTGTATTTAGAATTGTTCACTTTAATAGCATACCAATTTT
>JAXCLR010000073.1:10669063-10698907 GCA_035584095.1 Annona squamosa
GTTGAAAAAACTACTTTAAACTTGATATTTATATTAAACTATTTTATTACGTTGATTTTGCACCATTTTAAGATGGAAAATGCACACATGTTGGATTTGGATGAAAATTGGTATGCTATTAAAGTGAACAATTCTAAATACAATGGGTGGGGTGGGATTTTTTATTTATGATCAAATGCGGTACACAGTGCATGGATTGCACAGTGCAGTCGCATGCACTGGAATATTTCCCTCTATATATATATATATATTCAAGATATGTATATATATCCATCACATATGTGCACTTTTTCTGCCTTGCGTATTAGCTTATATGGACAATTTTAATTACATGAAACAATTGAATCCCTTTGACTTGGTTGATCTAAGCATTTATTAGACGAAGCACCGTATCATATACAAGTAATTGAACTGTACGCACGTGTTACTTTTAATTTTGCAAAATTATAGGAATCCCTTCTATCTTTTAATGAGAAGCTGGAACATGAAAAAAGCTCTTTTTTATTTTTAGAATTCAAATAAAATATTTTAAAATATAAAATTTCATATATAAAAAGATCTTCATTGGTTTTGCATCTGATGCAAAAAAATTTTAAATTTTTAAATGAATAATCTTTAAAATGCTCATACTGGATATATTGTATAATGACCTTATACGAAATCTTTAGACACCTTCATCAATTTGTTAGAATAATCATTTTTCATATAGGAATATTGTCTCATATAATTTAGATGTTAAAATTATGACTTCAAAATTGTTATCTAGCGAGTTATGGGGAATTTGAAACTAGAATAGAATTTGAGAAAAATGAAAAAGTTAAAGCAATTAATAGTGCTCATATACCTTTCTAATTCAGATATAATTTAGTGACTTGCTCGACCCTGTAGTAAGCATTCTTCTTCTTATTGAAATAAATAATTCTAAGTATAATAGATAAGTTAAATTTTAATTATCATCATTATAAGGCTCATTTATTGCCTTCAATACCAAAACTAGCTATATCTTAGCATTTTCATACATACATGTATATAAGATAATATTCACGTTCATTTAAAATGCATTATAATTATAATGTAGTTTGCTGTAAAATAGTGCTTACTTGATCATGAAATTAACAGCTATCCTACCTATTATGTTTAAAATAATTTGCTTTAATTTCATACTTGATATTACTCAATGGGCTTGTTAATGATGAAAATTGAATCCAATTGGTTATATATTATTTAAAATGATTTATTTTGGTGCATAATTGAAACTCATTTTAGAATCTTTGATGGGTTGTTTCTTCTCAAAAATGCATATAATCTAGTGTAAATTATGAAATGATTAAATCCATTAATAGGCGCATTAAAATATGATTATACTTCATAGTAAATTCAAACGGTTTAGATGAAAAAAGCTTTTGGAAATTGGATGAACAAAGCTTTGAAATTGATGTATAAATCAAATAATTTGATAATTGATTTTGCAGCATTTTAGATGGATTCCATAAACATCTTTGATTTTAATGAAATTTGATTAACTAGTTAAATAAATAATTTTGAATACAATGAATAAATTAAATTTTAATTCCACCATAAAATGGGCTTATATGCACCTGATAGCACCATAATTAGGGTGCAGTTGGCTATGCTCTAATGCATATATATGATTCCACTTTTGCTATGAACCAGTTCAAAACATGGCCAAACTTGACATTGATCATGTGAAATCCAGTTTTCTCATTAGTTAAAATAATTCATTTCGTTTCAATAAAAAAAAAATTGTTTTGTTAGAAAATTCAAATCGAAGATATGCATGACGCTAGCTCCTTTGATAAATGTATGAAATTATCATGATAAAATTTTTATAAAGTAATTTTAAAACTATTACTACAATATTTAAAGAATCTAATTCCTTTGTAGTTAAATAATTTTATATATTATTTATAATAATCCAAAATTAAATTCTACTTTGAAAAAAGAAGATAGTTCTTGGAGGTTTATAAGTGGTTTGAGGTTAAACATAGTGTGATGTGTTTTAAAATTATGTGGTTGAGTTACTAAACTAAACTAAACAATATCACATTGTGAAATCCATAAGCCCACACGTGTAAGATAAAGTTTTTTGGATCTAGGCATTATAAATGGTATCAAAGTGGAACCTCTTTGGTAGATGAGGGGTAGAGGTATAGAATTAAGTTGAGTTATAGTTCAAGGACGAATTAGGGGAAAGGTTATGAGCATATAATAGCCTAAAGTTGAATTCTACATTGAAAAGAGGAGAATTTCTAGGAATTTATAAGTGGGTGTAAGTTTAAACATAGTGTGAACTACTAGGGGCGCTGCTCAGGAGGTACGGGTCAATGATTCATATGATAGCGGTGTGGGTTTGAGGTTGCATTTTGGCAATTTTCAATATTTGTTCTCCCAGAATGTGAAGGTGTTTATTGATGTCTTCTCAGGGTATTAAGGTATTTATAGAAAAAATTCCTCTTAGTGTGAGGGTTATAAATGATTTAATTATAATATCACGATGATACAAATAAAAAATGGTGTGACGCATTTTAAAAACCGTGCGATTGAACTACCAAGCCAAAACAGACGCTACCGCATACTTGTAATTGATAGGCCCAAGATGGTTTTTCTAGGCCTACATGTTACATTATTACAATATTTTAATACATTGTGAGTATGTCTAAGTACTTTTAATAATTTATACATAATTATATATTCTGGATGAGAATAATTATATATTTTTAAGCAAGTGGAGCCCACCAAAAAATTGAATCCAAAATGATTTTTTGTAAAATTTTTGAACTTTTTATTTTTATAAGGGCCCATATGCAGTTATTTCATGTATGAAAAAAGAGTTCAGAATACCTATATGTAATGATGCTCTTACATGGGTATGTATTGAGTCGGAAACTTTGTTGCATATCTAATGGCCGGAGGTTATTGTCTCTTCCAGAAGTCAAAACGGCGGGTATTATATATCTATTTTATTTGTTGACTTTACAAGGGCAGCGAATTAATAAAGCAAACTGAGAAAGTAGATCCACTGAATGTCAATGGAATGGTAGTTAGTCGACATATACATGGGGTCGCGACCATTTACAGCTAGTTGAAGATGGACACATTTTTTGCATTTTTAATTTTATTTTTTGAAATTATGCTCTCTGGATTTATATTATCCATAAACCAATATTTATCATTTTTCGAATATTTTAAAAATTTTAAATATAGGGATATTATGGTCATTTTCAATAAGATTTTCACTTTCAGAAAAACTAAACAAATGTAAACGAATGGCCGGTCGCATGACCATACAGAAATGCCCCCCATTCACTATAAGTCATATATAGATGATCACTCGGCATATATATATGGCTGTAAAAATCTGCTGGACATGTAGAAAGGAGAATAGTTCTCCCAGGCATGATTGGACAAAATTTTGGAAGAAGGATTGTTAGTTGAATGTATGAATCACATGCACCAAGCTACTCTTACCATACACTGAAGACAACTTTTCTCGCGCTTTGTCTTCGATGAGGAAAGATAGACATATACAGGCCTTTTTGCGCAACCATCCAATTTGACATAAAGATAGAATGGGACTCATCTGAAACAGAAAGTAAGGTGGGTTTCTCGTCTAATCATAAGGAATCAATTGGCCGCTACAATACATTAATCCGTTCGGGACAAATGCAGAGATGTGCACGCTCAATAAAATTTCTCGTCTGAGATCGTGTTTCTTTTTTTGAGAAAATTTTTTTTTTTTTTTTGAGAAAAAAGATCGTGTTTCTTAAGTTTGACTATATATAATGTTAAATGCAGTCAACTTCAACGTTAACTGTAACAGAAATACATCTCACAACATTTAACATTATATGCTGTAAAACTTATTTACGTGTAACAAAATTTTGGCTACAAATAACATTATGTGCAACAATTTTAGAATAATGACTATATTTTTCGTGTGCAATGATCTTGAGTGGTTTCACGAGTATTTTCACGTAAAAGTATGAATATATAACCAACCACAAAAATGGCCACATTTAGGGACATTTGTTGTAGTGTGAATTGTTTTCGGAACTCAACCCCTATAATGTCTTTTGTTCTGTTTACAATGGTTTAAAATATCTCTCAAAGCTTTGCATTACCAGGTTATAATATTCACCAACCGACCAACTATGCCCGTGATAGGGACTTAGCGTGTCGGGTTCGAATGCATATGTGGATGGTATAAGCAGTTAAGTCTCTACTATATTTTTCTCAAAAAAAAGTCTCTACTATATAATTCATGAAAAAAAAAAAAAAAAGTCTCAAGTATATATGGTGAGAGCAGGTGGCCTCGGGAATGTGGGGTGTAATGTAAAATAATACTAATAAAAAATAATTAATATTCAATACATATTTCGTACAGAAAAGTTAGTGATGTTTGCCAAGTATATGCGCCAGAATGGAAAAACCGTAGAGCTACCTTCTCCTTTTCGATTTTCTTCCATCTTCTCTTCAAAAATTGAACATCAACGCCTATGACCATAGCGAAATAACTTAATCATATAGATGCTGCATGGATACTTCCTTTTCCAAGCACCTTTTTTCTACAGACATTCAAATATTATTTGACATATAATGAAAATTATGATAGCGTTTATTTTATTTTTTGCGTTTATAATTTTTTATAAATTAGCGAAATAGAAATTCCTTCTACACTATCTGCTTCCCATTTTCCCTACCTATTCAATAAGTATAAGATTATCCTTTTGTGATCTAGTAGCAATATATAGCGTTTTTGGCAATGATTTTTTTTTTGGTTGCCCATATCGCTGCTAATGTCCTGTTACAATAGCAAACATTATTATTGATTCCCTATATGGAAAAATAATGATCTCCAAAATCGTTTTATTTAAATTTGTTACAGTAATTCTCATGTGAATGTTTGCTACTCAAGTGTCTCGCAAATCTCTCAATTCTCTACAAAAATTTAATAGCATATAACAGAATATACAGTGAAGAAAAGCATGCATATCTATAAGAAGAACACCATTTTACAACATGATTTTAATGATTGTTAGCTTTTTTTTCCTTCAAAAGACACTAATTCGCCACGAGACAAAGAAAATATGGTTACTTATCAGTTGATACTTTTTTTTTTTTTAAATCATCAGTGGTTACTTTTTAATATATGCTTATTACAAAAAGCAACCTTTTAGCTATAAGGCCCAGAATATATCGTTACTAAATGAGTAGCTTTAGCAATAGCTTAAAAAAAAAAACGTTGTTAAAATTTTTTTGCCGCTGACGTGCAGTAACATCAGAGGCCAAATACATATATACAGTGGCCATTCTAAGTGTCACCAAAAGTTTATTTCTTGCCGGGTTGCTAGATTCAGCATTCAAAATTATGGAATCACATCAAATCAACTTATTAGTCCCCATTGCGCTATGTTATATACCTTTCCTTTTATTTTATTCTTCTTTATCAACGATTACATGTGCCTAAGGACTATGGTTTAACAGCCGAACCATTTTATGAGATCAATAAAAACAAAATACAACAAACGCCTTCAAATGTAGCTAGTCTTTTGACTGCATAAAACAAAATTTTAGTTGCATATGTATGAGGAAATGAACTTCTTACAACACTAAAATTTGTCACCACATGTTTTTTTTTTTTTTTTTATGATAGTCACCACATGTTTTGAGTTATATTCTAACATCGCTACAATTCAATTCCAAAAGCTTCTTGCGACAATTTTTTTGATTGACATTTTTTACATCATAACTCAACTTATAAGACAATTTTTACAATCTTCAAGAGGGAAATTACAAGCCCCCAAATATCAACCGGGAGACAACAAACTTCCAAATAATAATGGAGAGATAAATTCCCAAGAACGGGTTTCAAACATGGGATGTGTTGGCATTATGCCAGAGGCGGGCACCAAACGCCCTACGGCGTTGTGCTTTGCTTGCAACAGTTTTTAAAGTTAAAAAAATTATAACTTTTAAAAAAAGTTATATTGCCAAAAAAATTTCTTTGTTTATTATACTATTGTCCATAAAAGCTAATCTTTGCGACAATAATTATTTATGTAATTAAATAGTATCTTTTATAACAAAAAGTGTCATGTGTCACTATAAAAATATTACAAAATTTGGATTTTGTTGCAGCAATACTTGAATTCAGTTAGAAATACTTATTTAACTGCATCTACAAGGTTGCATATATTTGAATTCGGCTATAGGTCATACTTCTTTAGCTATAACTGTATGAGTGGTCCCATTTGACTAAATGTGGATTTTTTGCATGATGAACCTTCTAACTTCGGCCAATTGCATTTTAAGCCTCAAACTTTGATCGTTTGTATTTTAAATCCTAAAAACTTTATTCTTTTGTAATTTAAACCTCCGTCTGTGACGGCGTCGAAAACTGCCGATAAATCACGTGAAGCAGGAACATTTCTGTACTGATAGTTTTAAAATGACAGATAACCTTAAAGAGGGATCGAAATCCGTGGGATAGTGGGATGCTTCTGCCATTGATATCTAGGATACGGTGGGGCAATGGTAACGATTAACCGCCTAGAGTTTGCAAGTGGAAGAAAATTTAGGATGGGTTTGCTGATGGTAGTAGAGAATTTATATATCGAACAAAATTTGTTGATGGATTTGTAAATGGGAGAAGAAAATTTGTTGGTGGCGGTTGGCAGCAAAGTCGACATGGCTGGCATGGATCTTGCTGGCGTTGCAATAGAGATGGGTTTGGTGTAGCCAATTGCAGGAGATGGATTTTCGGCTCTGCCACCACCAACGCTGCCATCCTCGATGTCGTCAAGGGCTTCTCCGTCGTGCACCTTGTCGACCTTAGTGCAACTCACTGCATGTAGATCCCCATCTTACTTAATGCCCTCGCTACCCTCCCGGATGGCCTACCGCTGATCTGCCTCACCATCGCCGAGGCCAGCAACTGCGTCCCTCCTGTCATTGACCTCTCTTACGAGCAGCTTGGTGCTCAGTTGGTTAACTTTATTTGGTCGTGGAACGTGGGTATGGAGTTCAAGGTCATGTCGTCGAGCTCCTCGAATGGGTTTGCACTCTTGTTGATGAGTTCCAGCAGGAGAGACGAACTAGTGATGAAGCTCTGGTGATAAACTGTCGGATGGGTACTCCACCTTTGCATCCTCTTTTTGATCAAGATTTCTGAAGCAACTGTGAAAACTGAAGTCAAACATGTGATTCTTGTGGAGGATGATGCAAAGCTGAGCTCCAAGGACTTGGTGTTGGCTGTGGTCACACAGTAGACACGTTCCTGTGATGGGGGAGCAAGCAGCGGCAGTGTTACAAGGCAGAGGTGAGGTCGAAGGCCGAGAATGCGATGGAAGATTTGAGGGCAATGAGGATATATTTTCATCGGGCTCGAAGAATAGTAATCTCATGGACGTTGTTCTTCCTCCAATCTGCAAGCTCTCGACTATCTATTATTTCCATCACCACTCGTGCCGGCAGGTGGTGAAAAAAGAGATTGCGCCCACTGCTCACCACCATGCAAATTTTTCTCTGCTATCTCCTATAATGGCCATGCGGGCGACGTAAATCCCTCAACAAATTTCCTAGATTCGGTAGTTCCTCCCCATCTCTGTTTTCAGAAATTGGATCACCACTCTGCTCACTCCTTTTCAACAACTCAGTCACCATATCCATGCCCATCTCCACCTCCATCAAACCCATTACGCTTCTTATCCATTAAACCCAGTACACTTCCCACCAATGGTGATTTGGGGACTCGTCTTGCCGCTGTTAGGATTAAGGATTGCTTCTGCATTTACGTTTTTTTTATAGGGATGATATTTATGACATTTCGCTAGGTTGATGGTAGCTTTAAACACCGTTATACGGCAGGGTTTAAAATGCAGTGACCCAAAGTTTTTAAGTTTTAAAATGTAAACGGCAAAAGTTGGGAGTGTAAAATAGAATTGGCCAAAGTTAGAGGGTTTTTCTTGCAAAAGACCCGATTAAACGCAACCTCTTTTTTAAAATTTTCTTGCATATGACATTACTTGTAGTTAAAATTTGGCTTTATATGGTTTTTAGGGCATATTCTTATGCAAAGAATAATATATCTAGTTATAACTTTTGGATGCCAGTGATCATATGTATACGAGTCAAAAACATTTGTTTAGAAAATTTTTTATACAACTATAAATATGTATGTTTAATGTATAAATTAAGTTCAATCAATTTTGAAGTTATATATTTATTTTGAATTTTAAACATGGTGGTATTTTAGTAATTTAAAATAACTAAAATACCCCTATGTTTAAAAGTGTAAAATAAACACGTATATATTTTCAAAATTAATAAAACTTGATTTATACATTAAATACATATTAATAATTGTATAAAAAATTTCCAAAAAATAAAAAATATGTTTTGGCCCATTGTAATCAAGCGCAAATGATTGCTGCCTTTTTTATAGTATATGTTTATTTATATATAACAATATATTTACTCAAATATTAATTAATGATAATAAAAAAAAAAAAACATGGTTGCGTTGGAGAACTTTTCATAGCAAGGTGCTAGTTAGATTTTGTTGCAAGGATGTCTAACCATAAAAGGAAATATGGATGCTAAAATTGAAAGTTTTAGCAAATATTATTTTCAAGTCAATTGCAAAGGGCTAAAAGGGGTTAAAATTTCAATTTCTTTACTAATAATCTTTTACAATGAAGTTAGGCAATTAATAAGCTTGTCACAATTTTTGGCAAAAAACTTTGCAACTCTATTTAACTCTTAACAATGAAACCATTTCTTTGTAAGCCGATTATGGGTTGTTTGGTAATAAGTAAAACTCTCGTGTTGATATAAAATTTTTCAAATGGGGGGCCATTTGACAAAACTTGTCATTTCAGGCTGCTTTTGAGAGTGTGTTACTGCTATCCGTACGGGGAAAACTATTTTCTACCAACATGTCCTTTTCTTACAGTGTTGTGCTGCTGCTATGTTGACTCCTCATTAGCGTGGCTTTGGAAAATGCCACCTTGGACAATCCCAGGTCAAACTGCAATTAATGACAGCAATTTTCACTAAAAAAAAAGACATCAAGGAGTTTTGAGCATTATCGAACAGCAGAAAATCTACCAACATATCGACTTTCTGCCTTATCATCATAAGTTCTTAAAATTGCCTTGTGAAAACCTAACCCTAACATAAATCATCAAATTAATGAGCAAACATAAAGGAAGATACATTTACCTTCACGAAATTATCAAATGAGGGTAAATCATCGAGTTAGATATATAGTCATGAAGCTTTGCGTACATACACAGCACTAAAACATAGTACACAAAATGCTTGAAATGGATACACATGAACAATAGTACACATTTCACTTTTGCATAAGAATCACACTTCATTACCATCAAACAAATGCACAGAAATTAAAATATTCCGTACAATGTCAAATGGGTGCCGGTTAAGGACGGTCCCACCAGTCTTCCTAACGTTGGATTGGAGTCGCAAATACCAATTTTCAATTATCACATCTGTACTTCCATTAAATGAACAGAAGGCACTCGTCTAGCACTCCTATTTTTGGGTTCCCGCACCCGGAAAGGCGACAAATAGCCAAGCTCAATGCCATACGATATTATCTATAGGGCATGTCATTGACGACGTAAAATCCCTGCATTCCCATTAATATCGGTGGTTTTTTATCCACATTCACTCAACCTTTCACTCTAAAATATCTAAAATCTTAGCAGTTGGATTTGGAACTTGGAAGATGTCTGGTCCACATCGGTTTCAAAACCATCAGTTGTGCATCAGGACCACATATTTTCCCTTACATCCTCATCAACGGATAGGATTCATGCGGTACTAGATAGCCACTGATCTTTCACCCCACCTACATACAGCATGCTTGTTGGGGAATTAATAATACTATACCGTTGCCGCGACCTAAGACAGCTAGATGTAGAGATCTATGTATCTAGGAGAGATCGCTTCAACCTGCACGTAGCTAGTTGTATAACCATACCAATCTAGACTAATCTACCTGTTGATAAATATAATCAACAAAGCAGTGCTTATGAGAAAAGAATAAGAGTTGGCGAGTTTGCATGTTCGAGTCTGATCATTTGTGACTTGCGCTCAGCATTTTCGTTCCTTTTTGGCGGAGTTAAAGAAGAAGATGGTGCGAAGATGCTCAGACCAAGGTTCAGGTCGGGCAATGTGGTCATGTCATCAACGGAGCTGGCCGTGTCCAGTACCTGATCGCTGTTGATGTCCCCACGCAACTTTGCCTGATTACATGGCTGCTCGCACACCTGGTTTTTGGATGGCACTGATGATTCAGCTTTTTTGGTGCCTTTTTGTTGTTGTTGATTGGGTGTTTTGCGAACCAATCGGTGGTTGTTTGGATCAATACCCATGTTAATCAGCTTCCTCCTGAGATGGGAGTTCCAATAGTTTTTCACTTCATTATCTGTACGCCCCGGCAATCTACCAGCAATCAATGACCACCTGTAACCATCGGATAGAAACATTGTTATAGCCAAACATGGAGCCCACAGTAAATGAAATAAAGAACTAATTCAGATTTTAAATTACCATTAGCCACTGATCATCTTACACTGCCACGCACCACAAATCATGGGATACTAACATGTACTATCATCTTACACTGCGACGCGCGCCTACTGCAGAAACAACTAATGAGAGAATAGAAATTTTTATTTATTTTTTGGTGAAAAATGAGAAAATAGAATTGATATCCGTTACTTTTTTTCATTTTGAAACTGGCGTTTTGCATACGGTATGGCCTAGTATCAAGCAGCCATCGGCACATGGGTGGGTACCCGTATGAGATCCAACTAACTTCATCTCGTTGGTGCCAACTGGGCCTATGCTGCTGACGCGCCTTCAAGTCTCCCCAGCTGAGGGAGGTTGTTTTTCTACCACCACTGGGAGTCTATAATTTCCCCTCTATGAATAAGTTTAAAGTTGTAATATCATGTGTCATTGTAGATTAACAATAAAAAAAATACTTCACCTCATTGGTACTAGAAATGCACAGGTAGCTAAATCAAAAAAAAAAAAACAAACAAACAAAAAAAAGTAGAAATGCACAGGTAGGAACCCCAAAAATAATTTTTTTTTTAAAAAAAAATCGCAGTTTGAATTTCGACCCGAACGAGTCTGGCTGAAATAGTGGGAACATTGAAAGCATCTTTCATCATAATCTTATTCCTTTTCACAGGGACAGAA
This sequence comes from Annona squamosa, assembly GCA_035584095.1. Lineage (NCBI taxonomy): Eukaryota > Viridiplantae > Streptophyta > Magnoliopsida > Magnoliales > Annonaceae > Annona > Annona squamosa. The sequence continues at coordinate 10,680,320 of JAXCLR010000073.1, forward strand.
ACGTTGTAAGTAGATGAGGATATAAAACTGAAGGAACGTGCTTCAGAAGGGCAACGAAAAATTAAGTTGTTGTATAAGCGACATTGGCTCCATCATGGTTCTGTAAAAAATGACAGATTTGGGCTCTAAATTAGTGGCCAGAATAATATCATATATAAAAACTCATTCTTGTTGGATTTATTACAAATATTTCGTAATTCCGTGCCAGCAAATGCGCTCAATTGGTAAGGAAAAAAAAAAGAGAAAGAAAGAAATAGGACAACGAAAAAAATGAAGTTTTTTTTTTTTTCGAAGAACGAAAAAAAAATAAAGTTTTACAGATGAAGGAAATTGGTAAGTTTTCGGAAAAATATACGTACGTTTTAGTCTATGCAAGTCTCAAAAAGTTAAATTGCATAAATGTGATGGTTTGCCATTATTAGTCCATCCTTTCGTTAGGGCTTCTATTTTTTTTATAATAGTAATAGAAAATCATACCGGTTGCCAAGAAGTGCATGGAGTTTGATGATAAGTTCTTCTTCATCTTCTGCAAAATTGCCTCTTTTAAGGTCCGGTCTCAGATAGTTTATCCACCGCAGCCTGCAACTTTTCCCACAACGAAGCAACCCTGAAATTAAGTAGAAGGAAATTCATGAAAAATATTACTTCCCATGTTGAGCACTGACCTTAATTATAAAGACATGAGATTGAGGAGTGATCGTTACTGACACGAGATTGTTTTCATTCATATATAGGTATTCATATTCACCAAAATATGTAGGATGTCTCCCTCATACCGTTATCTACACTATCTACATTTTTGGGTTCCAAAACTTGTCTTTCTACATTTCTGGGTCCCAAAACTTGTCTTTCTGGCTTAATCCAGTCATGGTTGCAGTAACTAAACAAATATAAAATTTGTATCCATCCGTGTACGTGAAGCATGCCATCGAGCCCAGCTGGGTAGACTGGTCGGAAAAAAACGGTTAATTAATTAGTCGGTTTGTTCCGCTGGATAGAATGAAGCCGATGGCTTGTGCATATTCGCCTGTTTAGCTCATACGCTTGAATTTGGGGAGGAATGGATTGAGAGAGAGAGAGAGACAGAGAGAGAGAGAGAGACCAGCAGCCTGAGGGAGGGATCTCCAGCAGCCTTCTCCATGAACTTTAATGTAATCAATGAGCTTCTGATCTTCCTGCTTTGACCAGGCTCCCTTGTTTGTGTCTTGCTTATCACAACAAGGTTTCCTCATTGATACAAGGTCTTCTTCCCCACAAAACCCAGCGAGAGATGAATGACGGACGTAGAGGCAAAGAGAACATTCAGCAGCTCAATCGGGCTCTTCTATTACAACCAGGCCAAAAGACATATACGACGGATAGAGGGGCAGTGGATGGGATCCATTTTGATTTTGACTGACGGTTCCGGCCATGAGATAGGTTGGTCGGTTAAGCTGTTAAGTACGTGTCCCTTTCCAATCTATGCCTCCTACCCCTCGTCAATCCTCCTCTCCCTCCCTCTCATGAGTGCATCGTATACCTCCGATCATTTAATGTTCTTAATTTAAGTAATTGCCGTGCATCAATGTTCTCTCTCTCGCTTCCTGTTCTCGGTTTCTTAACCTCAAGTATTTTCTTTTTGATAAGTAAGCGTAAGTGTTAATTCACACTATAATATTATCATAAATAAATGACAATAAGTCCGTCACAAAAGATTTTTAGGCAGTGTTTTTGAATATGCAGAAGGTTATTTTTGGCAACATTCATCATATTCTTGTCGCTGAAAACAAATTTTTGCCTTATAATTTTTTTTATGAATATTCATATATTATAATCATCTCAACTGATATTACGATTATAATCATCTCAACTAATATTACGAAAAGTTTTGAGACATTCTTATAATTTTTTTAACAATAATCTCATAAATATCTCAAACATCTCAACATGATGGACAATGGCAAATGCTCTCACAACATCCCAACATGGTAGACAATGGCAAATGCTCTCACAATCAGGAGAGAAATAACATCACAATACAATGTCACTATACTACCTAATACAACTACCACCGCAGCAGAAATTTGGAATTCGAAAGTCGAGCGCACATACCAAAAGCTCATTTCCGCGTCCGTGACCAAACGAGCACCGCTCATTTATCGCCATATAATTAACTATACATGTTACTAATTACAGTTTTTTTGTAAAAAATGTTGTATTGCCAAAAATATGTTACATTAATTCTTTTGTAGTACTTTTCCAATCTATGCCCCTACCTCTCCTCCATCCTCCTCTCTTTCTCTCATGAGTGCATGATATGCCCCCGATCATTTAATGTTCTTATTTTATTTGATTGCCGTGCATCAATGTTCTCTCTCGCTTGCTATCCTTAGTTTTCTTAGGTTGTCATGCATGGTGTGTGTTTTCACAGTTCAATATTTCTCTTTTTTAATTTTTTTTTAAAAAAAACGAAAAATTCATTCATCAATGTATGTAGGAAGGCATAGAACATTGCAGCTAGTACTCAAAGAAGTCACATGTTTTCACATTTATATTCGCTTTTGTATAATATGATCTCTGATATACAATTAAGCTTATTGACACTAGAAACCATAAGCTCTTAAGAAGACAACAATCTCACCTTATGATCACAAGAGACCACAGCTTTTGTCATTCCGTATTTATATCCTCACCTTCTTTTTTTCGGCCGCAACAAATATACAGATATGCAGCGATGGATCTGGTTTGTTATGCCAGCGCAACCCACCAATTTTGATCTCTACTTTTCATTATTATCATATTCAAATCATTACTTTCTGTGCTAGTTCATGGTTAATTTTATGTGTATTGATTTCAAAAACCTTTGGAAAGTGGGAAAAAGAAGGAGAAAAAAATTTTGGTGGAAAAATTTTAAAATAGGTAAGTTAATGATTAGGAATAAAAAGAATAATATATGTTGATCAAATAGATAAGGTGAAAATTAAAAATGCTGAAAAGTAGTGGAAACTTTTTTTCCCTTTTCCCACTCCTTAAACGCTCCATTCTTGTCAAAGGTGCAAGGATATTTCGTTTAATATTAAACATACTCACCGACAACATTGTTGATGAAATCAAAGTTTAGGGAGTCGCATGGTCTATAATGACATCAACATTGTTCTATAATGACACACTTGCTTAATACACGTATGTTTACTTGTAAACTATAAAAATACTTGCATCAGTACTTCATAAATGTAGCAAAATATTATAATATTTTATAGAATTATTTGTTTAATAAAAATGATATTTTAGATAGTTTGAATATTGTATTAAGAAATTGATATCTAAATGAAACAACTACATTATATTCGTTGTACACATTTTTAAATGGGATCATACATGCACATATTTGATTTTTTAAAATAAATTATATAAATGGGATCATGCATGCATCAGTACTTCATAGATGGGAGCTATTTTATCATTGTTTACGTAACTAAAGGTCCAACATACTTTTCATCAAAAAAAAAAAAAAAAAAGGTCCAACATACTCTCTTTGTGCTAAAAAAAAAAAAAAAGGTCCAATATGGTGGACTCTAGTACATTCCAATATTATATTATGTGCACTTTCACATTTTTGAGGTAATAACTTTTTTTGATCGTGAGTATTTGTATAACTTAATGAAGAGCAAAGTGCGTAAATAAAGATAAAATGGATCCCACGTCTAATGACTTGGGTCCATTTTAATTCAACATTCACCCACTTAATCCAGAATATATATAAATTATATTTGAATCCAAGGATTTGTGTTGCTTGAATGCTTGGTTCAGCTGCAAAACTTATTCCTAGGATAAGCCAGTTGATAAGGGGGGAACATGCTGGTCCAGCTCTGATTTTTCTGCCTGACTGTACCTTTTGTATCCTCTTTCGACAGGCGCATGTTCATATACATATATATATCTCGAGTTGGTAGACCTAATTCATTAAATTCTGGTTTTTTGATTTCCCTCAGCTGTGTTTGAAAAGACCTAGTTTTGGATATACATTCATCGTTATCAGGATGTTACGATTCAGACGCATGCAACATACACAGCAGCCCGATATATCGACGGTCGATGGAGCACATATACGTGCGACCGCGCTCCATATCAATTTTTTACTAACAAGATTTCGGAGATCGAGAAAGATATGGTCAAAAGCTGAGAAAAGTTAACTTTAAAAAAAAAATTTATATGTTTAACTTTTTAAAATAATTAGTTTGCAACGCATGCATTTGGTCGTTTTTGCACAAAACAAGAAACTCCCAAGTCATGAACAATGACGTCTTTAATGTAAACTAAATATAACAATCATAATCATGTTTCAGAAAATTTAATATTGCTTCTGCGATATTCTAAGAGATTGTCGCGTGTTCCGTCATCCCAATAGATATATATACATATACTTGATGTTCTCCTTGTTTCGATTATTCTGAGGTATATATTGATAATTAATTAAAGTTGGGGATGTTTGGGAATATGAAAGTTGTTGAAAATGTAGTATTTGGTAGGAATAGAAAATGGAATATTTTAAAAATTATGTGATTGATATGAAATAATAGAAGTAAAGTTGGAATAAATAAGTTTGCTGTAAGGTAGTTGATAAAAAAAAGATTAGAATATAAGGGTAAAAGTGAAAAAATATAATGATTAGTTGTGAAATGATGGATCTCGAAATCCATGCCACCACATTCCCCCTCACATTTTCCACTGCATATTCCCAACGTCACCTTGATTTAACAATTTTTTATTTTCTGATGAGGGCAGGCCTGCTAGATGAAACGTCAATCACCAAAATAAATTTACTTAAATGTAGTAATTTTTTATAGTACGTATAACATAAATTTGACTATTCTTTATGTCATTTGCCTACAAACAAATATTCGGAGCAACCAAAATGGTGGTATATTTGGCAATAGATGGACCGTTGCATATGAGCAAAACATTTATTTTTTAAAAAAATTCTTATAATGTTATTTTTTTTATGCATATAATACTATATGCAACGATTATTATTTGACTGCAAATATTATTAAGAGTTAGTTGTACATGTCTTTAAGTTAGCTTCATTTACCACTATATTTTGCTGTAAATATATGATTGCATATAATAAACTTTCTTGCAATGAATGATTAACTGTTGTAAAATTGGTGCATTTTTTGAAATCAAAGATTCAATCATCACGAAGAATAAATTGTTTAATTTACCTATTCATCTTACCATATCATAAATTAGTAAATTAATTAGTTAGCATTTGTTAAATTTAATTACTCATTTCGATTTGTTGAATCTCGTACAAATGCATGCAACAACGCCCTCTTCTTAAAGAAAATGAACGACACATCCGAATAAGTGGTAAGATTCACGACACCTTTTATTAACCTTTCAGCTGTTATAGGCATTTTTAATTGATTAACTTTTCAGCCATTATAGGCACTTTTAATTGATTAACTTTTCATCCATTATAGGAAATTTAATTGACTGTTAATGTACAACGTGACATTTTGGTATTACAACTCAAGCCCCTTCATACGGAGACATACTAAGCTCGCATAAATCTTTCAATAGAGACTAAGCCCCACCTATGCTAATGGGAGATAAACTTTCAAAAAACTGACCCCACAACAAGGAAAAACTAGACTCCCATCAAGTGGAGAAATTTTTGCTAATGCTGTGGAAAATCAGGTCTTTCCCTTTTAAATAAAATATGTTTAAAATATAAATAACAATAAGGTAAAACTGCTAATGATAGCAATAACTTTATTAGTGTTTGTTCAAATGTTAGATTCGCTATAAGGAAAAAAAATGTCATACGATATTATCCTCATATAAACGTTATAATAAAATCAACATTTTACAACGTGTTCTTTAGTGACACTCACCATTTTTGGTTGCGAAAAATGCTAATCAATGACATAATAATTATAAAACATTAATAAAAAATCTGAATGCCTATGGAAGGCTTTTTTTTATAAGAAAAACCCTTTGAATTTAATTTCTTTATACAAGATGATGAATGATGCAGATTTGGGATGGCTTTACAAGAAAAAGGGACTTATAAAACAATAAAATTTGTTACCTATAATAACAAATATTTTGCTGCCTTGTTGCTATATATTTGATCCTGTACGTATAAATGTAGCAAACGAGTATTGTGTAAATTTTGTACTATAAATTTAAATAAATGTCGTATTATATGCAACAAGCCCTTATTTGTTGCACATAAATGTTATCGGGTTTGCTTCTACATAGAAGCAGTTACATGTAATTCTTTCCAAATTTAAGTTTTTAATAGTTAATGAAAGATTCAATTTATTTATTGTATTTAACATTATCTTTTTATCTAGAAAATTACAGTTCATTCAAATCAAATATACTCATTTGTTCAAAAATAAGTGTATTCATGTATAAATTGATGTTTAAAAATAAAAAATATGTTTTTGAGGCAAAATATTTTATGTTAACGAAAGAAATCACCATCGCTACTTATAACATTACAAGAAAAGTCCCATACACAATTACTTTTGATAGCTACAAAAAATTATAAATGTAGCCACCTAAGCAACAAATTTTCACATTATTTGCTATAACAAGCATATAGTTGCACATAATGTTATATACTTTTATATTGGTTCCGTATAACATTATATGCTGCAACTTCATTTTATCTCTTCAAATGCCACAACATAAAAGCATTTTTTATAGATAACATAAAAGCATTTATGAATTAGCAGGATATACATATTTGCAGAGACATAAATGTACACACAACAAAATTTATATTATTTGCAACTAATATTTTGTTGCATTTAATGAAATTTGTTGGAGTGTATGAAACGTTTTTTCTTATAATGAAACAAGTTTTTTTATTACATTGTTGCATAAAAATTTTTATTGTAGTTAATAATTATTTTAATTGGGAAGAATTTGTCAGAGGGCATTTGGTTCATGGCATGCCTATCCAATGGTTAATGAAGACCATGGTGATGCGTGGCAGTATAGAAAGAGCTAGATTTGGATAGCTGTTAATATCCAGTTAGTTAACAGACTTACGTACGTACAAACGGGACGGTAACAGGCGAGTTGATGCTCAGTGGACCCTCGATGTATTTGAGAGTATGTAATTTATTTTTATTTTATGAAAATTTTTATGTAATTACTAATGTAAGCGTATTTGATATGTGTATCAAATTTTTATCATTTTTGAAGATTTGTTGAGCTTTTAAACAAATCTAAAAAAATATCTATAAATTTTTAAAAATAGTAAAATTTGATACACATATTAAATACAATTAAATTAACCATCACAAACAAAATTTAAATAAAAAAAGAATTTTTGCACCCAAATGCATAAAAGCAAAGTATACTCAGGTGCATAGTATCATAAAGTAGCGAGTATCATCTGCATGCACGTGCTTACCTGTCCTCCTGTGCCCTCACATTCTTCCCACCCAAAGCCGATAGGTCAATGGATGTAGGGTTTTGATCAGGTGCACCCGGGAGCATTGAGCATCAATGCTCCTAGGTGCATATACCTATTTAAAAAAAAAAAATTACACAAATGTTAATCTAATTATATTTAACATGTATATCAATTTTTACCTTTTTTTTCGGAAATTTTTGAAAATTTATTTCGGATTTTTAAAATAAGTGGCATTTTAGTAAATTCCACTGATTTTTAAAAATCCGAAATAAATATATAAAAATCTTCAAAAATGGTAAAAATTGATACATATGTTAAATACAGTTGAATTAACAAGTTTATTTAAAAAGTTTTAAAAAAATAAAAAATAATAAGTGTATGCGGCTCAATGCTCCTGGGTCCCGGTGCAACTGATCAGAACCTATGATGTAACCAGGGGAATTGGAAAACGTCGGAGTCCGGAGACCGCACACCATATCAACGAGAAGAGTGATCTACTGCCACATTCTACGAGCCCCTTTAGTTGAGTTGATGCGCTGGTCCATGGGCCATGGAGACAGCCAAACGACAAAAGGCAAAAATTAATAAAATATACAGATTAATTCTACATGTGTGCTTAGTGGGTTCGAAAGTACATACGAACTTCATCGCGCTGGGTATACATGCGTATAGAGCTTGTTCTTTTGTCGAGGAATGGAAGCGGATTCTCCATAACTTCTATTGGAGAGGAACCCTGTCGATGATTAAACTAGCCATACAAGCGAATTTTGCATTTTTGCCCCTACCATTAAAGATTGTTAGTCTTTTCATAATTTTGTTGTGATTACACAAATCTCTACGATTTTAAAAGCCGACAACTCTATTGCATGACTATAGAAAGCATAAATTCTGCTGCATACATATCATTTCCGTGTCAGCACATGTAACTCACTACCTCATCCAGGTCATTGAATGTGCTATCTTTACAAAGGATTTGGAAATGTAGATGAAAAACTAAGGTTAAAATGTGTTAGGAAACGTGATTCAGGTTAGAAAAAATTATTGCGAAAGCATACACAGTAAAAATATGATTAAATAAACACCAATAAGATCACACGTAAGAAACACTAAAATTTATGTGAGAAACCCATTAACTAGAAGGAAAAACTATAGGAGAGATATAATAATTTACTATAATAAATGGGTTATAGATATACATACAAAATGACTCACGCATATTATTTAAATGTCATCTCCAAATATGAATACTTTAATACGCCCTAACGGGAGACCTTATAGAGCTTCCCTGAATCCGTAACTAATTCTCCTATAAATAGGACTCTTATGCAAAACTATACATTGTATACAGGACATAACCTTAACAATCTCTACCTTGAATTAAATTTTGTCCATACCAAATCACTCACAGAGACACTCGTGCTTCATTTGCTATGTCACTCATCAACTAGTTCATTAGGCAACATATATGGTTGTACATTAGGAGTGTAAATAGGTTTAGTCTCAACCCGAACATAACTAACCCAACTTGATTTATAATCAAGTTGAGTAATACATTTTGAAAAAAAGTAAATTATATAATCCGATTTGAACCAACCTAATTTCAAAAGTGGGTTGGTTTGGATTGGATACTTTTAATCCAATCCAAACTGATTTTATATATTAGAGTAAAATATAATAAATTATTAAAAATTAGTCATACATTAATACATAATACATAATAATTAGCTAGACATTATTGCTTTTAAAATAAGATTATTTTACAATTATGTTACTATATAAGTAAGAAATTAGAAAGCATTACTATAAAAAGGATTAATTTTTATTTTTATATAAATTTATACTTTAAAATAGATTTAATTAAGCAAAATATTTTAAATATTATATATTTATTAACCTTATTTTTAATTCAAATAGAACTGATTTTTATAAAGTTAAAATAGAGTTGGATTAAGGTGTAAAAAGTAAAGTTGAAAATAAAGTTGAATTGAGATTTTATAAAGTGGGTCATGGTTGCATTTATCTTAACTCAAGTCAACTCAACCCGATTTACATCTTTACTTTACATCTTTCTACTTAAGAGATCACTCTACCTTCATGCACAAATCAGCATAAATCCATACATACTCCAACCCACGTTAGTGCATTAACCATGTACTTGATCAAGCATAGCATATACATCAGCTATAAAACAATAAGAATTGCATTCATTTTCTAACATCATCTCATTCATAGGACTCTCAGGCTCTCCACACAGGATCCAACATTAATATATTCTCAAAATCCAAAGCTACTATCGAATATGGAATTCAGAAAAGCTATTCTATCTCCACATGTTTTTCATGGATTCTTAGTATTAACACAATCATAGATTACCAAATAATGCAGAATATTCATAGCTTCATAAAGTCTATCACTCCACTTCTATCTAAATCATCTTCATACAATATCAATCGTGTGATCATACAAGATTTGCTCACAAGTTGTTGCTTCATACCAGATTGAACTTGATTCCTTTCGATTAACTTCGATCTCCATGATCTAACCTTATATGCCCAACAACATAACATTCTTTCGATCTATACCATTCACATGAAGCATGGCATCTCGTCTCATCTAGATTTGACATCAAAAGTTCTTTGATCATCACATTATTATTGATTTATACACTCATTAGATACATATTATCAAAGCAAAATTTATCCAAACTGACCTTGTATTGTATTCAAAGCACCTAAAAACATAGAAATCCATAATTGAAACACAAAAATCTAAGCTTAGGATCACCATAATGGGTCGCATCTGCACTTGCTTTTATGCACCTTGATGCACTACACCTCCATCACTTTCTTATGCTCGAAGGCACGAAGAAGACGTAGATACCCTAGACACCACACACCACAAATCCTCGTCCATGCTACTATTGTTCAACACCATCATTGGCAACTCCAAGCTACAAGCAATTACCACTTCCATCTATGTCGTTCGATATCTCTTTACTACTACCACGCCACATCGTCTCTGCTGGATTCATTCATGTCCCTCTAGTGACTCTCTCTCTTCTTCGTGATTAATATGTAGCATCAATGTCGAGATCTGCTTCATCGCCTTGATCATTGTCTTCTATGTTCCCAACGAACTCATCTATCACCACCACAGATCTGTTGTGACTTACACGATCGATCCAAGCAATCTGAAAATTCTGCAATCCATGTTTTGCACAAATCCCCCAGATCCGATTCATCTAACACACCACATTCATCTTTTGTTTTCTAAAATCAAACAACACAGTCTTGCTTTCAAACCAAACCATTGATCCGTTACTCCTAAATCACACATCACGATCATAGGTCTGATATCATTTGTTAGGAAAATCGTTTCAGGTTGAAATGGATTATAGCAAAAGCACACATAATAAAATTATGATCAAATAAACACCAACGAGGCCGCGTACAGGAGACATTAAAATTTATGTGAATAACCCTTCAACATGGAAAGAAAAAACTACAAGAGAAAGATAATGATTCAATATGATAAATAAGTTATTGAGATACACACTGAATGACTTATACTCATTATCTAGATGTCCCACACACATTCATAAATAAGAACACTCTGATAACCCCACTTATAAGACTCTACTAAATCTCTAGTACATTCTTCTATAAATAAAACTCCTATAAGTATTTATGTAAAACTATACTCAAAATACAAAACACAACCCTAATAAAAAGGATGAAAAATAATTTTATGTATTCTTTTAGGGTGTGTTTGTTTGGGGCAAAAAAATGTTAACCAAACTTTTTCAATCCAAAACTTTTCATTTTCCATAGCTACTTCATTTTTTAATTATGTTTTTACATTTTTCTGTACAAACTAACATAGTTTTCAATTATTTCTATACAACTACTCATACAACTTACATATCTATTTTAACTTTATTCTTTTTACTCATTATTATTACTTTTATTATATCACATCATTTTCTATCAATTTGAAAACTTCTACCTGAAAAATTTTTCATCAAAAGTTTTATCCCCACCTAAACACTCCCTTAATTAAAAATTAAATATGGTTATAGGATAAAAATTAAGTAATATGCTGTATTATTTTGATTAAGAATTAAATATGATCATATATTTAACACATAAACTTAGAAAAGTGATTATGGATCCTGGGTTATAGACTCGATGCTGTGATATTATCTGCTCTAACTTAACATCTCAACTGCATAATTTTTTAAAATGTATCATGTTACTTTAATTTAGACTCATTTTAAAATTACCAAAAACTCTCCTTTTTTAATTTGAGACTCTATCCTCTACTATTTTGAGCTCTTTGTCAATATAATATATTATATTTGTAATATCCCTACAAGATATGGGAGTAGCTATTCAACCGAGCATAACATCATACTACAAATATACTTTTTGGCACGCTTCGATGCTAGGCTAGGTAACCCCAACTCATCCCCTCATGTATTTCACTTTGTAACAAAGCCTGAATCACTACTTGAATATTGTTATCTTGGCCCAACACTTCTAATGTTAATGTATATAGTTGCCTCCACTCGAATTTAGGATTAAGAGATTTGTTGATCTTAAAGACCAACTTAATTGACGAGAGGTATATTTTTAAAAATCAACAAAACTCTCAAGCATCTACGAATGCATGAATATTTAAAATGAGAGGCCAAAGGGACAATAAATGAGTAGTGAGCTAGACTTAATAGTGAAGCCCATAAAGGATAGACAGTGAACACTTAACTCAATATTGAAGTAAGTTAAAGAAGTATTACCACAGGTGATATCATAGTTTAGTCTAAGTAGAGAGAAACTCTCATGCACCTAAAGGAGAAGTTTGGGATGCAACCTAAAAAGGTACCTTTTGTATTATTTTCCCTCGAGTGTGTGAGAGTTTTCTACTATTAGACTAAGTCAAGGTATCATCCACCGTTATATGTCATGGCTTAGTTCAATATTGGATTGATCACCCCTAGTTCAACTTTTGATGGGTTTTCACTTCACTATAAAACCGAACTTACTATTTAGAAATCACCCATTTGACCCATCACTTTAAATATTAAATATATATACAATCACATGCGCCCAAACTTAGGATTCAAAGTTTTGTTACTCTTTAAAACTACGTCTCTCATTGATTGCGCCTCTCCCCAATTGAATTTAAATTGGCGAGAGATATTCTCAATTAACAAGAAGTATGGTCTTAAAAATCAATAAAATTCTCAAGCTTGGATTCAAGTGGAGATAACCGTGAACACATTTAACATGTGAAACGACGAGTCAAGGGGGGGAGTGAACAAAGTCTGAGTAGTAAGTATAATTTTTGTAATGAAATAAAGACTCATCAGTGGCTAGACTAAATATTACTAACCTAGTATTGAAGTGGGTTAAGATGTATGGTTTATAGTTGTAAGTGAATAACCCGATATTGCTCGGCTTAAACAGAGAAAACTCTTAGACGCTTGAAGGAAAAGCCTTAAGGCGTGATAGTCTTGATTAAAAATTAAATAATATCATACGATATATTGTTTTGATTAAAAATTAAATACGATCATATGTTGTATTTCTTAGTTAAAAATTAACGTTATAAAATAGGTTTAATAAAAATACAAAGCTTATTATTTAAATAAAATTAATTTTGGGTCACGATTTCATAAGACCAGACGTATGGAGTCGTCATCCGCATGGAATCATGAACAATTTATCTGAATTATTTTAATTTAAAATTTAAATATTATAATCCATGTTCTTGGAAAATAATGTTAAAATTAATATTGACTTAATTAACTTAGAAAAATAGGAAAATTATAAAATTATTTTTTTAAATATTTGCACAAAGATATGAACAAAAATAGAAAATCAACAAATAAAAAAATTTATTAAATAAAATATTTGCAGATGAAGTTGGTCACTTTTCTCAGCTACTGCTTGATTTGGTCGTGATTAATTCTCGTGCGCTGAACTACAAAAATTGGTATCTATTTCCTTCTAACTAAAAATGAATTACAGTTTACAAGCGAAAAGCGATAACCATGAAACGTGTGCATTTCGCCGGATCACGAAGCAGCCGGAGAAGAAAAGAGCCGGGTGGACTGCTTTTATGTCATGATGGCGAACACGCTGACGTGAGCTGCAGTCAGAGCAATGCTACCCTGAGCATGCAAACCATATGTACGTAAGACGTTGACAGTCGTTTCATTCAACGTGAAGCACATGCACGCCTCTCATTATTTTTTTTTTTTTATATACACTGAGACTGTCCACCAGAACTTTTCAATTTTTATAACTGTAGTATTTTTTAATTATTTTTTTTACATTTTCATATACAAATAACACTATTTTTTTAATTATTTTCACACAACTGACAATGCAATTAACCTATCTATTTTAATTTTATTTTCTTTATACTTCATCATTATTCCTATCATATCACATAATTTATTATTAACTTGACAACTTTAACCTTAAAAATTTTTCATAAAAAATTTTGGTCTTCAACCAAACACACACTTATACCTCGATATTTTTTACAGCAAAGTCTTGAGGCACTCTAATAAATTATACCTACATTTTAATTTTTTTTACAGAAAAGTTCTGTAACAATCTTATAAATTGAAAGAGATACAGATCCACCTAGAAACCTAGAGATACGGCTCAACCTAAAATCTAAAAACACAGCTTTATCTAAAAATTCAATGAGATGAAAGTTCCCAAACACCCACTGCACTGGGGAGAGTCGAACCTGCGACCTCCCCAACCAGGGTAGCTGCATGTACTTGTTAAGATAACACACTTCTAGCGCACGTCTCTCATTATTTGCTTAGTGTATTTTGACATAGCTTCTAACATCTAGGGGCACCAAAATTGACTCATAGTATAATCGAGTGGGCAACTAATTATGGTTTGACCTTGTTTTGAAATGGGTACATTTTGTATTATTGTTTACTTAAAATTCCAATAATTATTACTAAATGAAAATCATTATTTTGCAACACGATTTTAGTGAAGATTAATTTTTTGTTGCAAGAGTATAAATATTAGCTATGCAAGGGTTTTTGGCAATAAAAATTGCACAGAAGACCTATTTGGCCCTCTCTATTATGCGTGCTAAGCACTTCGCCAGCCTCAGAAACCCGTGTGTTTGAAAATTACATGCCAAGGCAATTTTTCGCTATTTATTAACCTAAAAAACTGAAAATGCTTTTTTAAAGAAAGCTAACAATTATGGCTTCCCCAAAAACCACGGCCCTTTTTTTTCTTTTTTCGTTAAGCGTGGTCAAATAGGCCCCGAAGCTTTTTAAAACTTCGCCGATGACGAACTTCTATATATAGCAACAATAATTAAGTTAACTATCCATTCTCTTGTATCTTCGACTTTTCATTAAATGGCATAACTGTTTTGTCATTATTATTTTATTTCTAATCAGTAGCCTAATTTTTTGGATGGAATCATTAGCCTAATTAAGTGTATAAACATCATTCTTTCTTTTTGACTTCACGACTTCTTCAAATTTTATTGTTTATGTTCTTTGTTCTGGATTTTCAATTCTTTTCCTTTTACCTTACTTCCTATTTTCCAAACCATTTCCAAAAGAAGGAAAAATAATATATTTAATGAAAAAATTATGCACAAGAAAATCATTTTTTTGTGTCATAGTTTCAATGACGATTACCTATTTTTGTCGTACAGGTACTAAATAATTACTGTGCTAAAAGCTTAGCTAGCTTTTAATAGTTTCTTACACTAAATATTGTTAAATGTATTTAATTTTTTGGCCACATGTAACATAAGTTTGTCCACATATAAATGGGTTTGACTTAGGGGTGCGGGTTTGAGGTGGATTCTACCCTTACTTGATTTTCAGAAATTCTTAACTTAATTACTCTATTTCCAATCAGGTTGGTTCGAGGTCTATGCTAATTTATTTTTTTTAAGTTAGGTCTATTCTGATTTTTGTTACAAATTGATTATTTAAAATGGTCATTTATACTGTATTCGAACATCATAATTCAATCATAAATTTTATTTAAATACCTATAATCAATATGGTAATGATATAATTTTAAAATTCATTAATTAAATGTACTAAATAATAAATAAATTTAAAATTTTTTTATATTTATAAAAGATATATTTTATATTTTCAAATATATAATATATCGTACAAAAGTTATATTGATGTATATTATTAATTCGGGTCGATTTTGATATCTGAATCTTAGAATCTATCTTACCTTAACTCAGCTTGATATTTTTTATTCGAGATTTATCCTATTTATTTTAGGGTATCTAATGAGTTGACCTACGATTATCCTGCCCAGGTCGCACTCCTAACTCAACTATAATAATTTTTATTATAAATACTTGATTATTTTGGAGTAGTAGCATTTGATTAAAGGCAACTATATTTTAAATTAAATGTAGTAAAAAAATATAATATTAAACAACTATTTAATTTTTTTGAAAACAAAAACTATTTAAACTTAATTGTGAATAATAACAAAACTTTTTATTTTTAAATAATAAAATTACTTAATTACTAGAAAAATAGCTTTTAACTACATTCGGTAGTAACTATAGGCAAGTTTAATTTTGAATACGAAAAGGTAAAATTTTATTATAACGATAATAACATCACGCATGTTGCAAAAAATCACATTGTCTAAAGTTGTACATGCATTAATACGTGAAGTGATAATTTCCATCACTGTTAAAGGTTTTTATTTTCCTATGGTGGTTAAATATTAAACATAATTAAATCGAATGCAGAAATTAAGAATGAATTTGATTGGGTAATCATAGAATAGGAATGAAAATGAATAGAAGAGATACAGTAGAGACAAAGTGAGAATAAAATAAAAATAGAAGGGTAATCATACAAAACTATAGAAGAAAATAATTGTAATATAAGAATAAATTTGAAACATAAAACAATTGAGTAATTAATGAGTCGACTTTTTCATTCCTATATTCCCATTCTTAAAATCCCAAACACTCGATCCCTAAATAGAAAAATCCTTTTGTAAAAAGGTAACTAAAATATAACTCATAAAATCTTCAAAAATATATTGATAAAGAAAATCTTCAAAAATATAACTCAGAATAATGATAAAAATGGTCATCCACTGGACCATCACCATTAAAGCAATATTTCATCTTTCATCAAAAAATGGTCATCCAGATAAATGGCAACCAACGATTGAACTGTATGAATGCAATAAGAAAAAAAAAAAAAAAGTCCATTCAAGGCCTATCCACGCGCCAGAAATAATTTTTTTTTTTTTTTTTAAAGTAGTTTTAACGTACGGTCCAAATCTCTCGACATTCAACAACACCGGTCAGCGACCAATACGAATAAGAATCGACGGTTTCTGTACGTTCGGGGGTTTTGTCTCGGCTGGCGTCGCGTAGTTAGTCGTTACTAGTTAGTTGCCACACGCGGCGGATGGTGTTTGGCTTGAGAATATTTCACACGCATCCAAAGACACGTGATCGCTTCCAGGGAATTCCTGACCATGTCTTTGACCAGTGCCCCTCGTGCAGAGACAGTTGCGTGAGGAATCAGGCAATCAGCTAAATAATCATCGCACTGCCATGGCATGGAAGATGTTGATTTGCTTACCGCCCATAGTCACACTGCAATGACATCCAAAATGTTGCCTTGCTTAGTGCCCGTAATCACGATGAGGAATCATCTAACAATCAAATTTGCGAAAAGTTACATATAACTAAGCTTTTCAACAAAAGTTTTGTAATTGCCCAAGTATGTAATGAGGATTAGCGAGAATTTTTTCCAATTTAATTGCTTAAGCACATATTTCAAAGCATTTGCAACTTTTTTTTTTCAAAAGAAGGTCTAGCAATCAAGTTTTATTTTTTGCAACAAATATTATAGTTACCAAAAATCAAATTATGATATATATGAATCTTTTAATTTCCTAATCATAAATTAAGTGATTATTTTAAATCATTTACTTAATATTTTCCGTTTTACGAAAAGTGTATTTAAAAAAGAAACATTTTAATAAAATTAGTTGTCCAAACAATTGTTTTCTATCCCTTAATAATAATTTTTATTAAACCATTTATAATATTTATTAATGTGTATATATTTATGATGTGAAAAAATACTTTAATTTGAAGAAACTTATATGTATAATTATGTATTATCATTCTAGAGCAAATATAAATGTCTAACATTATTTGAGAGTGAATATGAAACTATTATCTGTAAGTAAAATACTTAGTATATAAATTTTTTTAAATATTTAATTTTTAGAATCGTAAACATAAAAACATGGATAAATCTTATCAATGGTCTAATTCTATCATATTTAAATTCAACTTTTTGAAATAGTTGTCATATATACTATTTTAAATTCTTATATATTGTATTATCAGTTATATAAAATTCCACTATGTCATCATGAATTACACCTATGCTTGCAAAGATAGGCGAGACTTGTAGGAAGTACTAGTTCATAGTTTCTTAGCTCTTTTAAAACACACATTTAGTAATTCTATGGTCCAAGTATGATGTATTAACTCAGGGAAATTAGTATTGCAGCCACTTCAGCTTCTGTGGTACATTGTCCTAGAATGTTGCTAAGGTTAATTAGAAGAATTCGAATTCTCTCTTGTTACAATAGAAAGGAAAATAAATGTGCAATTTCATTAGTCCATCTACAGCACATTATCTTTTTTTTTGTTACAAGGACACCATCTACTGTCAATAGGATTTTATAATGTGGAAATTAGTAAGAAACTCGTATTGCCATCGCACATAAAGAAAAAGACTTGTAAGGTAAATATGTTAAGCAATGGGGTAACTTAACGTCTTTACCCAATTAATTCAACTTTCATTATCAATAACATTTGAAAATCATTATTTGTCTTGGACCCATGCAACTTATAATATGGATGCTAAGCACGTATGATTCTCTATGCTAAAATAAAAAATGTAACTCGGTTTGGTTCTTAATCTATCTAAAATAAAAGTGTAACTTGTTTCCATTCTTAATCTACATTATTTATATTTTATACGTAAAAGTAGTTTATTTTATGTATGGGTGTTGACACCCCACCTTTGGGCCCAAAAATGGGTAAAATGGAAAAAAGTCCTAAAACCAAACAAATTCAAGGCAAAA
>JAXCLR010000073.1:10699007-10709009 GCA_035584095.1 Annona squamosa
GCCTAATGCGTTTTATCCCATGTTAATGCAGGAAATCTAAGCCCAAGTTGCTACCCACCACGATCCATATTTCCAAGACCCGGGAAACCATTCTGAGCCCATCGTAGCGCTCCCGGCGGGTGCTACAATGGGTCTATTTAGTCCATAACCAACCATAAACTACTTGTGCGTATGCTTGGTATGGTGACAAGAGAATGGAGAACGAAGAATGCCCAAATTCAATATATTAATTATCTAACTACTATATTTTTTATTTTTATTCTTGTATTCTAATAATTTTTTTTATATTTTCTACAATTATCCTATCTTTTTTACTTTTTTTTCACTTTACCACTGTAATATTTGTTCTCTTCCTCATTCTTATTCTTATGGCACCAAAATTACCCTATGTGAAAGTCATATTAGATCAATTTCAATTCAAATTCACTCCCTCCAATATATGTTTTTTTTATTGGGATCCCTCAAATATATTTTTAACATTTAAACAATCAAGCTGTTTGTTTATGTAAATAATAAGAAAGGGTTATGTATCGGGAAATAGAAAATTATATCAATAATAAAAAATAATAATATTAAGAATGAAAAGTATCTAGCACGTAAACCGGTTGTTCAAGTCCTTCCTACTTCCAAGAGGTCAAGATATGGATCCCATTGGAGTGTTGTATACTGCATTTGAGGGGCATTGATCTCTTCCCTTATTCATGTATATTGTTGGTAGTTCGATTCCCATCCGGTCCCATCTTATTCCAAAAGTGAAACCCGAAAGGGAGTGGCTACGAATTAATGTGGACGTTGACATTTAAGACGGACGACAGTCAGTGGTCCTCTTAGGAATCGATCCATCTGCTGCGGACTGTTAGATTTCTCATGTTTGGAATGGTTGGTTTTCACCCATCTAACCCGTTTTGTTAGCTAATTCATTCTTCAAGCTGACAACACAAATAAATGTGTGAGGGAGCTATGAGGTAGTTGCATTGCCCTTGGAAGGATTTCAGAACATGTCTTTCCGCATGATCTGGAATTTTTCCTATGCAGAGTAAAAAGATGGGATCATAAGAAAACCTTTAATATTGCTGGCAGTGTTTTGCTAGTACTAGAATTCTTATTTCCAATTTTTGTGCCTGAAATATATCGCTCGGAATGATATCGTTTTACTCCTGCTAGCATCCCAACCTTTTTTCGAAAATTGTCAAACCCTACCCTTGTTCGAATTTCGAACTTCGAACGCACCTTTTGCCCATCAAGCTTCTGTACAGGCTTCTGCTACCAAGGTGAATAGCTAGTACAGGACCATATCATTATATTCAAAATTACTTATTGCATTAAAATATTAAAAATCATATTAATTAGAATTGTATGGACCATAGCTTGTAAAAATCTATTAAAATATGTATAAATGTAGAAAATTTCTAGAATCTATGTGTTAAAGTTTTATAATATCATGAAATTATCTAGGTTCATTTTTTACATGTTATACATATTTTGGATGGTAAGATATTATGGGTCCTTAAATAAATTACCTTTAACGTTACTTCAAAAAATAAAATAAATTAAATTACCTTTAATAGGTCTAAGCATTGCTCTTAAATGGCATGTAATTTTAAAAATAACAAGTCATGGATTAGGATTTGTTTATATCTTGTAAATACATGTGATATAGTTATTTCATAGTTTGGATTTGATAAAATCATCAAGATAAAGAAGTATGATCTTGTTAATGTTGGCTAAGTAGGCCATTATTTAGCCCAAGCCAAAAAATATTTTTAAAAATTTTTATTTTTTATAAACTTGTTAATCTACTTGTAACTTAATATACAAGTTTTACTATTTTTTAGAATGGGTATGTATTTTTAAAAATTTTAAATATAAATTTATTTTAGTAATTTTTAACTATCGAAAATGGATAAAATACCTCTATATTTAAAAATCAAAAAATATATTTTTTCAAAAATGATAAAACTTGATTTATAGATTAAATACATCTAAATTAAAAAGCTTGTGAACAAAGCAAAAAAATAATTAAAAAAAAGTTTGTTTGTATGGGCTAAATAAATCATTACTTAACTGGACTAACAGGAACATGGATTAACAGAATTATGCCTCGAAGATAAATTAATAGGATGGACTAATTTAAGCGTCATATAATACTTTTATCATCATATGTTTGATTAAAACCATAGATCAGCCCCCCCCCAAAAAAAAAACCATAGATAATTCTAATCTATGACTTACATTATTGTCAAAATTTAAAATTATTAAAAATTATTTGTTTATTACAAAGACTTGTAAGGTCCTAAGTCAATATCTAAACCATTTGAAATATTCATTTTACTTAAAATGATGCTCTTATATGACTTCATAGTATCTAAAATTAATGCATATATAGATGCAAATAATTTTTAAAGTTATACATGTGTTTATATTTTCTTAAAGCATATATACAAGTCTAAGTGATATGATTATTTATTTCAATTAAATAAATAGTGTTGAATACAACATTCGGATTGAATTTAACATGATTATCAAGATGAAGCTTATATTAACCCATACAACTAATTCATTCACTTTAGCAGATGTATTAATATAAAGATCCTATACATTCAATGATGTTTAGTTAAGTAATAACCTCATATTTTTATATTTTTTATGTTTCATTTTTATGTGAGCTGTTTATTTGTTTCATACGCCAAGATTACCATTTTAAGATTATTATATATTTATAAAATCTTAAAAATAAAAAATTTACCATTTTCCATGAGTATGGGAATGTAAATTTTGATATATGGACTAAATTTATATGAACCCATATAAAATGAAAAATAAAAATATATAATATATAATACACAAGGATTATTACTTAGCTAAGTAAAACTAAGCATATAATATCATGATACATGTGTATAGAATAATAATCATGAACACTCAATTGTTACTTAGCTTATTAACTGTCTCTATGTCTTATATATTTTTATTAATATACATTTTATTTTTATGTACCCCACGTGTATTTAATTTATATATTAAATTTTATTGTTTTAGGATTTCGTGTTTTTATAAAATTTTAAAATAAAAAAGTTTCATGCATGAAAATATTAAATTTTTATTTTTGAATTTTTTTAAAGCATAAGAATCTAAAAATAAGTGTATCCCGTGTCACCAAAGTAAATTGACATAACGAACTAAGTTTGGGTCCAATTTTGATGGTCATATCAAATCTAATTTAACCATTATATTTAACATTATTCATTTGGCTAGAAAATCAAAAAAGATATTGATCTAAGTTACGTTGAGTGTGTCCATTAAAAAAAAAAAGTTACGTCAAGTGTGGGCTACATCTGAAGGAAATATGTAAAAACGTGTAAATTTTGAAAATCATTTGAATCGCTATACTAAAGTTTTAGAATTTTTTTTCAGAAAAAATTTTTAGAATGTTAGTGTTATGAAATATAATCAATATATTTTTGGCAGCAGAAATGTTTTAGATGACTTAGATATTGAATTCAAAACTTATGGATTCATATAAGAAATAAATAATTTTTAACAGTCCTACAATTACTCTGAAGTGTTTCTCAATTTTGGGAATGAATCCAGTTTTAGATCGAGGTACTTTTGTTCTCTTAAGTCTTAACTGAATATTTTATTATGAAACTAATAGTTGGGTTGATTTCAGGAAAGCGTCTGCTGGCCACTGACAACATTCCCCCGGGGAGAATTGACATCTTTTGGCTTTCTCTGAATGGAAAACAAAATTCAAATTAAAATAATGCTGACAATAATTTATGGCCTTAAAAAATGATGAAAAAAAAAAAAAAGCAATAATGCCATTTGCGTTAATTTTCCGGTGTCAAGTGACCATGCGTGGCCTAGATATGATACAGAGCTGGGAACTTATTTGGTGAAAAATGAAAGAAATCTTTGAAAGCTAGCTTAAATAATACCACAAACCTTTAATAACGGACGTATATTGAAGAAGCCCAAAAGAAAATGTTAAGAAAGAGTATATTTCCGTTGGATGGTGTGCACGTCGAGTAGTCCCCGATCGTGAAGCTAGCGCCTGCAGAAGTAAAGACTATGAAGCTTGTGCTTCACTCGTTTCTTTTATTTTTTTTGAAATCTTTTTTAAACGTCTGTTAACCTAAGTGCATTTAACACATGCATAAATTTATTATTTTTAAATATTTTTAGATTTTTTTCGGATTTTTTAAAATCAGCAGCATTTTTAGTAATTTAAAATTATTAAAAATGCTGCTAATTTTTAAAAATCCAAAAAAAAATCTAAAAATCTTTAAAAATTGTAAAATCTTATACACATCTTAAATACACTTAAATTAAAATTTTCATAAATAAAATTTAAAAAAATATAAAAAAATAAGTGAAGTATACACAAGTACATTGAACCAGCGGCGAAGAATGCACCAAGAAAACACCTGGCCGAACCTTTTTAGGGAAAAAAAATCAGTAAAAGTTGTATCTCCACCGTATAAAAAAAAGAGAACGCAATGGTGTTTCCATTAAGACTCAGGGAGAATTGGTCGATGCCTTACATATAGGGAGAAAGAAGATGACACGAATTCGGAAAATGGAACCCTCTTTTCTTCTTTTAAGTTCTCTTTTTATATAAACCTCTTTCATAAGTTTGTGCGTGTTTTTTTGGTTGAAAGACTTGAGATAATTTTCATTACAGGAATCAGTAAAATGATGAGGTTATGGTGATTTCGCCGGTGGCATGGGTTGTCTTTTTACCAGTGACGATGTCCGAGGGTGATTAGGCATGCATGATGACTCGAATGACACGAAAGCCCTAAGCTAGGTTAACCTATATGACCTTATGCGTCGAAAAAGCGTCAAAGCACCTGGCCTTCTAATCCGCTGTGCTCGGGGCAGTTGGTTGGACACATATCCGACGTCTTTGAGGCCAATCGTGGTGGTAACCTGAGGCATGGGGAATATAGACATAGGAATCTCGACTCTGCGACAAGGCTAGAGTTATGGTTAAGAGTCAAAGCAGAAGTATTTGGCAGAAGCAGACGTGCTAATGCTCAACCAAGACTGTTTCGCTGCATCGACGATGATTTTTTATTTCAGAGGAGGGTCAAGCACGGGCTTTGCCTGACCCACGTTAATCTCCTGCGCCTTTAAATTTCAACTTATTAACTATCCCAATCTAGACCTACTACATCTTCGAGCCCAGTAATAATCAAGCTGATCCAGAACCCAAATCACAATAGGAATAAAATGTATACTTGAAGGCTTGAAGCGCGACTTTTTGAGAACCAACAAACAGCTCTTTCCATTCAAAGTAGACGCACGCCAATTTTGGAATTTTTCTTTTTAATAACTTAATATTACTTCTTGCTCAAAAATAAAATAATCATTACTTCGCTCGGCTAAGCTGCCCATTCTCTACCCTGGAACTAGAAGCGAGCGTAGGCAACGCTCTTTCCTGAATAATTCTTTTATCCTAAACTCTTTTTTACGATTAATTTTTGCGTTTATATTACAAGGCAAGTTGATGCCATTTTGCGGAGGCGAACGGGCCCTTAGTGTAGGCGTAGTTGGGCTTTCTCGTAGGCCTCCTGTACCATCCTTTGGGTTCCTGGACTGCGTTTGTGGGCATCTTTTACTCCCTTTTTTGTTTTGGGTGCCAAATCATAGAAATTCCCAAGTTCTTTCGCCCTATGCCTCTGTGATGTGCTCGGCATCAGATAGAGCATCGCTATCTTTAACCACCCATCATGACCGTTCAATCGTGTGGCATGGTGATCGGCAGTTGGATGGGCGTTAGACCCTCTATTTTCGACCATCCGTCTTGATCGTTCGATCATGCGATTAGCCGTTGGATGGGCTTTAACACCCACTATTTTCAACCACCCGTCATGACCATTCGATTATGAAGGATGGTGATCGGCTGTTGGAATGGATGCATTCCAACAAATGAGGTGCTGACAGGGCATTTGATGCTACTAAAATTTGGCAAACTGCTCCTTGTTAGGCCAACTCTTACATACCACCTCTGGCATGGCTCCCTTTCTCCCTCTTAACGCCTATTGCCTGTCTCCCTCCTTTCCGGCAGCTCCCTCCATCTTCAAACTCCTTGCGGCGGCCGCATCATAGGGCTTCATGCATGGTAGACTCTGCTATAACTCTTTCTCACCTTCTCAAAACTGCTACTAAATCGAAGTAAATGCATAGCATCATATGACTCTATTTGTTAGTCTATTCATGGTGATCATGGAACTCAATCGTTGGAAGGACAGAAATAACTGTGTATGATTATTAGAGCAATCATGGAGAACGCTGAGATAATTGCCCCTTGATAAAGCGAAAAGTGCACGCCATGTGGAATTGAGATGGACAACTCCACAGATTAACTACTTAGTGTGTTAGATAGACAAACCCTCCAATATGATTACTTCTGCCCGACTCCAACCCAAACTGGGCATGTTACGTAAGGGATGCCTCGTTCGAAACGTGAGAAAGAATTGCAGCTGAGTCTGCCACGGCTGCTGAGCTTTGTGACGCGGCTGACATAGGTAGCTT
Organism: Annona squamosa; assembly: GCA_035584095.1. Taxonomy (NCBI): domain Eukaryota; kingdom Viridiplantae; phylum Streptophyta; class Magnoliopsida; order Magnoliales; family Annonaceae; genus Annona; species Annona squamosa. The sequence continues at coordinate 10,705,548 of JAXCLR010000073.1, forward strand.
GAAAACGAGAGGAGCTGTTGACGAAGAGGAAGGTGGGCAGCAGGCGTTGAAAGGGAGAAAGGGCAAGCGAGAAGAGAGCCATACGAAATTTATGTAACATTAAATGTCACGTCAGCACCTCATTTTTTTAAATGCATCCAAGGCTGATCACCATCATGTCCGATCGAACGCTCAGGTGGTCGAAAACAGCGGGTGTTTAAAAGATCATCATTCAATAATAAAATGAACACTTCTAGATGTGCTACACCAGTGGAAAATCGTTTGCAAGGTTTTATCTTCATTTATTATTTAGGAGTTGTCTCCCTACTTCTTAAGTGAAGCTATATCTTTAAATTTATAAAAAAGTTTCAAGTCTTTATAATAATGCGTCAAGGCTTAAATGTAATAAATATTGAGATGTATATAAATATTACAATAAAAAATAATAAAATAAACACTTTCTCAAATATTTGATTACACGGCAGTAGGTTGGTAGGTGCTCAATGAATGATGACTTTAGAAATTGCATGGTTATGTCGCCATCAAATGAAATTTTTATACCTAATGGTCAAGATACTGAAACACCCAAATGAATTGGTCCAACAAGGACGTCATTAGCCAGGGAAAAAAAAGAAAAAGTTCATGTTTCCTGCAAGTATTGCTGTTGAAGCTCCAGATATTCATTTATCACGGGAAGCCTGTCGGATATGATAATCGATCGATGAAACTGACGACTCAATCTAAGCCACCTCTATCAAATAATTAATTGTGAGCTAATTTCAGCATAAAAGAACGTGCATGAATTATTTATTTGCGATAAACATAAGCAGACGTAGGTTTAATTAATTGCAAGATCGATCTATAATTTTTCATTGAAAACGCTTATGTTGTCATTTTGATTACCAGCTGCAAAATCCTAGAATGTGAAACCACACCTACTTTATTTGAAGTTTAATGAGCGAGAAGGAATTATGAAAAAAACAACTGATCTCATGTAGAAATTTATAAAAGATTATTTAATTTTTTAAAAACAAAAATAGCTTTTTTTTTTTTGCTTATATTATGGGTGTATTTGAAAATGAATAAAACTTTTGATGAAAAGTTTTAGAGAATAAAAATTGTCAAATGGTGTGATATGATAGAGATAATGTGAATAGTAAATAAGATATAGTTAAAATATATAGGTTAGTTATATAGATAGTTATGTAGAAATGATTGAAAAGTAGAGTAGTTGTGTAGTGAAATGTGAAGAAATGATTAAAAAATAGGATAGTTTTGGAGAGTGAAAAGTTTTAAATATAAAAATTTTAACTTATATTTTTTTACTATTGCCAAACACACCCTATATCGCATAATTGGTCACTTCGGAGGAAAATCTCAATAAAGGTTTTGGAGATAGTAGGATGAAATCTATTCCAATCCATCTATGTAATTTAAAGTGTATTTTTTATTATATGAATCAGCGTTTGTTCAAAAATGCGAATTTGATCCTTCTCATGCTCAATGGGTCCGAAGCTTCATATCTGCAGGAACGTGCGATACTTCAAATATGTAAGAAGATATGATACGAGAGTCATCACCTCAAGGTCGACTTCTTTTATCAGAATCTAAATTGACCTCCCAAGTTTCACTTAAGCGAATCTAGAGCCAATCAGGTGTCCTATGAACTTGTACAAATTGCTTTCTGCTTTTTTTTTGGGAAACATACATGGTGGTCAGACTCCCGTCTAGATTGTATTAACGAAAAGCTTTGTAATAATAGAAATGCTTTATTGGAATCTATGATTAGCCCATCTGCCCTTCCATCCAATTCAAGGGGCGATTTGTTGCTGGGGTCGCCTTCGCATACCGGGAAAAAAAAAAAAACGAACCTCGAGCCCCAACTTGGTCTAACATATGTCATGAGATTGCTACTTATCAGCAAAACTAGGGCGAGCTCCCTTAGCACATTTTTGAGTAGGCATAAAAAAAACAAACTCGCTCTTCATTGCTGTGCTTGGCTCATGTTATTTATTACACATCATCTCTAATGGTTAAATTCCATGGTGAATGATTAAATACAGCGGGGTGCACTTAGCTTTAGTGTACCATGATGCATTAATCTATTTTTAATTTTTTTAATTTTTTATAAAAATGTTAATATAAGTATATTTAACGTATGCATCAAGTTTTATTATTTTTGGAGATTTGTAGATTTTTTTTGAATTTTATAAATATAGAAACATTTTAGGCATTTTAAACAATAAATTACCATGTTTTTAAAAATTAAAAAAATATCTATAATTCTCCAAATGTGGTAAATTTTAATATATATGTTAAATATAATTAAATTAACGGTTATATAAAAAAAATTTCAATAATTAAAAATTAAATTTTTGCACTTGAGTGCACAGCATGGGAAGTCAAATTCCATCAGTTATCATCAAATCACATAAAGGCAATCAATTGCATGGAAAATTTATTTTAGAAAGACATAAATTTGCTATTAAATCTTCATTATTTATGTTTTTGATAGATTCTAAGATGATTTGAACATGATAAACTCAAAGGACAACAACATGTGTAACAAGGTTAGTTATCAACTTAAAGTGGAGGAAATTTTTGTGAAATTACTCTTCTAGCAAGAATGCCATTCTCTCTCTTTTCTCTTTAAGAACTTTGCAAGCTCTTGCCTACCAATTTTGCTTAAATCAGATGATGACTTATACTCTTTCATTTTATACTGGTAGAGTCCTTTTTTTTACCATGATTTTTCAAGTAAGCCTCAAAGTTATTGAGTTTCCATTTTTGCTTGAAATCCTTGTATCTACTCATCTCCAATCTTTTTAGACATGGATCCTTAGACGAAGGTCTCATTTCCACAAACTTGTCATTTCCAACTTCATCAGAAATATCATTAGAAGTTATAATATTATTTGTTTTATTAAACAACTTCAACATTTACTTAGCCAAATAAAAATATACTGTTAAATATCATTCACACATACATAACAGGGAGATTTACGTGGTTCGGGAAATCCCTACTCCACGACGGCAATCCTTCGTCTCTCTTATATTTTAAGGTTGTCAGGATTCACTATATATATGATGAGTTTATATAAATTACATAATTACACCAACTTGCATGATATTTACATAATAAAACTATTTTGTCAACACTCCCCCTCAAGTTGGTGAATAAATATTTGTGAAATTTATTTTCTCCAGTATTTTCTCTAAATGTCTTCTTGGCAATGCTTTTGTGAATATGTCTGCAAGTTGATCATTGCTTCTAATATATGGAGTTTCAACAATCTTCGCTTGAACTTTGTCTCGAACATAGTGACAGTCGACTTCGATATGTTTAGTTCTTTCATGAAAAACTGGATTTGACGCTATGTGAATAGCTGCTTGATTATCACAAAATAATTTCATTGGCTTTTGAATGTGGAAGCCTAGTTCCTGTAAAACAGATTTCAACCAAATCAGTTCACTTGCAGTAGA
>JAXCLR010000073.1:10709109-10744561 GCA_035584095.1 Annona squamosa
CCTAATCCGTTTATTTAATTAAATGGTTGAACGGGTTGACGGATCATAACCCATTCATTCAAAGATTCCAACCCAAATCCATTTATTAACGGGTTGAACGAGCGGGTTAACGGGTTGACCATGACCATTAACACCCCTAGTCACAATGCAGCCGTGCTCAGTTGGCTCACCACGTGACAGCGAGCGAGATGGTCGGCAGTTGTGGATTACAAATCGATGCCCCAATTTTGAAGGAGCTTCTGGTGGATGCAAGCTAGATTACGGACCAAATCTGGTGGATTTTTGCATTCCCGGTCTACTGGTTGGTGTCTCAGTGAGGATCTGTGATCACATCAGATTGCTCGCCCCTGAGATGTCGTATGTACGAGACTCCCAGATCTACCGTGGACGTGGACAGGTTTGCATTCGGAGAGGCCGTATTGCTGCATCAAACGAACAAGCGAATCTCTCCACCGCGAGAGTGGCTGCAGACCGAGCTGAGAAGAAGATCACTAGCTGAAGCAGTTTGGCCGGCAGGTGTTAAGCTGAGGAGACCCAAGCTCAGATCGTGCTCATTCTCTCTCAGGATGGAGAGGCAGATGCAGCGATTTGAGTTTCCAAAGCTCGGCAGTGGCAGCTCTACAGGAGGCGGCGGAGAATCAATTAGATCTCGAAATCATCCACCCATGGTTAGGACAAAACAGACCGCCAGGAAATCCACGGGAGGAAAAACTCCCTAGAAGCAGCTGGCCACGAAGGCCGCTAGGAAGTTGGCGCCGGCAACGGGTGGAGTGAAGAAGCCGCACTGATTCAGGCCCGGGACGGTGGCGCTGAGGGAGATCAGGAAATACTAGAAGAACAAGGAGCTGCTGATCAGGAAGCTGCCCTTCCAGAGGCTGGTGAAGGAGATTGCGCAGGACTTCAAGACGGATCTGAGTTACGAAGTGCAAACGGTAGCTCTCAGCACCGCCCTCTTCAACAACGGCCTTAGCTGCGGCTCTTGCTTTGCTCAAAACAAAAAACAGATCTGTCGTCTCTGCTCAAAGGTTCCGGCATTTGCCTATCAGATCTTCAATCTCCAATAACCTTGCTCTGATACTATGTTAAATACCATTCACACATACATAACAGGGAGATTTACGTGGTTCGGGAAATCCCTACTCCACGACGGCAATCCTTCGTCTCTCTTATATTTTAGGGTTGCCAGGATTCACTATATATATGATGAGTTTATACAAATTACATAATTACACCAACTTGCATGATATTTACATAATAAAACTATTTTGTCAACATATACCTTTAATGATTTAGATTTTAGATTTAATAATATAGCTCACTTATTGATTGGGGGTTTAGAAATGCAAAGGATTGGTTGTCAATCTGATTTGATACGATAGGTTGAGACGTCACCGAGAGAAAGATAGACGTAAGGGTTTGTGTGAAAATAGAAAGTCTCAAGAGCGCAAGGCCTTCTAAAAAACTACGGAAAAAAAAAAAAAAAAAAAAAAAAAAGATATTTCCCTATATAGGATGAGGGTTACAAGCCGTACCTTAATGTGCGAGGATTATAACATTGCAGAGAAATGAGATAACAATACAAGAGACGTTTGAGAAAGATGGGTTTTGGAACCATTTTTCCAGTCTTAAGTATTCTATGTACAACGACCAAAGCGAGTAGCGTAGTGGTCAGGCCGGGCGCATGGCGCCACCGGTCCCAGGCTCGAACCTGGTACAGAGCATGTCCGGGGTCGTCCAGCACCCAAAAAAAAAGGTTATTCTCTATATAGTCACAAGCTCGTACGGTAGGAATGCTGTGAGCGAGATAGATCTCGTTCTGGAATCAAATACTCGGAAGAAATCAAAAAATCAAAGTGGTTTTGTCAAAAACCAGGCAGTATTAGTGTATTACTATGAAAAGTTTTATCAGAGACGAGACCGAAGTGTGGCCACTAATGGTGAATTGGAGACTGTTGTGTATATGTGGTATCTCCATTGTGGTAAGGCGATCAATTATCCGCGTCCATCTTGGTTTCTTAGGTCGTGCTGGCACAAGTTGTTAGACATGCAACTGCTTTCAAGGGATTGATGGGGCGAGAATTGCCTTGGCGTCAGGCGCTCGGTGCTCCCCGGGCTTAGCCGCCTAGGCCTGCAGACGAGTCGGCAGATGCCGCAGATCATGGTTCCTTAAAGTTTCAAAATATTTTTTATCATTAAGATTTCAAAAATATTTGTTTTACGTTATCCATTTACATAATTTTTAATTTTCGTAGCGTAAAAAATAAGGTGTTGAGGCTAAATGCACTCAGGTGCATTTAACTATTTTTTCTCGATTTTTTTTATAGAACGGTTAATCTAAATGTATTTAACATGTATATCAATTTTTACTATTTTTGAAGTACTTTAGATATTTTTTTATTTTTAAAATTAATAACATTTTAAATATCTAAAATGCCATTAAATTTGCCACAGAGATCGTGAACGGAAGATCAAGCACAGTTTTATTCATGCGGTCTACAGGTGATAATTTACAATTTCTCCCCTTATGAAGGAGTTATATAAATTATCCCATAAAGTAGAAGTATTTTATTTATAAAAAAAAGTCTGTTTATTGTGTATGGGTTGTAAAAAGATATTCCTTCATTTCTAAGGATTGTAAATATATTGAATTATAATATTAGATGTTACCATGTTTATTACTAATAAAAAGTTCTTTGATTTTCAAAAATAAAAAATAAACATTTAAAAAAATCTAAAAATACTAAAAATTAATACATATGTTAAATACACTAAAATTAATAATTTTATAAAAAATTTCAAAATAAAATTAAAAAAATAGGTTAAAGCACTGGGTGCACTATATCATCTCAAAAAAAAAAAAAAAAAAACAATGTTTTAACCATTTGATGTCTCTTCCATGGACCCTGATTCAATGCACCTGGGCGTCACCCATTTTTTTATAAAATTTTAATTTAAGTATATTTAACATGTGTTTAAATTTTTATCATTTTTGGAGATTTTTAGATTTTTTTCGGATTTTTTAAAATAAGTGGCATTTTAAGTTATTTTAAAAAATCCAAAAAAATATCTAAAAATCTCCAAAAATGATAAAAATTTATATACATGTTAAATACGTTTATATTAACAGTTGTGAAAAAAAAAATTAAATAATAATAAAAAGGGTGCAGTCCGCGTGCATTCAACTAGCCTCCCTCTTCCATCCTCTGGATCCAGCGTTAAAATTTTCGTTGAGTAAATTCTGTTTCTGCAAGCTGGTCAACGACGTAGGTTCCTATAATAAATTTTTTCCAAAAAAACATTAATATACGCGGGGCCCAAGGGCCCAAATCTCAGTACATATGAGCACGAAGTGATTACTTGTACTTTTCTTTGCGAGTAGCTTTCTGAAAATTTCAAATTAATATATTCACACGTACCTTTTTAAATAATAGTGTTTGAAAAATTATAAAACTTTTTTTACTAAAATTTTTCACTTTCTATAGTTAACTTATTTTTTAATTATTATTCACATTTTTATATACAATTATATTATTTTTTAACCATTTTTACACAACTATTTATACAACCAACATATCTATTTTAAGTTTATTCTCTTTATTGTCACTATTATCTCTATTATATCATATCATTTTTTATAAATTAAAAAAAATTATACTAAAAACTTTTCATCAAAAGAACTGCGAATGAGAAAAATAATATGAAAATTATAAGAATTTTTTTTATTGAATGTTGTATACATTACATCTCAATTTATCTTATGATTAAGTTTCGAGACATTTTTTACCAATGACAAGTGACAATAAGGAGATTACAAACCCTCACCTATTTTAAAGGAAACCACGATGGTCCAAATAAATTTGGCCAAAATCTTCTTGAGGAGATTCGAACCACTGGTGGCTAGACACTCATGTTCTTTTGTCTTGATGCGGTGCCGCTACATGTAAAGGGCATGCTTGTTTCCATTATAACACTTTTTATTCTCCGTAATTATACTATTTTAAAATTATTTTTTTATATTTTCTCATACAAATTCTCATACTTTTCAACTATTTCATGTAACTATTTTAACTCTATTATCTTTATTTCTCATCGTTACTCATATTATATTATATCGTTTGTTCATATTTTTTAAAAAAATCGTCTAAGAATTTTATTACTTTCCAAGCATACCCAAAAAGATAAAAAAGGATAATTCGTGTTCCACACTAATGTTATCTTAGTACCATCCAATTGACTCTTTGAAGGAAATATTTAACACGAGTCCTTTATCCTTTCCTTTGGCATCTATAGTCGTTAGTCTCTTCCACCACCACGTAAAACATAATTGATCAATTTCTCCATTGGTAATGAGACCGTAGATTGTTTTCTATAATAAATTGCACATTGTTAGGGGACTGTAAGTTTGCAATCGAGAGCCAAGATCTCCCTTAAGCACTCAAACCCTAATGATTCGGTTAAAAAGAAACATTAGCAATATGATCATATAAGAAAAGATAAACAGCATAGTTATATAGGAACATTTTTCTGTATTTAGAAAGGCCTTTTTCAATGCTCTCCATGACTTTTTTTTGCAATTTTTAATCTTATGAATATCTAAATCATAAAATTATTTAGTGCATTAATGTATGAAAAGACTAACGATATATCCATATAGGAACATTTTTCTGTATTTTAGAAAGGTTTTTTCCATGCTCTCCATGAAGTTCTTTTTTTTTTTTGAAAATTTTAATCTTAGGAATATCTAAATCATAAAATTATTTAGTGCATTCGTCTATATGATTTAACCAGTGCATATATCATACTATAGATGTTAATGGTCATGGTCAACCCATTTGTCCAACCTGTGTATAAATGGGTTTGGGTTAGAATTTTTGAATAAATAAACAAACATGTAATTAAATAAATTGATTAGAGTTAAGATTTTATAACCCGTCAACCAGTTCAGAAACTCGTTTAATTCATTTAATCTATTTAACTTGTTTAACTTATTAAAGTTATATATATAAACTCCTTAGTTATTTTCCCCGTTAAGTTTTTCTCTTGCCACTTAATTTTCATTTTCCAGTTGTTGCTTTAATTTCATATTTTTGTTATTGTCATATTTCAATTTCATGTGCTAAAAATACTCTCTTGCTTCTCTTAGTGAGATCATCATCTGCTAGAGTCCAGGCCTTTAGATCTACTATACAACTTGTGAACTACTTGTTAATCTGTTTATTAAATAAGTTGCAAATAAGTTAGGTTAAAATTTTTTAAATGAATTAAGATTGAATATTTTAAGTGGGTTGAATGAAGATTAAACTGCAACCAGTTCAGCCTGATCCATTGACAACCCTACGTTATACATGTCTGCCCAGTGGGAAAAAAATCAGCATGCTAGAGAGCATGGAAGAGAGTATGAAAAGCCCGTTTGTCTCGTTACAATTTCCACCTGCAAGAAGTCAAAGACGGCTATGGGCGTCTGCTGCCGCAGCCGCTGCTTTTAACGTAGAATGGGATTCGAATGCCCACCTGACCATGCGTGGTCGCTTTGCGGTGCATCGTCCAATCACTATAGAAGAACAAAATAGCGGAAGCAGCATAATCGAGTGGATGCCACGTGTAAATGTGGTGTAAAATTGGACGGTGGATCGGACTTTCTGACGAGCTTACGGGTTCCAATTGTTGCATTGCATCATTCATGACGCGCCCGCAGACTACTGAAATCCCCGAGTCCAATACCTTCCATCGCTCCCGCCTCATTTATTAATTATTATGGTGCACTCCCTCCAATCCAGCCATCTTCGCCGGGCGGCTATTCCCAAAGTCTCCCCTCTCCTTTGCAGGTCTCTCTCTCTCTCTCTCTCTCTCTCTCTCGTTATTTCGATTTGAAATAGCACCCGCTCTCTTCAGGTCGAAGACTGCGAGGAAATCGTTGATGGCTCCTCCGATTCTTTCGCTCGCTCTTCCTTCCGAGACCGGCCGCGTTCTCAGCATCCAGTCGCACACCGTGCAGGTATCTCTCTCTCTCTCTCTCTCTCTCTCTCTCTCTCTCTCTATATATATATATATATATATCTCTTTTCGCTCAATGCTCCTGAGCAATGCATCGCGCCAGTTTTCTTGGATTCATGCTGTTAAATGTATCGTGGAGAAGTTAATGACAGTGAATGGATAATTTCCAAAGTTGCTATGTCTGTTGATGAATTTAGGATTTCCCCCCTCGGCTACATTCGACTTGGTAAAGTCGTCTGTCGGGATCATCTGGAGATGTTTATTAAGAGTTCGCAGCTTGAATTACGGATTGGGGAGTATGTTGTGAGGTGCTTTTTCAACACGCGTGGTAATCCTGAGTTGAGATGGAGAAGCATGAATGATATTCATTTCAATTCGCCAATGGAGTTTTGTTACTTCCGTATTTTCTGTCTCTGATTCAATGTCCATGAGTCTGGTGGCTTTGGTTGATTCATTGCTTTGTTTCTACCTGGTACTTCCAGAATTGCAGAGTTGTGTTTATTCAGATAATTAGGTGGATTTGGTCATTAAAAAGTATTTCTCTTTCGCTTTTACTTAAAAAGGCTGTTCATGGACTGATAATTGGATATGATTTATTTGCCATTGTTTTTTCATTTTTCTGAAAGAATTCATATAGACTTAGGCATCAAATTGTTTGCCTCAGTATGCTAGCCAAGAGGCTCGTAGCCGTCATCTTTATTGAAGTTGTGAGGATAGGGTTTGATCGGAATCTGGTTCCAGTGCAGTCCAGTTTAATAGTAGCAGAAGTGGTTCCTAACCAAGGACTGGTAGCACCAACTGTCCAGTTAAGTTTACCAGGGAACCAGTTCTACAGGCCTTCATTAATTCTTTCCAAAATTGCGATCACAAGCAAACACTGGTTTGCTCTGTCTGATCTCCTCTCATGGTTCAGGCTGTTCCACATATCCAGCCACTTATGTACATTGAATATGCTTGTTCATTATTCTATTTATCCATGCATTGCTTTGACATTCATGGAGTGCGTCTTTGGACGATCTCATGTTTTTATGTGTTGGCTTTATGGACAGCTCTAGGTCATTAACATTTTGGCCGTAAGAGTATATAGGGTTCTCTTTGGTATTGTAAGTTAGCACTTATGAGTAGTGCACTTGTACCAACTTTATCTTGATTCCTCTGTGCTGGTGCTGCTTGTGACTTAGGGATATGTTGGCAATAAATCAGCAGTCTTTCCTCTCCAACTTCTTGGCTATGATGTGGATCCAATCAACTCTGTGCAGTTCTCTAACCACACAGGCAAGCTGCTTTACATCACTTCCCTCGCATGGTCTCAGAACCCAAAGGCCTGATACGGTGCGAATTTGTCTGTTCCCGAAAACGTGTCTGGCTGCTTGAAATCCTACTTGGATGTAGGGCAGTTGATTGTCTAATAAAGTTGGGGTTGTGCAGGATATCCTACATTTAAAGGTCAAGTTCTGAATGGTCAACAACTTCGGGATCTTATAGAAGGGTTGGAAGCAAACAGTTTGCTTTACTATACTCATTTGTTGACAGGTAAAGACACATAATTTTGGTGCACACGAGTTTTCCCCCTTTTCAATTTGTGGTGGATGAACATAAACAAATTTAGGAAATATGGAAACATTTGCATGCAAGATGCTTAAATTATTTACCATCCCTACTTCAACTCTTATTTCCTTCTATATTTTTGAAATGCTTCTACAAGTAGATGTATTTGCATTGCATTCAGTATTTGCACATTTCCACCTGTTTGCAGTTGAAAGTCAGAAGTACCATGCAATCATCTAGCAGCGTTGTGAAATTGTTAGCTCATCTTTCTCATGTTTCTCAACTATTTCCAATTATTAAAATAATTAGGTCATTTTCTCAATGATTAGTAATCATAGGGGTCATATGTAATTATTCAAAATTTAATCTGAGATTACACAACACGGAACTTGCAGTATAGTGAAGTTTGCTGTAATGGGGAACCTTGTCTGATATATAGTTGATGCAATGCTGTGGATTTCTTTTTTGACTAAAGGAAGAATAATTAAACTTAGGCCTGTTGCTGTGCTGGAAACTTTGTGCATATTCTCCTTTTCATTTGTAAATCCTAATTAATCAATGTGTACGTAAGCTGTTTCTCAAGATTTGGTCATGCTAGATTTTTTTGTCTCTGAAGAACATTGCAGCTCTCTCTCTCTCTCTCTCTCTCTCTCTCTCTCTAGATTATTGTGCACAAATCTAGGGCAGAAATTTAATTTGGAAACTGTAGGTTTGTTTCTCTGTGACAGTAGCTCTGAATCTATTGATGTTACTATTAGCTTCTTTAGGCCTTCAACTTAGTCATTTCCATTTTTTTTCAAAGGAAAATCTTTACTTAGCATTTGAATTCACCTTATGAAATTTTAACTTGTGAACTCAGCTCTGCAATTCACGTGGCATCAGCTTGTTTCTGGTGTATTTGCAGGTTATATTGGTTCAGTTTCATTTTTGAACACAGTATTGGAGGTTGTGGATAAATTGCGGTCAGTTAATCCTCAGCTTGTGTATGGTGAGTGGAATTGATCATGTTGTTTTAGTCAGCATTACTCATGTGGAAGAAGGATTTTTCTGGTATTTCTGTCTGACAAAAGAAAAGGTCTTACATATAATGCTAGGATGTCTAATATTTGCTTAATATAATCTCTATCATAAACTATTCTTTGGATTCTCTGTTATTGGTTATACTTCCTCTCATGTGTGCACAGCCCATTATGTGTTTAATGATAACAATCTTGAGCTTGTCGCATCTGTCCATTTGGGAAGATGTAAACGTAAAAGTGGGAGTGAAAAAAATTATAAAAAAGTGAGAGAATAATGTGATATAAGTCATATGACAGGTAATGATTTGCAGTAAAGACAACAAAGTTAAAATAAATAAGATAATTATATGGAAACATGTGAAAAAATGATTAGAGTATAGAGGTAATAATAGAAAAAATAGTTTGGTAGCTAGTTAAGATATTAAATTATATTAAAAAGTGTGCGTATATCAAAAGGTGAAGGGAAATAAATTTTTTTAATTTTGCTTTTACATGTTACCAAACGGATCCTAAAGGGTTTTCTTTCTTTTTTTTTTTTTTTTTGGTTGTGGGGGGGGGGGGGGGGGGGGGGAAGTGGTGTTGAGGGGGAGAACTGATGGTATTATCTATGGAGTAGAAAAAAAAGATTTCTTGTTACTGATGGCACTTTGCATTTAGTTTGTGATCCAGTCATGGGCGATGAAGGAAAACTGTATGTACCTCGGGAGTTAATTGACGTTTATCGTGAGAAGGTGAGCCTTCCGATCTTGAATGCTGATGTGGCATTCTAATTTTACATGATTGTAATTGTACAACTTCAGCATATTGTACATGCCTTTGATTGTGATCTGAACAAGTGCAATATATCTTCTCATATTTTCATGCTTCATAATTCACCATGTGCTATGCCAAAGATAAACTTCTATTTATCTCTGCTTTTATGAACTTCTTTCAGGTTGTTCCAGTAGCTTCAATGTTAACTCCTAACCAGTTCGAAGCAGAACTGTTGACTGGATTTAGGTATGAATTACTGGACTTGTGGGGATGGGCTCATAGTTGTCAAAGGTGCACGCCTAGGCGCAGCATGTGTGCCTTCCATCGACGCAAGGCACAGTCCTTCAAGCAGGCGCACGTTTATATCTTGGCGCAAGGCATGAGGCCTGAGCACCTCATTAAAAACCATACATATTTATCTTTTTTAAATTAAAACGGGCAGCTGCTCAATTAGGGATTTTATCCCTCTTGATGCTGACAAATGCTAAAGCTCCCATAGTCCCTATTGATGTCTGTGGAAGGAGGGAAAAGAAAAAAGAAAAAAAAGAAAAGAAAAGAGGATAGAGGATGGAGCTAAGCCGAACGGATAAGTCGCCATCATCTTCTTCTTGTTCTGATGTTTTAGTGTTGCTGCTGCTGTTTCTTTTTTTATTTTCTTTTTCATCAAAGCCCCGTCTCATTTTCTAGTTCTCACATCCCCATCTGCCTGTTCTTCTTCTTTTGTTGCAGTGCTGCTGCTGCTTTTTTCTTCTTTCTTTCTTTATTTTCTTTTTATCTTCTCATCCTCCTTTTCTGTTCAATGCAGCTACATCTGTCTGATTACAGTTCGTTACTTTTTCTTGTCCTTTTGGTTCAATTTTTCTTTTTCTTTTTTTATTTTAACAAAAACCCATCAACCTGTATGTGCCAGCACCTTCTCCCATTTTATTATTTATTTTGTCAGAGACACCTCTCACACCTTCCAACATCAGCCTCCAGTTGGGCAACAAGGCACCCCACTGCATGTCTGCACTGCTTATATTAGTCTTTTCAGGGCATGAAAAGGGTACTGATGTTATCTGAAATCACAAAAATACCACAATAGCGTTTTTTTTCAAATAATTTAATTTAATGCCAATTCCAGACTATTTAAAGATAGCTGGTTTTTCCTGCTTAAATACAGATACATATAATTTTGACCGAAGCACAAATAGATAATTAGATATAAATCCTTTTTATTTCCACCTTCCCACAGCTAGCACATAAAACTATTTTTTGTTAATATTATGAATTGTTGCTAAAATTGTTTTCTAAATTTCATTTAATTATTGCTGCAAAAATATATTTTTTCTTAACAGATGCCATCGTATTACATTTTTACTTTTAACAATTATAGTTATGCATTATTTTTCATTTGATTATTAATCTTATTTTTTACTCATTAGTTTTGGGCACTTGTTACTTTCCCGATAAATTAAATTTATCATATAAGGTGTGCGTTGCTTTAATCAGGCCCGTGACTTGAAAGTATGCCTTGCGCCTAGGCCTGAGGACCCTCTTGCGCCTTGGTGTGCCTTACGCCTCTGACAACTATGGATAGGCTTTAGTGAATTCTTGGTTTTTCTCTTTTTCTTTTCTATCTTCCTCACAAATCTTTACTTCTACAGTCCCCGTTTTATGTGGTGAAGGCCATGTTGGAACTATTATCCTCATTCTTTTTTTCTTTTTTTTTTTCCTTTTTTTTTTACTATTTTTCTCTTGCGGAAAGTAAAAAACAGATTCACAGTTGTAATTTGCTGAAATTTCTTCCTATCTTTGAGCGATCAATAGATGGGCTGGGTGAGGTGCCAATGGAAGATTAATTGAGTAATTATTATAAAGCACACCGAAAACCTTACAGCCGAATTCTTCTTGGTATCTCTGGATGGTAGGAGCATTGGTATTGGTAGATGGTGGCCATATTTCAAATAGACATACATGTAGTACATTTTTGCAGTTAGTTTTGCCTATGTGGTGGTGTCTAGTGATACCCAACCAACCCAAAACCAGCCAAGAGATAAAAGAAGAGAAGGCTTGTAACATAATCTTGTGCATCTGGGGTAACTTATTAGGTAAGCAGAAGAAACGGAAAGTTTATATTATAATTTATGCATCCAATTAAGTGATTTCAAATGGGCTATCAAAGAGACAATCTGTGAACAATCCAATTTGGCTGATGAACTGAGATACTGTTGTCATTCCCCCATTTATTTTTAATCTTAAGACATCTTTTGCTGAAGCCTGAATGATGCCTGGGTGTTCAATATTCATGATGGGCTACAAATTGGATTCTAACATCTATGCCATGTATGGATTGTGTATATTTTGGGTTTGATGACATGCATTTATGATTGTCTTTGGTCAAAGGATTCTTGTGAACTTAAAAGAGCTCACATTGTGCATAGGCTGTTGCACATTGCAGGAGTCTGGGGAGGGGCGTCCACGTATGAAGGCTTACCCCTACGTAGATACAGAGAAGCTATTTCCGGTGGCTCAGACCCACTATCTTTGGTCTGAAGCTAAAATATTAAATTGATAGCTTCCTTTCAAGCTAGGATTTCTAACTAGTGGGCCCTAGATGCTGGAGTTCCCAGCAAAGACAACAAAGAATATGGGATTAGAGTTATTCCACTAGAATATTTCCATGAATTCAAACATTCTATTGTATACATAGAGAAACTTAGAAGTTCATTCTATTTGTGAATTTCATTAGGAATTCTTCTTATTTTGTGCCTTTGCCATTTGAGCATTCCTTTATCTTTTTTTGATTGGCATTGTATGCATTCACAGGATTAATTCTGAAAGTGATGGCTTGGAAGCTTGTAATATTCTCCATGCTGCTGGGCCTTCAAAGGTTCTGTTTTTCTTATTAACATTGCCTCCAAAATGTTTTATTCAAAATGCTGTACTCCTGTTTGTGACATCTGACAATGATTTCCATCTCATTTTGGACAACAGCAATGACCTTTTTTAATCTCTCCAGAAATGGCATTTTTGAATATCATGCGTGACAAATTTGTTGCATTAGATATTCTCCTATGGGCTTTTTTTTTTTTATTGAAAAAAATAGTCTTTAATCATTATTCCAGCATAGATTTTCAATACTTTGCTATTTCCTTATAACAGTAGTGACCTTGTGAAAACACATTTGCCAGTGTAGACACTCCTATCTGACTAGGAATCATTGATAACTAGTTGGAATCTGTTTTCTGTACATTTGCTTGGAAAAAGGGAAGCACAAATGCTCACTGTTTTGTGGATAGCCTAGTAAGGAGGAGGAATCTATAGATGACTAAGCTTCTACTGGTAGAGAAGATAAACAAATTAAAAACAACCTAGATGTCCCAGTGAAAGGAAGGGTTACCTGTTGGTAGTTACAATTCACAATGCTGTTTAGAAGTAGCAGCAAATTATCTCTTAAGCGTGTGTTCAGTTGGTTGTTTGTGGATTTGGAATGAATTTGGATTTTGGGAAAGTGAAGTTGTTGCAGGAGGTACATGTCAAACCATATTATTGGGAGATGGATAATTTGCATGATGATGAGGAATTTTAAGGTTGTTGCATACTTGGATATGGTAAGTTTGAACAATCGAAAACCTATGTGATAATAAGGAATTTTAGGATTGTTATATTCTTGGATATCAAAGGTAGGATTGTTGTATTGGGAAGGGAAATTTTAAAATTTCCCAATTTCTGAATCCAAATCTAAGTCAACCAACATTTGCCTAAGGTTAATTACCAACGGTTGCATCTCAGCTGATGTCAGATTGCTCTTCTTTGGGAAGCAAAATAATAGACTGCTGTTGGCAACCTCATTTTGTCCATGGCCTTATGCATGAAGATATGATTATGACAACAAATGCAAGGGGATCATGCAATTTGAAATTACTGTAAAGGAATAGTGAAGAACGCTTTTTATAACTAAACATTGCATACTACTACCTCATCTTTCCTTTTTTGTTTGGATATTTCTGTGTGTATACTACTTATATTCCTTACTTTGGATTACAATAAAAGAGAAGCATCTATATTTGAGATAAGTCATAAAATTTATATTCTCTGCCTTACCAATACTTCTTTCTATTCTATTTTCTTGTAGTTTTCCCTTGCTTTTTCCTCCTAGGCAACAGGTTTTTGTGAGAAGATTGCAGAATTATTGAGGGTGTATTTGGTATTGATAAAACTTTTGAATGGAAAGGTTCTGGTGTAAAGCTTTTTTGAAACATGAGAAGTGATGTGATATAATAGGGGTAATGATGTGGAGTAAAGAAAATAACGTTAAAATTGATTGGATAGTTGTATGAGTAGTTGTGAAGAAATGATCAAAAAACAGGATAGTTGTATGGGAAGAAGTGAAAAAAATAATTAGAAAATAACTTAGTTGCGTAAAGTGAAAAGTTTTAGATTGACAAGTTTATGAAAAAATAATCAGATCCTTGCACAAATTGATTTTCCTTTCTATTCTCTCGTATGGTTGCATTTGATTGGACTCTTGTGATCTACAAAGTCTGATATCTATTTTTTATATGGGTATATTTTTACACTTTGTTTCATTTCTTTTGCAAATCAGACAAACCTTCTCCAAGCTTGTTTTATATAACATTCATTTTGGCTTGCTTTTTTTTTTTTTTTTCCTTTCCCCCTTTCCTTTTTTGGCAGGTGGTGATAACAAGCGCTCATATAGAAGACAGTCTACTCCTAATTGGTAGTCATAAGAAAGGCCGTGTATGTCTTTTATGGTTATCTAAGAGTACAATTCTACATTATTCAGGATGCTGAATGCAATGGACAGCTGGCATTGTTAAATTCAACTTGAATGAATAATTAGGCATATTAGCGTGCACCATCATCTAGAATCTTGAGTGCATTTGAAACATCCGAATAGTTCAATTGGAAAGGAAACGCTTATGCCATAATACAATTGTAATGGCTGCTTTTTAGAGAAGTAAAGAGATATTGAGAGGTAGCACAAATAGGCGTTTAACATCCATTACAGATGGTGGCAACGGTTTCTTTTCTGATAAGCAATACAGCCAATATTTTTAAAGCTGGTTGTTGGTCAAACTTTTTATTTGACCAGTCTAGATCTAGCTGGTTCTACTGGTGGTTCTTGCCTATTTGCATGTAGAGATGAAAATTTGAAATATTAGGAAATTTTTATGCGGGTCATATTTATTTTATTTGACTATTTGACGCCTGCTGATTTCCTATTTTGAGTGGCTTCTTTATGCAGTTTGTTCAGTCTTTTTCCACTGATAGAGTTCAGGCTTGGCTGAATCATTTCCAACTTAAACAGAACAACCCAACTTCTTTTGTTGTCATGTTTTCAAAATATTGGTTGTCAGGTGCTTCATTGTTCTTGATGAATAATTGCTTATTTGTTGCAGGATAAGCCACCAGAACAATTCAAGATCATGATACCTAAAATACCCGCATATTTTACGGTATGTCTGTTGTTTTCGTTGTTGTCTTCTTCTTTAGCCTGCATATTCATTTACGCCATTTTTTTCCTCAGTAGTAATGCTAATGAAATTGCA
Source organism: Annona squamosa (assembly GCA_035584095.1). NCBI lineage: Eukaryota > Viridiplantae > Streptophyta > Magnoliopsida > Magnoliales > Annonaceae > Annona > Annona squamosa. The sequence goes on from JAXCLR010000073.1 coordinate 10,723,979, forward strand.
AATAACTCCCATAATTTTTTACAAATATTGCAAGGTTGCCCATGCCATCATGGTTCTGTCACTTGTGGGAAAATTTTGAAAATGTTGAAAATACCCTTTATTTGTTTTCTTCCTACCAGGAATATTACAAAAACCTTAGTGCAAACTTTCCTTCATTTTTGTTTCTATCTAGAACCTATTGTGGTAACCATTTTAGAGTTTCTGTAGTATTTATGATGGGGAAGAATATGCCCAAGTGTATTTGAGGTGTTCGCAATGTTTTTCATTTTTTATCTTTGATGACATGGGATACATTTGCAGTTTTTGTCAGAAGTTGTGATGGTCATTTGCAATTTCGTAAAACTAATAAATATACTTGCAAGATAGCTTGAGCTATGAAAGTATACACACAATAATCCTTTATAAATCTGAAAATTCTTTCTTTCATGGATCTAACTTGATTTTTTTTTTTTTTTGGATCAAGGATCTAACTTGATTTTATTACAACAGTTCATTGGGAAATTGATATTTCAATGATTTCGAGACTAATATTGAATTTTGGGTTATTTGCAAATATTTGCACCTGTACCAGCAGTTTCATAATAGTGTCACAAATTCGAACTCCTTGCTAAGAGATTTGCATTTATAATGGTGTTGTTAACTTCAGTCCAATTGCTCTTTAAATTTTAACCCGATGCACAGTGATAGCACCAGTGTTCTTGACTACATGAAGGAATGTAAATTAGCCGATGCATAGATGAAAAGATGGGATTTTTTACCCAGTCTTCACGACAATTTGCAATGCCTTCCTCTCATGAACTGAGAATGTGCTTTAATAATAATAATAATAGTAATTATTATTATTAATTCTGTTTTCGGTATGTTTTTGTGAGTTGTAAATTGTAACCCTTTTTTTTCTTGGTTGTGAATGGATTTTTCCAATGTGCTATTATTGCAGACTGACATTTATCTTTTATGTGACTTAGGGGACAGGGGATTTAATGACTGCACTTTTACTAGGATGGAGCAACGTAAATCTTCCAAACTTTTCTTGTTCCTCCCTGATAAAATGAAGCTACTATAATTTTATTTTTTTTAAATGTTACCCAACCTTATTTGTCTTTGTTATTTTTCTTGTCATAAAGAAATATCCCGATAACCTCGACAAAGCTTCTGAGCTTGCTGTATCAAGCCTGCAGGTATTGTTTGCTTTTGATCCACATTTGGTTAAGTTCCCTGCATTTCTATTGGTAAATTATGTGCTTTTGGAATTCATTTATGTGCTTATTTTTACCCCCTGCTTGGATGTTCCCAAATTTTCCACTAATAAAATGGACTCCGTTCGTGACCTTGGCTTTGGTCGGTTGGTTCACATTCTAGGCATATCTAATCGAGGCCCAGGGTTCCAACCCTGTGACGTAATTTTTTTTTTTTTTAAATGGACATCCATTCAGAAAAAAGTGGCGGCCTTGTACTGAGGCCAGACTGTTAGGACCGCGTTCTCCTTTGTTTTTCCGTTTGTTATAAAATTCCTGGTCGGCTCTTCCATCCCACCTTTTTCGCAGCTTGGTGGATATGCGAAATTGGCATTGTTACCAAAGCTTTCTGTTTGTTCTGCAACTTTGAAGCTTTAACCATGCCTCTGAACCTGAACTCGTATTGTTTGTTCATGCAGGCAGTGCTTAGCAGAACCGTAGAAGACTACAAAGCGGCAGGATTTGATCCCCAATCAAGCAGTCTAGAAATCCGACTGATTCAGAGTCAGGATGATATCCGCAGTCCAAAGGTCAATGACAAGGCTGTGAAATATGATTACAGAGCGGCAAGGTAAATTAAAATAACAGATAAAAATTATCAATTGTCCTTGAATCGAAATCATTCTTATCTGTACGCTAGCAGTATCGGACATGTTTTTAAATGCATAAGAGGCCGAGTGCCACTTTACATGGGTCACATTTTCTTGAGATTGTTGCACAAGATTGGAGTCTCAACAAAAATAGGATGAATGCGAGGACTGGACAGCGTCCAATGAATTTTTGAGGTTTGGATGGTGCTCGAAAACCACTCTCAGTTAGCGGATCAGATAAAAATGGCTAATTGACATTTTTCAACCCACTCCAAGTAAGACTGCAAAGCAAAGTCGATCAACGTTAGGGATGTAAATTTGGCAAAATGTCCATAGTACATACATTATTTGCGCTCTGACTGGGGTGAAAACGATTCGGATGATCACGCATTTATGAAAATAATATTTTAAAATTGGAAAACAGGAGCTGCAGAGAGACTTCATGCTCAATGGATGTATTAAATCATTACTCTAAATATATACCGAAAATGCTAGGGTGCAACTGGCTACACATTAAAGTAGGGCGTACCCCACGTCGATAATGAAAACAAAAATCTCATTCATCTACAGTATTTAGAATGATTAATTTCAATAATATTCCAAGTTACATCCAAATTAAATGTGCGATCACATTTGAAAATAGTACAAAATTAACATAATAAAATAACTTAATTTAGATATTAATTTTAAAGTTGTAGTTTGTGGGTCCCATCTCAACTCTTGTGCAAATCACTCATTTTTGTTTTCATTATCGACGTGGGGTACGCCCTACTTTAAGGTGTAGCCAGTTGCACTCTATCATTTTCGGTATATATTTAGAGTAATGATTTAATACATCCATTGGGCATGAAGTCTCTCTGCAGCTCCTGTTTTCCAATTTTTAAATATCTTTTCAAAGTGAATATACAATTATTAAATTTTTTAAAAAATGTAAAGTACATAAAAATTTACAATGCATGTGATTTTTTGTATCATAAATAAAAGTATACGGTTAAACATAACAAATAGTTTAAATTTGAAAAATATTAAAAATTAAAAGTCAAGGGGCTGATGTTGCGAGCCAAAAATGGGCCTTACATTAATAATAAAATCAAATCTCATACATTTATTGCATTTGGAATAATTTATTTTAGTAATAGATTAATTTTCATCCAAGTCAAATATATATCTAGGCTCTATCTAAAAATTATATAAAATTAATGTAATAAAATGATTAAATATAAAATTACACTTTTGACATATTTCTTGCCTAAATATGCTCTTATATGAATAATTGATTATATAAAGTACTATTAATTTTAATACACTGATGACTAGATCACACTATTTTTAGTAATTTGTATATAATTACATACATTTTAAAGCCAATGTAATCATTCAACGTTCCGATTGAGATAACATTTTGGTGCCATCATAAAAATTATGTTTTTTTAATGAATATCATAAAATTATGTTAAATTGTATAAATGGTGGGATTTTAATTTTATGATTGATGTAGGCACATTTGCAGCCGAAAGCGTACTAACTAGCAGCCAGGGTCAGCTGCACCCTAGCAATTCTCGTTATGTGTTTACTCGTAACAAAACAGCAAGGTACCATATCAAACAAATTCCGTACTAACGAAGTAGATCATCGTGCGCCCGATTATACCTCCGATAAATTCCAGACTACCGTCTCAATAATTGAATTACTGATTAAAGGATCCAGATCAAACAAATCTTTTTATTTAAAAACAGACAATGATAGAAAAATAAAAATATTAATATGTCTAGTTATTGTGTAATTAATTGGTTGATTCAGCGTTGAAAAGGATTGTAAAAGGAAAATTTTATTTTTTCTAAGTGCTTAGCTTAAGTTTATTGCCATAATTTTACTTTTTTTTTTATGAGAATTTTCATTATCAAATCTATTTGTTTGAACTTTGCATTTTATGGCCGAATTGTTTACATTTTTTTTCTTGCCAATAATTTGTTGCTGTTAGATTTACTGGTGTCATGAGTTTTCAAAAAAGGTCGAATTTTGCTACGAATGAATTCTGGCCGATGGTTTTCAAGTTACAAAAAATGACTTTATAGAGGAATATAAAATTTCCATCCTCCTCTTTTTTATATAGTTTTCTGAACCAATATGATATCTTTAATTATCTTAACTATGGCCAATGATCATACGCATCAGCCTAGGCCACATAATCCTTTTTTAATTTTTTGTGCGATCTGCGTTTAATTTACAAATTAAGTTTTATGAGTTTTGCAATTTTTTAATTTTAAACATAAAAATATATTAGTAAAACTATAAAAACTCATTTGATAAACCAAGTTACCCATTTTAGTATTTTATTGAAATAGTAAAATATCTATACATTTAGTAACTCAAAAAATATACACATCTAATTAAAACATAGCTTATAAGTTAAATACAACTAAAATATCAGACTTATTAAAAAATAAAGAATACTATTTGTTGGTGTGAGTAGTTGAGGAATGTTTTAACACATGTTGGTGCATTGAAATTTTAATAGACTAGGTGCAAAACCTTATTTTTAATATTTTTTTGAATTTTTTTTATAAGTTGGTGGATAAGTCTTTGTGCCATTTTTTATTATTACTTTTATCTTTCTTTTACATTTTGCTAACTACTGCATATATTTTATCTTTATTTTCAATTACTTATCATCATCCAAGCATGTTATAAAATTGGTCACTTTTTTGAAAAGTTTCTACCAAAATATATTTTGGTTTATTTGTTTGGTCTTGCAAGGACTGCATTTGTCATTTGGCACTAAGATTGGATGTTTTAAGTCCCCTCAATCCTCACTACGGGTGCAACTTGGGTTGAGTTGAGCTCAAATTTTACCTACAAAACTTAGTTTTCAATTATGTTTGAATTTGTTTTTTGACAACTTGAAGCCAATAGCTTAGTTTATAAATATGATAGGATTAAGATTCAAGTGAGACCGGACTCACAAAAGTTAAGTTTGATTTTTCCTTTTATATTTATTATAAAATATATTATATACATAATATTTAAACAATAGTTCTTCATATTTTGCATATTTATATTATTTATATTTATATTGGAATACATGTTTGACATATCGTAATTATATTATAAATAAAATATATTATTTTTATTTATATTTATCTTTTATTTATATTTATCTTTTATTTATATCATTTACTTTTACATCCATTAATTTTATTCATTTATCTTGTTTATATGTTTAATTTTTTATAGAAATTTCTTTATATTACTATTTTAAAATTTTTTATAGTTTTACTATATATTATTATATTTATTTAAGTGATCTATTATTATTAATATAAATATATATTTCTATGAAATTTTAAACTTATAACTCTTAAATGAAATGTAAATTATTCAATATAAATTCTAACCCGAAATTTAACTCGAACGTGATTTTTAAAATATGGAAGAGCGCACATCAGGCCTCGGGTAAAGATGCAACGGCAAATGCCATCCTTCCTTGCGGAGGCAAATCTGCTGCTTCCTTCAAACCAAATCAAAGGCCCACCAGCAGGGTGGAAGAGCGCACACCAGGCCTCGGATCGAACCTTTGGAGACCATAGCATTGGCAGCAGAGGTATTCTTTCGCCACCTTTTCTCCATTTTGTAGGGTATTTTTACTCATTTGTATGTTTTTGTTTTGAAATTTCTTTTTTAGTTTCTCAACGTTGCAGAAGATGGAGATTCCTGGTGCTTCGCTTGTGTTCCCCGCGTGGAGGACGTTCGGAGCAGACAAGATCTGGGCCTTGCGGATGCCGTCCGTGGCTGCTAAGTTTTCTTGGTAGTCAATGCAGATCAAGACTTGGGGTAACGATCCAGTAGCAAAGGTGCATTGTCATCCTACTGTTGATCCTTTTTTTTAATGCTTGTATGTGGTGAGATTTATGCTGCTTTGTGTGTAACCTGCCATTTAGAAGAACTTGACTATGCAGTATATGGAAAATAGGAGGGTTATCATGCTTGATGATGTCTAAACTCGTGAGATGTTTCTTAAACAAGAATCTAATGAATTATAGGACGTCATAAATTCTTGAGAGTTTGTCTCTTTGATTCTGCACGTCATGCCTCTGTTGCTTTGATTGCCTCTGTTGAACGAAAACTAGCATTCCTGTTTGAATTGATTTAGCCTGTCTCAACCATAATTTGTTAGTAATGTATACATTACTAAATTCAGTGATGAGTTAATAGGAGCCCTCATGAGGTTTTCATGAATATTCAATAAATAATCAGCTAACATCTCTAGGATTTGGGGAGATAAATAACGCTTAATAATATTCATAAAAGTTATTCAAAATAAATAGCATAGCTCCCCATTTCTAGAGACTATTATCAATCCTAATCCTCATATGATGAAGATAACTCAACCTAATAAAAACTCAACGAGACTAAGAAAAGGAAATCTCATTGTAATGAGCCTAGGATAAGACCCCGAATAGTAAAACTAATATAAATCAATCTAAACATCTATCAAACCTATATTTCGATCTCCTGATATTTACGTCAAATCCTAAATAAATTAATTAAATACCAAAATCCCAAGTAAATCGTTGGTGAATATGTAATTATCAAAAAACAGAAATTTTATTAATTTGACTTTACTACTCATACCACATGTTCTTCAGTATTCTCTCATGCTTAAAAGAAACTCATTCTCCAATTTTTATCTTATGTTGAACATACTCGAGTTTGTATTTTATCTCCCTTCACTTTAGCGCAAGTTGATGATATAATCCTCCATACTAAATATTCAACTAACATCTCTCTGATTTTCTTTTGTACTTCAATCTTGTGGCCATGAAATCTTTTTTCCTTTAAGACATTTTTTGAATTTGCATAATGAATCTATCAACATTGGCTTTCTCTTAATGTTATAGGAATAGTCTTCATAAAATCAAATAATTTAATTACAATATATATAACCTTCAGTATATATGTGATTAGTTCATTCTCCACATTTCTAATGTCTAAATGTTAAATAGTTTTTACTCACAGCAACAGAGTTTTTTCTTGCACTTGTAAGTTAGGTCTTTTTTGGAAATCATCAACAATATCTCAACTTGATCATTAGATTATTTTTCACCAACTATACAATCAGCATCAACTAATTGCTCTTCTAACTCATGTAATAAATCATCTAATATAAATTTGTGAATAACCAACCTTCACGTTCAAGGATACACAATTGATTGTTATCAAGTGGAAGAGAAATTCAAAGAATGGAAATTTGACTTTGCTCATCAGATGAAACTTTTGCACATCCTACCTTTAAATTACTTCATATTTTCTATAAACTATTTCACATCAATTTTTAAATTTATTTATGCACTCAACTGAGTTATAAAAGTTATTAAGTTCAATAACTAAGTAGAAGAAAGCTTGAGATAATCACTAGAATCCAAAAAATTATTAAGAATATTAAATAAAAAACATTATTTAAAGAATAACGATGTGCTGACCTCTTGGTATTAAGACTTTTCTATTTAGTTACTTATTTTTTTAACTCATTTTGACATTTGACATAGTTCATTCAAGTATTTTAATTTCATACCATCATGACTTATAACACAAATTCTATTTCATATAATGCCATAACGCTTTGTATGGTCACATGATTTACATGGTTTACATTGGTTATCTAAAAGAGATGATAGATTGAACCGACTTTCCAAAAATGAAACAATTTTGAAAAAGAATAAACTAGAAACAAAACTGTAATAAATTTAGGTGTTATTTCACTGTTCCGTTATTTTCATTATTCATTGATGGATCCTTTAGGAATATCTGCTTGTATAGGTTTGATGCAGCATAAGAAAAGAGAAAAAATAGAAGAAAGACGAAGGATTCTCTCAATGAAATGAGAAAAGGAGGGAAGGAAGAGTAATAGATGAATTATGGATTTAAGAGATAGAAGTAGATGAGGATAGTTTACATGTAATAACACTCAATCAATATTCCTGAAAATTACAGAAACTAAGTAACCTATTTTTCTATTTGTAGGAGATAATTTGTTAGTCTAATTTGTCATACAATGATGACTGCTTCTAAGCTGATACGAATGAAAAAAGAAAATTAAGTTCTACTTGGACAAATATAAGATCCAAAATAATAAAGAAACAAATCAAACCATTTAAATTATCCACTAAGTTTGATTTATATTTTGATTGTTTGATGCTTACATAAAATTCCAAATTAAATAATTAAATGCTAACATCTTAAATAAATTATCTTTAAATATGTAAAATTCTATAAATTAGTCTTTATCGCTCGTACTGTTCTTTGACATTTTCTATTTTGAAAGAAAACTTATCCTTGAGTTCTGTTATTATCTATATTTACCTTGGCATGAAATGATGATATAGTACTCCATTGTAAATAATCTAATAGGATTGCTTGGATGCCCTTTTGTACGTTCATTTTGCGATCTTGAATTAATTTTCATTTAGATGTAGGAATATTGAATTTAGATAATGAATTAATCAACTGTTAGTTCTACTTTGATGTTAGAGAAATATTCTTTGTGAAATCAAATAATCTAATTATTTTATTAATATTGCTTCATTTATAGCATTTGCAATATATTTGTTTTCTCAAATATCAACTTTTTTTTTTATTCATAAATATAGAGTTCTCTTGACACTCTTGGATGAGGCTTTTCATTAGGAATTTGTCTTCAATACTCTCTATTCCATCATTAAATATTTTTTTCAGCCATTAAACCAAATTGTATTATTTGCTATTTTACTCAAATAATAAACCATCCAATATAGACTTTTCATGATTAACTCTTCAGGTTTAAGATAGATGATTAATTGTTGTCAAGTGTAAAGGGAATTTTTGGGACTCTGATTTTTCCAATGATGGAATTCGCTCCACATTGTACTCTTAAAAACTATTTTCTTGTTTTCCCTTAAATGTGCCTTTCAAATGGATCAAAATTTTGATTTATTTGTGTACCCAACTTTGTTGTAGAAGTCGATTAGTTTGAGAATTTGGCAGGAGAAAAGTGATGTTGGTTATTGGAATCCTGAAATTTATTGAAATATTAGTAGTATTATTTGATGAAGAACCATTTGCATACCTCCTATCTTTAAATATTTTGTCTGTTGCTGTTTGTTTTCTCAACTCACTTCGCCATTTGATATGCTTCTTCAAGTCGTTCAATTTTATATAATCAATTTTGACTTTAGAGCATAATTCAAATATCATTAGTCTTCAGTTTATTAAAAAAGAGACATCTCTATCTCACATTTAACTCTGTGCTTATAATATGCTTCAATGTATTCTTCAACACTTTGATGATCTTGGTGTAGCTCTTGAAATATTTCAATGATATATTTATATTCTTTGCATAAAGAGAATTTTTGTTTCAAATTTGCTTTCAATTTCAATCAATTCTAACCAACATAAAATCATAAGTCTTGTTGCATGGTCTTTAACTTATTTCTGAACTTAGATGATGCAAATTGTAGCTTTTGTATTCTCATTCATATGATATAATGCAAAATAATATTTCGTTGATTCCACCTCTTCTTGAAAAATTCATAGTTTCACTATTGTGGGGCATCATTGTCGTGGATTGGAATTTGCTTATGTTGTTCTCCTTTGTAATTTAGATGATTATAATTAGAATATTTTGTATTCAAATGGCTTGAGAAATGTTAGCCATAGCAATATCTATGGAAAGCATTAGAGGAGAACTTTATTAAAAAAAAAAAGAGGAATTTCTAACTGATTTGACTTAGAAATTTTTATTTTATAAAATTGATGTTCTTCTGTTTTTAAAATGTTTTTTTAAAAAATTGAAGTACTTTGCTGTTTGTTTTGGAACACAAGAGTTTGCTTTTAGATTATATTTTTTTGCTCAGTTTTTTTTTTTTTTTTGAAAAATTAAAATTTTCGTGCTATTTTAAGATAATGAAATTGTTTTACAAGTTTTTTAAAAAACAGATTTATTTGTTTTTTAAAACAACTTTTAATTTTTTGTTGTTTTCAAACTAAATTTGTCCCTAAACGATTTTTTTTAAGGCTGATCCTTGCTGAAATTTTTACAAGCTGGTCTGGCACCAAGTTTCATTGAAAAATAATAGGATCCGATTTTTAGAAAAATACCATTAGATTTTATAAAATCACAAAAAATCCTATTACTCAAAAATTGGAAAGAAGATCCCATTCTATGAAATGTAATGTATATTTCTTTTAAAAAAGGTTTGAAGTTAATGTTTCAAAATTTTTCTGAAAATTGAAAAAGTTGTTTTCGAAAGTTAGAAAACCCAATTTCAAAAAAAAAATCTGTGAAAAGACGTCATTCAATTATGGAGATTTTTTAAAGAGCAAAATGCTTGTGCTTATAAATTTTGTTTATAAAAATACTAGTCAGCAATAGTTGTTTGGATATGTGGCAAAAATCAAAGTTTGATGAATCACATTTGTCTCACTGGTTATATAAAAAGCAGTGAGTGAACTATTACATGACTACTTGTGGGCCATAAATCCAAGCAAAATTGATGACAGAGGCTTTTTTGTAAACAAAATTCGTAATTTGAAGTGTTTTTGCAAAATCAATAGTTATTGGCTAAAATTTTTCTAAGAAGATGGTAGATTGATGCAATAGCCTCGAGTTAAAGTCAATGAGAAATCTCCTTACTTTTCTCCTAATGCTTACCATTAATATTTTTTATGGTTATCATTTCTCAAGGTGTTTAAATACAAGGTTTTCTGATTGTAAGTATCTATATTTCTAAGAGTAGAGAGATGAGAAATTTCATTCATGGCAGTGATGTTACTTATTGCATTAGCGAGTTAAGCTATGAAATTTTTTCAAAATTTGTTGTGATCCATGAAATATTATTTTGCATGCTTTCATATGAGTGAGAAGATAACAAGCTCCAATTGTAATATCTTAGTTAAGAGATATGTTGAGGAACAGATAACAAAGATTTGAGATTTTGGTTTAGAATCAGCTGAAATTGAAGTGATTTTGAAATAAAGATTTTTTTCGTGGCGAGAATGTTAGTATGTTATTAAGATATTTCATGAGTTTCTCAAGGTAATAAAAGTGTAGAAGAACGTGTTGAGAAGCATTATGAGTAAAAAGTTGAATGAGGTGTAGAGATGTATCCTCTTCAAGTAGTTGAAAATTACTGTGATAATTTGACTTATGATGTACAAAGTCAAAGTTGATGGACATAAAATTGAAAGATTTGAAGAAACACATTAAACAATGAAACAAGTTGAGAAAACAAACTACAACATACAAAATCTTTAAAGCCAAGAGGTATACAAATTTGTCTTTTTCAAACAATATTACTTTTAGTACTATCAATAAATTTTGGGATTCTAATAACCAACACCACTATTCTCTACTAAACTATCAAAGACTAAGCAACTTCTATAACAAAGTTGGGTACACAAATAAATCAAATTTGATCTATTTGAAAGTCAGTTAAGGAAATAGCTTTTGGGATATTTAAGTGTGGAGCAAATTATGTTGTGGAAAAAATCAAAATCCTGCAAATTCTCTTACACTAACAACAACCAATCATCTACCTAAAATCTAAAGAGTTAATCCTAAAAAGTTAATTATTGAAAGGTCTGTATTGGATGATTTATCATTTGAGTAAAAGAGTAACTAATGCAAGTTGATTTAATGACTGAAGAGAAAATATTAAATGATCAAGTAGAGAGCATTGAAGATATATTCATAAGGAAAAGCCTCATCCAAGAGTGTTAGAAGAACTATATAGTTATGAGTGAAAAAAAGCTTCACATTCAAATATTATAAGAGTTGTATTTGAGAAAACAAATATATTGAAAATGCTATAAATGAAAAATATTAATATAGTAATTAGGGTGTTTGATTTCACAATATTTCGCTAACATCAAAGTGGAACTAATGGTTGATTAATTCATCCTCAAAATTCAAGATTCTTATATCTAAAAAAATTCAAGACCATAAGATGGAAGTATGAAAAGGCATCCAAGTAATATTTGATTATTTACGATGGAGTAGTACATCATTTTCATGCCATGGTGAACATTGACAGTATACAAACTTAGAGTTGGCAACATTAATAACATGACCCAAGGACAAGTTTTCTTTCAAGAAAGAAAATTTCAAAGAAAAGACTGATTTATAAATTAATTTTTTTTAAAAATAATTTGTATATTTAAAGATAATTTATTTACGATGTTAGCATTTAATTATTTAATTTGGGATTTTATGTAAGCATCAAAAAATCAAAATACAAATCAACTTAATGAATGATTTAAATTGGTTTAATTTGTTTCTTTATTATTTAGGATCTTATATTTGTCCTAGTAGAACTTAATTTCTTTTTCTCATTCGCATTAAGTTAGAATAAGGTTAAGCGATCATCATTTTGTTACGAATGAGATCAGCAAATTATCTCCTATAAATGGAGAAGCAGGCTACTTTTTTCCATAATGTTCAAATATTGATTGAGTGTTATTCGCCTAATCTCCCTATTAATCATCGACTTCTCTCTCTTAAATCTATAATTCATCTATTCCTCTTCCTTCCATCTTCCTCATTTTATTGAGAGAATCCTTCCTCTTTTTTCTATTTTTACTCTTTATTTGTACTGCTAGCAAACATTCCTAAAGGACCCATCAATGAAGAATGAAAAAGTAAAGGAATAATAGAACAAGGCCTAAATTTATTATAGTTATGTTTCTATCTTCTTTTTTTCAAAATGTTTCATTTTCGAGAAGGTCAGTTCGGTCTATCGTCTCCTCTAGCTAAATAATGCAAACCATGTAAATCATGTGACCATACAAGGTGCTATGACATTGTGTGATGTAGAATTTAAGTTATAAGCCATGATGGTACAAAATTGAAGGACTTGAATGAACCATGTCAAATGGCCAAATGAGTCGAAAAATAATTAACTAAATACAAAAACCTTAATGCCAAGAGGCATGTATATCGTTATTCTTTAAGTAATATTTTTTATTTAATGTTCTTAAATGATTTTAGAATTCTAGTGATCCTTTCAAGCTTTATTCTACTCAGTTATTGAACTTAGTAACTTTTATAGCTGAGTTGAGTGCAGAAATAAATTAAAGATTTGATGTGAAATATTTTATGAAAAATAATGATGTAATTTAAGGGTACAATGTGAAACAAGTTTCATCTGATGGGCAAAGTGAACTTCTCTCATGCTCGATAACAATCAGTTGTGTATCCTTGAACATGAAAGTTGGTTATTGGAAATTTTGTATTTGATAATTTATTGTATGAGTTAAAAGAGTAAGTAGTCAATGTTGCTTTGATAATCGGTGAAAAGTAATCTAATGAGTGAGCTGAGATATTGTTGATGATTTCCCAAAAGACCTTACAAGTGTCTGAAAAACTCTGTTGTTGTGAGTAAAAAAACTATTTTACTGTTGGATATTACTGAAGCAGAGAATGAAAGCATCAAATACACAAAAGGCTATATATATAGTAAATTTATTTGCTTTTATGAAGACTTCATATAATATCAAGGGAAAAACCAAGGTTGACGGGTTCATTTTTCAAATTCAATTAATATGTATCTTAAAGAAAAAAGATTTCATGGCCGCAAGATTGAAGTACAAAAGAAGATCTAAGAGGCATTAGTTGATTATTTAGTATGGAGGATTACATCATCAACTAGTGCTTAAAGTGAAGGGAGATAAAATACAAATTTGAGATGATCAATATATTAAGATCAAAATTCAGAACTTAGTTTATTTTATTTGAAGAGCAAGAGAAGTTATGAAATTTGAATGTTTGATAATGATGTATTCACGGATGTAGGATTTGATGTATGTATTAGGTGATTAAAATATTAAATCGACTAGATAGATGTTTAGATTGATTTAGACTGGTTTTATTATTTGAAATCTTTTCCTAGTCTCAGCAGGATGAGATTCATCCTATGAGGCTTGGGATTGATAATAGTCTTGTAGAAATGAGGAGCCGTGCTATTTATCTTTTGAACTTTCCTGAACATTTATTGAGTGTTATGTCTCTAAATTTTCTCTCTCAATCTTTTATTGAGTGCTAAACAAGAAAAGTTTAAAACATGGTAAAGAAATAAAAATGATACAAACTTACAACAATACAAACTATAAAAAAAAACTACTAAAAAGATTATTAGCGATACTAAACACAAAGCCTATGGCAACTTATATAACAAATTAGGAACTAGACAATGTGAAAAAGATATTTTTAAATTGGCTAAATTAAGAGAAATTAAAGGCAAAGATTTAACACATGCTAGATGTATTAAAAGTGAGGACCAAAGAGTTCTAGTGAAAGATGATGATATTAAAGAAAGATGAAAAATTTATTTTTATAGTTTACTAAATGATACCCCACACGAACATTTAACATTAGATGTTAGTTTAAATAGAGAAGAAAATAGGAATATCAATTATTTCCTAAAAATTCGAATATCTGAAGGAAGTTATAGGGAAAATGAAAATAGGAAAAGCCTTAAGCCCAGATAATATACCAATTGAGGCATGGAAGTGCATGGGAGATGTAGGTGCAACATGGTTTAAAATTTTTTTAATAAGATTATAAAAACAAAGTTAATGCCAAGTGAATGGAAGAAAAACATTATAGTTCCAATCTATAAAAATAAAGGATATATGAAAGAGTAATTGAACATAAACTAAGACGGGAAACTAATGTATCTGAAAATCAATTTGGTTTTATGCCAGGAAGATCAACCACTGAAGCTATTTTCTTACTGAGACAACTATTTAAAAAATATAGGGAGAAGAAAAAGAACTTATATATGATTTTTATTAATTTAGAAAAAGCATATGATCGAGTATTAAGAAAGTTAATATGGCAAGTAATGAAAAAGAAAGGAATTAGCCGCACAAAAACTGAATATATGAAATGCAATTTTAATAATAGTGAGATCCTAGTTGGGAAGTAACAAGAACTAATCACTTCCAATACCTAGGATCAATAGTTTAAGAAAACGGGAAAATTGATAACGATATAATATATAGAATTCAAGCAAGATGGAAAAAATGAAGAAGTGCATCAGGAATTTTATTTGACCGTTGAGTTCCAATCAAACTAAAAGAAAAATTTTCTAAGATTGCGATTAGACCTGCTATGCTTTATGGGGCAGAATGTTGGGCAGTTAAAGAACAACATATACAAAAAATGAGCGTAGCGTAAATGAAAATGTCAAGGTAGATGAGTGGTAAAACAAGAAAAGATAAAATTAGGAATGAAATCATTCGAGAAAACTTAGAAGTGATACCGATTCGTGATAAAATGAGAGAAAATAGATTAAGATGGTTTGGTCATGTTAAAAGGAGTCCTAAAATAGCACCGTTTAGGATAATAAAGTTTATCCAAGTAGAAGGTGGTAGGAGAATGAGAGGAAGACCTCAAAAAACATCGATAGAAGTAATTAAATAAGATTTAAAAATATTAAAAATTACAGAAAATTTAGTCTTAAATTGTCAAGAATGGCGCGACGGAATCCATGCAGTCAACCCCACCTAGGTGGAAAATGACTTATGATGATGATGAATCTTTTATTAATCTCCCCAAATTTCTCCCTCAAATCTAATGCTTGCATCCATGTTTTTCCCTTTTTTGTCCCTTTGAGAATATCCTTGCTCTTTTTTCTTTTTCTTCTCTTCACTTGTGCTGTATCAGATTTACAGAAAAATAGCAAAAACTCTTATCTATCTGCTGGCAGGTCTTTAGGCAGGCTCTGGGAGTACCTACACATTGATGGGAAAGCTTGGAGCTCCAGAACATAAAGGGATCGATACCTTATTCCTTCGAGCAGATTTTTCAAACTAGACAATCACTTGTTTCTCATGGTTGGTCATATAAAAAGGCAGGTTGATGCCTGAATTCTATGATCTAAAATCTTTTGTCATTATGTATATGTTTAATGTGGAGACCTTATTTTTAATACTTAATTTTCTACGCATCAATGTTGGAGATATATAATGAAATGGTCTGTGAATTTTATATTCCAATGGATTAAGCAGTCGAGCTAGTAGTGCTCCTAGCATGAGAGAGGTGCCCATTGCTACATGCCCAAAATTTCATGGGTTTAGAGCCACTGAAGAATCAGAAAATATATGGGATAACTTAATCCCGCCTCCTAAAACATCTTAGATGAAGCAGTCATGACCGCATCAATTTTTGCTGATAATTGGTATTCGTTTTTTAATTGAAGAATATGCTGATTAAGAGAGGTATTACTATTGATACTTTGTGCCCACCTTGCAGGACAATGGAGGAAACTGCATTGCGCATTTTTAGGAATGCTTGCAACTTAAGGATGCTTTCAACGTGCCACACTTTCAGCCAGGTAACATCTGTTCAGACAAGCTGCATCAATGATATCCTTTCTATGCTTTCGAAATGGAAGGACCCATTTAATGATTTGTTGGAGGATTTGATTCATTAGAAACAAACCAGTGATGGAGGGAATGAACCAGCATCTTCTGAATATCAATTCGTGGAGTTTAAACTTCCTACATAACTGCAGTTCAGCCTTCCACAGTCTGGGTTAGGGATTTCAATATAAATTTCAGCCCTGCAAGATGACATAGAGCTGAAAAGGGATGGGTGAAACTAAGTGTAGATGCAGGATGTTTGACTGAGGATCATATCATGGGATTTGGAGCTACTCTTCAGGATCCAAGACTTGGGCGTGAAAAGGGTGATAGTGGAGAGGGACTTAATTGCGATGATGCCTCCGCCTTCTCTAGCCTGAAATTTCTTATCAGTGGTGGCTATCAGCTGGCTTAATGGTGATGATGCCTACACTCTCTAGCCTGAAATTTCTTATAGATGATATTGTGGGTTGTGCACCTTGTTTCGATAGAATCACCTTTTCACATGTTCTTATAAGTGGAAATGTGCCGGCCCATTTGGTTGCAGAGTTTGTTTTGTCTGATCAATCGGAGGGTTACTGCTGGTGGGTGGCCCCACCTCTATGTATTGGTGTGCATCGTTGTAAGGACCTTTCCCGTATAATGAATCTTTTGGCTGCTCCTCGTACTCCTTGGGATCATCCTCTGCTGGAAGATTATCCAAGGGGAAGGAGGCACTCTTACTTTTTTTATTTTTTCTTTTTTTCAAAAAAGAGTGTTCTTTCCTTAGTAGCCTGAGGTTATAACAAGTTGAAAACGTTTGCCCGCATTGATCCCAAAAACTGTCCGTCACAAGGTTTTCTTGTTCAGTACATGCACGTGGAAGGGCTATTTGGTGTCTTGCTTCTAGAGATTGTGGACATTAAAACGACTCTGCTAGGATATTAAGTCCAGTTGCACGTGTACTTGTTTGGTTCCCATCCATTTCTGAGTCTTCAAGCTGGTGATGTGTTCGCAAAGGGCTTGGAAATTGTGGAAAAGAAGTTAGCATTCTCAGGCGGATGCATACATGTTTAACAACAGAAGGTGCAAGCGTGTGGGGCTTCTATGCGTCCAAGAATGTGTAAAATAATGTCCATCCGCCTGCATTTTTCTTAGGGAGCAGTCAGAACTAACAAGATTTTTTTTAAAATGATACTGCAACTTTACATTATGAGGAGACGACGCTGACAATGGACTTGGAGGCCGGGACAGCCCTGGACCCCTAGTTCATAAAATGAGATATATTTAGTGAATAAAGTGTCAGAGACTGATGGTCAATAAAAATGAAAGAAAAAACGGTTTTTACTTGAAATGCCATTGAATAAAATTTTTCATTTTTGATATTGGTTTGTGAATGGATCATGCAGTAGGTTATGCAATGTTTGTTACAACCCGGCAGTTTTTGAGTAGTCAAATATAAGACTGCCTCTTAACTTAAGAGTGTTAATGAATCAAGTTGGACGGATTAAAACTTAATCCTAATTTTAACTCATTTAAGTTATCATAATTTTAATCTGTTTATTAATTAATCTAAAAACATTAATTTTAACCTATTTATAACTCATTTAATACATGGGTTGGTGAGTTATTAATAGGTTATATGATAGACAACCAAAAAGTTTGGATTTCGACAAACAATAATTTTACTGGGAGAGTTTAAGCGCAGGGAAAAAATAAAAATAGGGCAACAATGAAAAATAGAATTATGGCAAAAATAAGAAAATGAAAATTAAGCAATGGGAAGGAAACTTAGCCAGGAAAATAAACAAAAGATTTATATGCATATATTAGATTTTACTAGATTAAACAAGTTAAATGAGATGAACATGCGAAATGAGTTAAATAAGTTATTGATTAGATTGACTTGTTATAAAATTTTGACTTTAATTCATTTATTTAATTAAATAGTCAAACGGATTAACAAACCATAAACTATTTATTTAAAAATCTCAACTCGGACTTATTTGTAAACAAGTTGTACAAGCTAGTTGATGAATTGATTGTGACAATTAACACTCGTACTCTCAACTATACAATTTAAAGGCCAACAACGGGACAAGGATTTGAAGAACCACCTCATTCACTCCACCTTTGCCAGGCAATAGCCAATCGGGGATTTTTTTTTTTTTACCCCAATTGAATTTACTGGAAACAGGACATGCATGAGATGATTGAAATTGACAAATACTCAAAACAACTCTCCGCATCCTCCATATATCAGTTGTATGCAGTAGTCCACAGGATGAACTTTGTACAGGTGCATGCCGATACAATCAAGCTAGATGTGGAAAACAAGAATTGATTATTTTAGTGAAAATCTTAGCTAGAAACGCCGAGTCACAGATAATCTCAACTGAAAACACCGAGCTACAAAGAATTTACTATTGCCACTCTCTACACTAATCTGCCAACCCTATTTAGGTAAAACATGACTTATAATAATGATGATAATAACGACTCTCTACACTAATCTAAGCAACTCGGAGTACACCAAATCCAAATCTCCCCAATAACACGACTTCCCTCCTATTTACAGCCCCCAGTGACCCTATCACTTGCATATAGGTTGGAAGGGACAACAAAGAAACAATTCATTAGTCACCAAAGGTATAACCAAGTGGTTTAACAACTGTCTGCAAGTAAAGCTTCAATTTTGAATCTAAGTTGGAACGGTAGTCTTCATTCATATAAAAAATAAAGAAGCAATTCATGAAATTTAAATTTTTATGGACCAATAGTTATAAGGTTATTGAATCAAAGCATCATCATTCATTATTGATAGCTCTACTAATATGAATACTTCTGTAGGCATTTTGGAAACCTTGGCAATCGACATCCCAAAGGAAGTTGGCCAACCCTCGCTGTTAAAAAAGATTCAATGGGCTTAAATGGGAAGAGAATGTGATGTACATGGGATAGAAAAAATTATATTAAAAATATAAAAGGTTGTATGAAAAATTGAAATAGTTATACTGTAAAAAGAAAGTCCTATCTCATATACATCCCGTTCAAGCCTATGGGATTTTTTGGAAAACATTAATGCAAATTAAAGGTCCTCTCTTGTAGAAGGTTGATCATTAATTAGCCATTATTTCATGAATCCACATCATGTTTTTGATTATTCGGATGCTTTGATTCTTTTCATTGATATTATTGGAATACAAAGCATTCGTAATTATGGATTGGAATTCTAACCAATTACATGAACCGCATTCAGCCAGTGACTAATGTAACTAACATAACTATAATAATTGAACAAATGGTTGATAAACAGTAATAGGTGAATATTATACCAGTGTAATTCAATTTGAGAATCACATATCAAACAGAACGTAGGGGGGATGAATTTCAGAATACTGGAAAGCCCCAGGAACGCAATTGTGATCGGTAAAAACCAAAGGGATGAATTTTTTTTTAAAAAAAAAAAAGAGAGCCGGAAGCTGTGGGGAGTGGGCGTCTTCCCGTCTTGCTGCCATTCAGGAAAAAGAGAGGATACGCCGATGCTTGTATGCAGGCCGGTTTCCACGTATCTGTTATTTCCCCTTTACTTTTTCAACTGTAACAATTCTATTTTCATTTCTTTTGTAATATTCTACTAATACTTCACTCTATTGCAACGCTTACGCTGTCGATTTCATTGTTCCTCAAATAAATTAAATAAAAACGAGATATTTAATTTGTTGTTCGAAAGACACCAAATTCAGCAAATGAAGAGAGAACCCCATTTCAAATATATAAATTGGCATCCCCATGTGCTGATATTGGCTTCAGCTCCCATGAATTATACGGCCCAGTTAGCACATACCATACATAGTTCTTTTTTGTGGGATATGAATGACTAATGCAGATTTTCTGCTATGTTAATACACTTTTTAAAATTAGATTATATAACTAAAAGGTCAAACAAACTGGGCTAAACTGTTTCTAGCAGATGCACGGAATTCACCTACACAGTAAATGGCGAGAAGTTCACATTGGTCACGGATAAGCTTATGCAAAACTTTTAGCAGTTCTTATCCAATGTTATCAGAACCAAACCGGTGATCGAACCGGTAAAAGAACTAGTATGGTTCAAACCGGTTTGATCGGTTAAGCGAACCGGTTTGAACCGGTGACGTCCGCATGACATATTTATGATGTCATAAATATTTAATTATTTTTAATTAATATATTAGTAAAAATGTTATCAGAACTAAACCGGTGATCGAACCGGTAAAAGAACTAGTCTGGTTCAAACCGGTTTAATCGGTTAAGCGAACCGGTTTGAACCGGTGACGTCCGCATGACATATTTATGATGTCATAAATATTTAATTATTTTTAATTAATATATTAGTAAAA
>JAXCLR010000073.1:10744661-10759290 GCA_035584095.1 Annona squamosa
GGTTGGACCGCGGTTTACACGGTTCAAACGGTTCATTTGAATAGAACCGAACCGAGTATAATCGAACCGGATTCATGACCGGTTCTCGGTCGAACCGGTATGACCGGCCGGTCCGGTCCGGTTCTTATAACACTGTTCTTATCTACGGGTGGATCCCGCAAAAACAGTTAAATGGATTAAAAGCATCTTTTCACCTCGGAGGCATCAGCATAGAACTATTCAGTTGAATTATCATGTCAGTTCTAAATTGATGTTTCCTTTTTGTTTTCTCCTTTTTTAGATTGGGCACATATGGAAATTGAAAAATATCTCATATGTTCTTCCTCAGTCTACATATAGCTTTCGGGTCAAAAGTTTCTTACGTTTGTTAAAAATCTAAACAGAAAACTCAGGGGGCGAGAAAATTTTCAATGTCACGTTCCTAATTTTAGCTATGGTTCTGTTAATGGATAATATTGCTCGTGTAACTTTTTTTATTTTTAATATGTTGATAATTGATGCAAAATTTAATCAATTCATTATATTTAATATTATTTGTTTAACTAGAAGACTAAATTTTATCTTAAATATGTACATAAGTCACATTTACTCAAAAATAGATATATTTGTATGTAAATTATGTAAAATGCTTAGACCCATTAATATATATTAAAATATTATAATACTTTGTAAAATTAATATATATATATATATTAAAATATACATAGTAGTGATATTATAAATGATTAAGATGCTGAAAATTCTACTTAAAGTTAATTTTCAGTATTAAATAATTTTATTACATTGATTCATATATTTATAAATGGCGATACTATATATAATAATACTAAATAAACTAAATATCAAATATAACACATGAAGTAGATTTTTCCTCAACTATATATCAAGATATTAAAAATAAAAAAATTACATAAAAAAGAAATTTCATTAAAGCGAACCGCATGTTGAATAAAGCGGGGAAAATGGGAGGAACAAAAGTTAGGTCAAAACCAATGGGAATGCAAAGGAAGCAAAGAAAGGCAACAGCTATTTGGAAGCCGGTCTCCACTCAGTCTATGAAGATCGTACTTTGTTAAAAAATCGCCTTTTTAAAATATTATTTTCTATTATTCAGTGCTACCTTATCCGAGTTTGTCTCTGATTTTCTCAACTACCTTATCAAGTTCATTACTTTTTCCCCTTCTTTTTCCTTTTTTATAATTTGTATTGCTATAATTTTCTATGTAAGTGGCATCTGGCATTTCTAGGAAACCTCCACTATTAAGCAATTTATTGAAATGGATTGGATTCTTATCAATATTTTTGCTAGTCTAGAAAGGGAGTTTTTAAGAATCGGATAGATCTCACGAGGCAGAACTATGATCAGAGTGAAGTAACATTCTTGCATGCAAAGTGGGCATTCTACTTCATAGATTCTTAACATTGGAAATGATTTATTGTGTTCCCATGGAATCCTTTTTCCCGACCTCAACTGCTAAAAATTCTCTATAGGCTAAATGCTTTCCTCAAAAATGTGTAAATTTACCGAAACTTATTTATAATATGTTGTGGCCTTCTTTATTATCATCTTATACACTTGGTGTTATTTTCTGCATATTTGAACTACAGGACACCTAGAAGAGGATGTGAAAGGAGAGGTCATAGCTGATTGCCATGCTTCTGACGTTGGAAGTCAAGTTTATAAATTGCCACATTCTCAAGCAGCTATCTGCATGCACTTCTGACATTCATAATTCAAACATCAGCGCTGAACTAATAAGTGAAAAAGATTGTGCAACATATTGTTACAGAAAAGAAAAGTGATCTCGATTCGATAGTGTATTCAATGTAATTTTTCAAGATCAATTACACATTTATAATGCAATTAATTATTATAATTTCGTAAAAATTTCAAAATTCTACTTCTACCAGTTATGTTCCCTTTATTACATCAAGGCACAAAGAAAAAGAGATTTTACTAGTCTATCATTCTTAATACATGCTTTTGAAATAAATAAATAGAAATAATTATTCTTGAAAATCTTCTTATAAATCCAAAACGCTAGTGTCCTACTTGATTTAGTACATCTGTGAAAATAATTAGTTAGTCTCAACATGACTAACAAGTAGAAAATTATTTGAAAATGGATAATGGCCCAAATAAAACTTAATTAAATGGTAAAATAATCATTTAATTTAATATCTTAAAAATTAGGCCTCAAATGCAAAATTAAATCCTTCCATTGAGTCCATAAGTATCAAAAACATAGAAATCGACTATTTAAACATTTAATTCCGGTTCAAAATGATCAATTTATAAAGAATACAAAATGGACGGCTATTTAATTGCCACATCATCACGAGGTCCCCTTGGCTCCTCTCTGTATACTGGGCTTCTAGGCTCGGCCCAATCATTAACCCAAACAGAAAGGTGCAGTGACCACAGTGCAATTTATTCTCAATAGGTGTTTCTATAATCAATACAATATTTTGTCCTTCTTTGAAAAATTTCCAAAAGGACTTATTTGTAAAAATCCAAATTACCAGGGTTCCTGTAGACCGAAAACCAATTAGTCAGTACGTCTGCATATGCATATTTTTTTCATATATAAATATAGTAATTCATGGTTCCGGGATCTTATAATATTAAGAGTGTGTTGGTTAATGAGTAAAAATTGTCAAGTTAAAACTTTTTAATTTAAAACTTTTTACTATCCGCAACTACTCTATTTTTTAATTATTTTTTCATATTTTTCTATATAACTATTTTATTTTTCAATTATTTCTACACAACTACTCACACAACTAACCTATCTATATTAATTTTATCCTATTTACTTTTCATCATTACTCCTATTATATTACATCATTTGACAATTTCTGCTATCTAAAACTTTTCATCAAAAGTTTTATTCATTTCCAGACATACCTTAAAATGAATATTCCTTACCAAGGATCGTTTCATTTAATGTACACGTATATTAATCGACATTTTCTGAATCTCTGCGTGCGTTGTGCGCATCAAACTCAATGGTTGCTTTCTGAGTCGCGCGTGCGTGGCAGATTTGTTCTTTCGAGTGGCTTTCAATGCAGTGATCTACCTAAAGTTGCTGCAAATGAAAAGACAAATATGATTTCTGCAAACGTAGTGGTAGAAAACTCTTCTCAAAGTCAGTATGTTGCAGGCAAAATAACAGCTAGTGAGACTACAACATCCAAACATCGTGATCAAGTTGAAGAGAATAGTATCTCTCCCGGCAACCATCGCCAAACCAATGGGCTGCATCCTTCTACACCGTAACACCAGCGCGCCTGTGGTTTTTTCTTCTTACTGTTCCATTATTGAATCTCTACTTTTTATACGATAGCTTATTTTCTCCATCTGATTATTACAAGTTAAGTCCATAGAAAATCCCTACGAATCAATTTCGTAAATTCTGACAGATTTTCTACAATATCAAAAAGGTAACTAACACTCTTATTAGTGAGGAACACGAATGCTCTTACGAAAGACTATTTCTTCCACAAAAACGCGGACAGTGGCAAGAAGCATCGAACTCTAGTGGAGGCTTTAGAAACCACCGCCATTAGGCTCCGTTGGTTGGCGCCAGCGGTTTTAGACTCGGTGAATTGCAACGCATTTATGAATGCTGTCCAAGCTGGCACGCAAAATCTTTGGATATGCAATAAAACTATTCTGTTTATTTAATGTTTATATATTATGCCAATTTGTCATAAATAAAGACTTCGAAGCAGTTAGCATTAGGGCGGTGAGCGCGTTAGCCAATTTGGTTGAAAAAAATTATTATTATTATTATTTCGAAAAGAAAAAAAAAACTCAAATTACTGTACAGATGAAGACCGCCCTGGAAACAACAAAAATGGAGGGGACGCCTAACTAATTGTGGTTCACATTCGACTTTTAGTGACTTTTCTACTATAGCAGTAACTAACGGAACGGGTTGGATTATTTGCAAAGATAATTCTAACGTTTGCCTGATTAGATTTTTTTTACTTTAATTTAGAAATTTGCAAATAAAGTCTCCAAAATATTGGGTTTTGCCAAATGAACCTTGAGCACAATTAAATGATGTTAAAAAACACCGGTTGATATTTCTGAATGGACGAACATGTTCGAGGTTTGTTTTTTTGCATAATTTGAAATTTTTGATGATTATGTTTGCAAATATCTTAACCACATGGTCAAAAATCTAATCAGGCAAACTTTGAGGTTATTTTTTTTTTTTGCAAATGAATAAAATTTTTAATATTTTAAATGTATTTCATCTATTTCTATTATAATAAAATTTTAATATTTTTATTCACATTAAATAGATTAATTTTATGCTGGTGATATGTCACAACGGTAACTACTTGTAAAAATTTGTTTTCTAATATTACAATAAAATATAAAAAATATCTTCAGATGTGAAAATTTTGAGAAATACATTTTAGAAGATAAATTTTATATTTAGGATATTTTCTATATTTTATTATAACGTTAGAAAAATAATTTTTAATATAGTTATAGTGGGAATTAATTATTTGTTTCAAGTGCATAATAATTTCATAATTTTTCACTTGAAATTAAATAAATCCTTTTAGTGCAAGTAACAAGGTAAGGTCCATGCTACCTGCCAAAATAATTTGAGCAAAATTATGTGGTGAAAGGGTGACTTCAATGGCTCCAGCAAGGGATGTATCTTGTATGTGTATAGATGGTATCATATTGCCAGAGCATCGAGTACAGTACTCCATCATCTTCAATTCCGTTCCATGTAAACATGGGTGGTAGCCATGGCTTTCGTTGCACGTTTGGCTACCAGTCTCGTCGGACCCATCATTTCACCCCCAATCTTCTCCTCTTCCAGCACCACTTTCAACAGTGGGAGCCCCGCTAAACTAAAAAAATTTCTGATTTGGTATCAGCAGCCATCAAATCGCCGATTTAAGTTGTTCGATCGGCCGTTGGCCTCAAAACCGCACCCCTGAAACAAATATGCAGAAATTTCTAGAAATGTATAATTTCCATTAAAATTTTGAAACATGTGCTGAAGTATTGACTATTTTGACACAATTGCCTCCTCCGCTCAAATAAAAATATAATTACTTTGTGGCATATTCGCCACTCTCCAAAGGTCCTACATCCGCCATTGCTCAAGTTTCTCCCCCATCCCTGGCATTAAACATAGAAGAACTCGTCTCCAAAATCTGGCTTGTCGGACCGCATCCAACGATGCATGGGATGCATCTTCTCCGCCATCCGCCCAACCAGAAACCGACGACCACTGCTACTAGTCTTGACTGTAATACCCATCTCCTGGATCATCGCTGCCGTTGACGATGAACATGGGACATTTTCATCCATTCAAAAATATAAACTGCGTTTCCTAACACTGTTTGTCTTCAAGATTATATTTGCAACTATCCAAACCACTACGAGGATGAGAGAAATTAAATTAGGCAAAATTAAAAGGTCATTTTTGCAAATAACCCCAACGGGTTCTTGAGAATCTCCGAGTGCTCTTTTGGTTTAAGTCGCAGGGATATATAATCGAATAAAATCTAATTCAATCGACATGTTGAAAAATACATTTTGAACGAAGAGTATAAATGTTAGATTAAGGCAAATTGATGGGCTGCAAATTGAATTAGCTGGAAGTAAACATTTTAAAGTGCATATATTCAAACTTAATTCATAGACCACCAAAATTCTTAGCTACTATATATGTCTCTTTCATGCAAGTATCAGATTAATAAAATTTTGATGGGCTGCAAATGATGTGTAATTAATCTTGCGGCCAATGAAATGTCATAATATTTAGGCCGGTCCGTACGTGTTTAACGTAAACGAATATGTTTCAACATATTCTTATTCGTCGTATTTAATTGCGTCGAATCATTAGCATTGATTATCCCCAAAAAAAAAAATCACTAGCATTGATTGACCCGCACGTACAAACTTGCGAAGAAATTTCGAAGGAAACCGTTGCAAATTGTAATGTTATATCAGTGCCGCTTGGGCTGCTTGTCGTTCTCGATAGTAACAATTGAAAAAAACTTTCCTGAGGCTTCTGAAAACGCACAATTTCTGTTCTTTTTGCTGAAATAAGTCCGGATCACATGTGCATGTGCTCCGTAAAATGCTTGGTCATCAATCAAGATTTATGAGCTGCCAAGGAAGCGATCCGAAGAAAATCTAAAAATATATGATAATTTGGGGATACAAGGGTTCTTCTTATCGCGTGAGACGCTTAAAATGTGCAGACCATGAAAGCCTGAAGTGAAAACCAGTTAGTTACCACGGCGGTATGGTTCTTCTCATCTCGTATGACGCTTGAAGTGGATAGACTGAACCACTAGGAAAGCCTTCAACTGGAAATCCGTTCGGTAATAAGCTTTTCCCATTTTTGCATTATCGTATAAAAATATTGTATACATTGGGTGTGTTTAGGAAGTGAAAAAACTTTTGTATGAAAAGTTTTTGGTGTAAAAATTATTAAATTGATAGAAATGATGTGATATGATATGCGTAATAATAAGAGGTAAAGAGAATAAAATTAAAATAAATAAATTAGTTGTCTTTGTAGTTATGTAAAAATGATTAGAAAATAAGATAATTATATAAGAAAATATAAAAAAATAATTTTAAAATAAAATAATTATGTAAAATAAAGAGTTTTAGATCAAAAAAATTTATCTTAATATTTTATTCTCATTGCCAAACACATCCATTGATTTTAATGTGAAGGTTATCTTGCGTTAAACAATTGCATCAAACTTCATTACTTAGATTGATTTTTTAATGAACTTTTTATTTTATAGACGATGGGATTATGAATCAGTAATTATACAAATAAAAGTCATCAAATTAAATTAAACGAAAATTTCGAATAAGATGAACTGGTACTAAGCTATACATAAAAATTTGATTGTAATAATAAGAATCTTTCAAGCTTATGTGTCTCAAGGTTAAAGACGTAAAAACTTTGTGAAAATGTTTATTAAGGCGCAATAATCAAATCGAGACTATGGTTTGGACAAGTAAGGAAGAGAATAAGCGTTGTCAATTATATAGAGTTTGTCAATTATATACTTTTTATGACACACCTTTTTGAAAGTGTCCATCAGATGTTGCAAAATTGATTATTCAAAAGATCAAAATTAGAATTTTATCACGCGTTATTGATTTAAAAACTTATATACCTTGTACAATAAAAAAAAACTTATAATACACCTTGGATGGTTAGAGATAAGGCTTATTATCTTGAGATTAAGGCTTCGACTGGTGAGAGGAAAACGAGTGTTGCAGAAGCCTTGGTCAGGACTCTGGAAGGTAGGCATGGATTACTTCACCATGCAGGAGAATAATCAGAGGCTTTTGTCTGGATTATTATTTGCATGAATTAGAATTTCCAACGTCCGGTGAATAGCCAGCACATTTTTTAGGACTCAGGACTTCCCTAAGTCAATGAAAACGCGTCAGGGTCTTATGTTCACCCTGTGGCTTGATAGCAATCGATAGGACTCCCAGGATGGATTGATCGCTTTTTTATTTGAAGCAGTTCCGATTCGATCAATCGGCTGGATTTTTTGGGGCCGTTTTAATATTATTCGTGGGCTGACTAGACTTGCCAGCTTCTCCAAGAAATCTAAGGACACACCTAACTGGTGCAGCTGCATTTTATTCCTTGACCGATAATATTTTGAATTTTTAATTCATAACCAAGTCCCCATGAATCTTCCAGAGTATCTGATCGCTATCAAAGCGTTGGTAGCGTAAGTCATGGCTGCCCCCAGCTTTGACATTCTTTAGAGTTTCTGCACCTGTTAGGATCGACACCGAGAATTTG
Organism: Annona squamosa; assembly: GCA_035584095.1. Lineage (NCBI taxonomy): Eukaryota > Viridiplantae > Streptophyta > Magnoliopsida > Magnoliales > Annonaceae > Annona > Annona squamosa. Next base: position 10,752,494 of record JAXCLR010000073.1, read on the forward strand.
TATAGTCGTTTCTATCATTCTTCTTATTCTTCTTCTTATTCTTTATTTAGATTTTATAGTAGGTCAAATTCTCATATTTAGTTCGCACACTTTCTAGACTACGTCAAAATCCATTAGCAAGCTACATTCATTATTATTATTATTATTATTATTATTATTATTATGTACTTTTTGGTCTGAAACAGCATCGGTGGCTTGGGTTGATCTAATTTCAAGGGCACAACCTAACCTTGCTTTTTCAGGTATCCCAAAAGACGAAACTGTTTGCTTCTACTTTTATAATTCTCTATCAAAAATTGACGATTATACATTCCAGATGATAAAATAGTAGAATTGATTGGAAAACTCTTAAAATTCTCAAAAACTTAATGAAAAATAAAAGATACATTAAAAATGTTTGTAATACAATAGAAAGTGCTAATGGCTAAAAACATTAGGGGTCGATTGTCAAACGAAGAATGAAGTTAATATAAACTTAGTTAATCGCCACAAAGAGAAAGGGAACATAAAAATTTACGTGAAAAAAAGTCTCAAGGGAGTAAAGACCTTACCAAAAAATTATAGAGAAAGACAAATTTTACTATGTGAAAAAGAGATTACATTGTGTGCCTAGAAAGGAAGAGCAATAGTTCTTTTTCAGAAGAAGATGCCAGTAGTTAAAGCATAGTTGGTAGGAACCCCACTTTGGTCCTGAGTATCCTTTAGACAACTTTTAATTCACATGAAAAGAATGCTATGAGCGAGATAGATCTAAAAATGGGCTTACATTCTCTACAAATGTAAGAGTGATTTTGTCATAAAACAAGTAATATTGTTAAGAAGTTTTGCAAGAGAATCCGCTTATCGAAAATGAGGTTAATGTAGGGTCGAGGGCCACAATGTGTACAAGTGTCTCTCCACATGGTAAGGAGATGACATGCATATTTATCCACCTTGATTTTCTAGGCCGCGCATGTGTAGAGCCTTAGAAATACATCTAGAGGATATAGAGTGAGGGAACTGAGTCTCGCGCACATAAAGGCCTGATTAAAGGACTAACAAGGTGGGGGTTGCCTTGGCTCTGGATGCTTTGTGTCCCCGAGTCTTAGGCCTCGAAAAGGGAGTGTAGTATCAGCACGGATCTTAATTTATTTTTTAGCAAAAGAATTAGAAATTTTAAGGTTTAGAAATTATGAATTTTTTTACTGCATTTCTATAGATTCATACCAATTTTAATAATATTGCCTCTCGATTCAAAACTGCAACAAATTTCGTTAACCGCAGTGACATTGGCAACCAACCGACATTTGCCACTTCATATCAATGCCGATGACACACACCAACAATATGGCGTAAGTAAGGATGTTGGCTACCAATGTTAGTGAAACAAGCAATAATTTAATTGACTATGCTGTTGGATTATTTACGAAATGAAGGTGGAACGAACTCTAAACATAGCCTTGTAAAGACACAAATAATAATAATAATAATAATAATATAAATAAAGTCACGTGGTATCATATGGAATTTGACATAAACTTCGGAACAATTGTGCAGATGGCCCAAAATTTTAACGTAACGTCTCTTCTTAGCTGTACCTTGACTCATTGCTGGGGAAAACCCCATTGATTTACGAAGAGTTTCTTAGGCAAGTATTTGACAGACAGCTCAACATCTCCTCTCCGACCTGCACCTTGATTCAGTGTACGCAGAAATATTAATTTATGATTAACAAACCCTTATATTACGTGTGACGCCTCAGATACAAGACACGCTTTTGTGTATTTAAAGGCCGGATAACGTCTCCAAATCCCACCGAGCTTGTGCCTGCCACACGCCTCCCTACACTTGGCAACTGGCATACTAAGGTTTGGTTTTCTAAGATTCTCATTCAGCAGTTTGCCTGTGCAAGGCCCCAATGGTAATTGGCATACCATCCATCTAGACTTCCTTCTTCGTGATTTCTTACGTGAAGTGGATGAGGAAAACAGCTTACTTTGGCTAATTAATTCCTTGCGAAGAAGTTGAGAACTAATTATCGGAATTCTTAAAGTATTTTCCTTGATATCTCGTTTCCATCCCATTTTCGTCAATTTCCACACCTTTTTAAGTTGCTGATGATGAGACAGATTGTGTGGGTTCCTTTCCCTTTCTTAAGTTTTGTTCGTTCTGGTTCGGGTTTTCTAATCATGTCTGGCTACCAGATCATGCTACATGTATCTCTTTTTTTTATTGTTTGCATATATGTGACAGTCCATTGGAAATTAGTTCATATGCGTGCCCCTGTGGCTTTTCTCCATATTAACACATATTTTTCTACCTGAATCTGTACAGGATATGTTTGATCTCAAGGAAATGGAAGCTAAAATAAAACTTGCTTTTGTCGTATTGTTCTTGGCTTATAGCGAAGCCCGTGTCCAGCCACCGGCGCCGCTGCCAGTGACTGCAGATATCCTTCATCAGGTGGCGAATTCATTGGAGATGTTCGTCGACAAGCTTCCCCAAATGCCCAAACTCTATGGTTTCACCATCCAACATGGCTTGCCGGTCCCTGCCCACCTAACCGTTGGCATGTTCCAGAAGAAATGGGTACGCATGTCTCCTTCTACTGCTAGCTGCGATCATAGATTCATGAACAAATGGCATTTGAAAAAAAAAAAAAAAAGACACTCAATCTCAGCTCTAATTATTTGCTCCAACCATCTCTATTATCAACATAAAGTATATATACCTTCATTATATCTGATGAATATATGGTTGTATATAATAATTGTTACGAACAATAAACTCGACTTGCTTCTCGTAAACCTCCCTTATATATTTTTCATGTTTGTTAAAAAATCAATTTCATCTATTATATCTAGTATCATTTATATAAATTTTTCCATTTATTTAATATCATTATGCATGGACCCCATTTATAAACATATAAAATAATTATAATAAAATAGTTTAATATTATTAAAGTTTTCCTTTTAATATCTAAAGCATTTAAAATATATTTCCTACGTAGATAAATAATTTTATAAAATATGATTTCATTTAATATATAAATAAATATATTTAAGAATTTTTTATAATTTACACAAGAATACATGTTTTCAACAAATATAATCATCCATACATTTAGTTTGGACGAAACTTAGTCTTATAAATAAACAAAAGATAATAAATATAATGAACAGATTGTATTTCTCATATAACATTAAGATATTAAAGAATAAAATAAGTTCCATGAGATGAATAAATTTATTGTTTGCATTAAATGGTCATTGGCAAAAAAAGTTTTAGTTGCGAAAGCACGTAAGCCGCAAAAGATTAGTTTAAAAAATCAAATTTCTTAGTGTGAATAATCACATAGTAATTACCAAAATATGATAGGAAGTGGGCGCTTCACATCCATCTCCACATCATCACCCACCTCCAACAGTGGGCTTTGCTGGAATACAACACAAAATTGAAATGGAATATCTATAAGCCTCATTAATCGATGGCTTGGCATGGAACTGATTAATTAGCTTCTGTGTCTGACATGTACAGAAATTCCACCGTGATTTACCAGCCACATCGGTGTTCGCTTATGGAACCAGCCAAGAGACCGCCACCGTCCCGGGTCCTACCATAGAAAGCCTTCAAGGGGTACCCACGTATGTGACATGGGAAAACCACCTCCCCAAGTCTCACATACTCCCATGGGACCCGACGGTCCCCACTGCAATCCCGAAGACAGGCGGCGTCCCCGTTGTCGTCCATCTTCACGGCGGTGTTCATGAACCCCAGAGCGACGGTAGTCCCTTTGCGTGGTTCACCGCCGGTTTCCGAGAGACGGGGCCGGCATGGTCCAAATCCACCTACACATACTTGAATGTCCAACATGCAGGCAACCTCTGGTACCATGATCATGCACTGGGCCTCACTCGTGTAAACCTCCTCGCCGGCCTCATTGGTACTTACATTATCCGTAATCCCGCCAAGGAAGCCCCCCTCAATCTCCCATCAGGGGAACCATTCGATAAGCACTTGGTCATCTTCGATCGGAGCTTCCTATCGGATGGATCTCTGTACATCAACAGAACAGGTATTGTCCCGGAGATCCATCCTCAGTGGCAGCCTGAGTATTTCGGCGATGCCATCATCGTCAACGGCAAGGCCTGGCCGTACATGAAGGTCCAGAGGAGGAAGTATCGGTTTCGGATAATCAATGCCGGCAATGCCCGGTATTATCAATTTTCTCTATCCGATGGCCTCCCCTTCACGGTAATCGGGTCCGACGCATCCTATCTCGCTAACCCCATCATCACAGACACTCTACTGCTGGCCCCAGCAGAGATCGCCGACGTGATAATCAATTTCTCCAAATCAAAGGGCAAAGAAACTGTGCTGTCGAATGCTGCACCATATCCATACCCGAACGGGGACCCGGTTGATAGCCTCAACAGCAAAGTGATGAAATTCATTATCTTACCTGGTGGGCCAAACCCCGCCGACAAATCAACCGTCCCAGCACAGCTTTTAAACTATGCGTCGGCGCCCAGCACCGAAGGCATCAAGACCCAGCGCTACATTGTGATGTACGAGTATACAACGACTGATGACCGGCCCACTCACCTATACATCAATGGTCGGCGATTGGAAGATCCGGTGACTGAGACGCCACGATCGGGCAGCACCGAGATCTGGGAGGTCATCAATCTGACCGGCGATAATCACCCGTTGCATATTCATTTGGGGACGGCGCAAGCAGTCCGGATTCAGGAATTGGTTGATCTGGACAACTTCACCAGCTGCATGCAGGTACAAAACGACGCGGTCAAATGCAATGTGAGTGGCCATGCAACGGGGAAGCTGATCGACGTTACTGATTACGAAAAGACGTGGAAGAATGTTGTGAAGATGGCACCAGGTTATGTTACAACAATTGTGGTTAATTTCCATTTGCTGGGGCAGGATGCTCCCTATCCTTTCGACGCGACTGCTGAACCCGGCTACGTTTACCACTGCCATGTAAAAACCATCCATCTTCGATCTTCCTTGATTTATATCTCGTTTCCTACTGCTACATAGTTACTAATCTTTTTCTTAAAACCTTTTTATCTGATTTGCAGATTTTAGACCACGAGGACAACGCTATGATACGACCCTTGAAGCTAGTTCGGTGATGGAATTAATCGGCGAGATTTCTTCTTTTTTGAATAAAAAAAATTCATGCTCGGGGACTGACAACTCTGCATGATCTATATATGGGCTGGATGAAATAAATGTTAAATATGTGTGTGTTTTTTTAGATTAAACATTTGCGTTTTGACATTTAACATTTATAATAAAAACAAAGCATACTTCCTGAGTTTCCAGTAGTGATCCCTGTGTGGAACATAAATGGTTGAAATATGAACATATACTGCACCACAAAATAATAGCAAAAATAGACAAGTCATCCCCTCCACGTCATAACAGTTGATGTCAAGATTCTTGGCGTATTTGAAATGCCTTGATATATTCGTCAACGAGCTTCCATCACCACAATTTCCTATTATTACCAGCTAACAATGCTTCGAAAAACAAATCTAACATTGCTGAAGCGATGCAACTTGTCTAGCTAGAGATGGACCTAATTCAGCTCAGTTCCTGTATGTATCAAGATACACATCATCCCGGAGTACTAAGCGTCTCAACATCCTTTGGATATACGAGATACATCTTAGTCGATCATCTTCAACGGCCGCATCATGGCATTATCTTCATGATCCAAAATCTGTAAAATCCAAGTGAGAAATCGCGGGAACGTCAAACACGAACGTACATTCTACAAGGAAAAATGTCCATCATCGATTTTACACAAGTTCTTTGTCGAGTTTCAGCTTCTGTGAACGAAGGCCAGCCATTGGTGTCAAATTGTGTGGGTGTTTGGTAAGTCCAAAAACTTATTAAAGTAAAACTTTTTAATTTAAAAATTTTCACTATCCATAATTACTTTATTTTTAATTATTTTTTCACTTATTCTTGTACAATTATCTCACTTTTTCAATCATTTCTACCTAATTACTCATGCATCTAACATGTCTATTTTAATTTTTTTCTTTTTACTCCTCTTCAATACCCTTATCATGCTATATTATTTTAACATATTTTAAAAACTTTTATACCAAAAATTTTTCATCAAAAGAACACATTGCGTCTACCCCCACCTTATGTCCATGGTGAGGATTTTGTATCTGGAGAAGAGAGTTTTAATGTGCTTTTTTCAAAAAAGGAATGATTTTATACACTTGCGTGCACTTAGTTTCGGTGCACCCAACTGTATTTAATCTATTTTTATTTTTTTGAAATTTTTTTATACAACTATTAACCTAAAAGTATTTAACATGTGTATCGCATTTTACAGTTTATGAATATAATTTTTTTTGGATTTTTTAAAATCAATAACATTTTTTATAATTTAAAATTACCAAAATGACAATAATTTTAAAAGATCCAAAAAATGTCTACAAATATCAAAATATAGTAAAACTTAATATACATGTTTAATACATTTAGATTAACAGTTGTATAAAAAAAATTTTAAAAATAAATTTTTACACCTAAGTTCATTGAAGCTAAATGCCCTAGGTGCACCGGAAAAGTGTCAAAACTCCACGTGACCTGGATCTATGACATCATCACAGACGTCAGTCGTTCAGAGCCGGATCCCATACTTGGATCCCAAATTAAGATTTGTTATGACAAAAATATTTCACTGGTTGAAAGTCTTCATCATATTATGTTTTTACGGATTTGTCCATTTAAACATCTAGGTTTTTGTTATATATAAATAAATAATA